>CM053792.1:368961618-369349118 GCA_028749045.1 Cupressus sempervirens | reverse complement strand
AGATTCAAGGATAACTGCTTATGATGATTGTATGCATATGTGCATGTATATAAATCAGTTCACTATGTCAACTGCTTTACATGCACACACACACACACACACACACACACACACACACACACACACACACACACACACACACACACTTACACTTGCATACTACCTGTGCTAAATTAAATTAATCATTCATGTCTTCAATTCACACAAGTAATTATCCTTGCATTCGATCAAATTTATTCATACCAAATTAAGTATGTAGAAATCTATACTTACAAATTATATTATCTCTTGGTGATTGAGTTAAGATCTCATGCATAATATCATCCAGGCAATGATTAGATGAACTCACATTAAGTCATAATAAGATCGAGCAAATGATCTATTTATGTTACTTCATACTTGTTTTATTAAACATTTTGTTTAAAATACTCAATAATAATAGAATTATACAACTACAACTAGTACTCTTGTTTATTTTATTTAATCAAATACATTTAAGACTATTATTTTTCTTAAAATTATATTGCATATTTGTTAACACTAAAACACAAATATAGATCTCTGATGGTTATCTTTTTTAATTTCAAAATCTTCATATTTAACGTGAAGAGTTTCCACCATTGGATAGTGGAATAGTCACAATGAGGAGCCATGTAGCTCATGGCTTTTTCCATTAAATTATATTATATCCTATTTTTGTCCTTCAAAAATATTATAGGTGAATGTTCTTCTGATTTTCCATATATTTAATAATTTGTCACTTGTCATTTGATGTAATTTTCTATTATGAGATAGAGACATCTATCATAAGGATGGACATGCTAATTTTGATCATCTCGCTTTCAAAGTTGATTCCCTTATCAAATTAAAGAAACTACTTGCAACTGACACCCTGATTTTCTGCAACTTGCCCGATCAACCATTCACACAACCATCTTCCTCCTACCCCACCATCTAATCTTCTACAAGTCTCTCTCCTCTAAAGACCCAATACATGGATCCATTATCATCATGAGTAGACTCACTCTCCTCAAATGAATTCAATCGAAACTATTCATACCAAACTAAGTATGCAAAAATCTGTACATACAAATTATATTATCTCTTGGTGATTGAATAAAGATCAAATACAATTTTCCAAGGTGATAAAATTTCATATGCGAATGTATGTATGTACGTATATGTATATGTATGTATGTATCTATGCATCTCGTTGTTGTGCCCTTGTGATTAGTTACTGGGGGAAATATAAAGAGATACATGTTTAGAAGGAAAAGAAAAGAACATTTACATAGGTACCTCTTCTCCCCTTGAAGCAAATCATAGAGCAAGCACCATTACATTTGGGCCCGAACACCACAAATTACACTGCTATCACAAATTATCGTCACAATTTGACCCTAAATGTTGTAGTGAGCTACAAAGGCACAAAGATCACAAGGGCATGACATGAGAACAAAATTGCTAAGCAAGGGCAAGGAGATCACAAGGGAATGACAACAAAAAGTTGAGATTACAAGGGCATGAGGATGAAATCCTAGATCTCCACCAAGGGCATGACAACGAAATGCAAAGATCATAAGGGCATGGCAACCAAATGCATTGATCATAAGGGCACCGTATTGAAATATCCACCAACATTCAGAGCTCTCCACCCTTTTCACACATTGCTCTCCACAATCAAAACAAATGGGGAATGGTTTATATCATGTTTTTTTTTTGTTTATATCTAAAATCAACTTTGCATTGTTATTGAGTTTTCAAGTTTCCTCTTCATTATATAGTCATTTCCACCCTTAAAACCACTTTGTTACTTCGGTAAAATAAGGACTTGAACAAAACCAATGATAAAACAAAGCCCATATTCGAAAATCCAAATAATAAAACAATAACTCACTCAACTAATATATATATATATATATATATATATATATATATATATACATACATATGTACATGTGTGTGTGTCTGTGTGGGGCGGCGAGGGGGGGGGGGGGGGAGGAGGGAATACAATGCCCATTAACAATGACACTAACGGTGGGACCCCCTACCCTACCCTATATTGAGTGGGCCTATAAATTTCTGGGCCCCCCTAAATCCATTTATAGGCCCACTAAAATGCCCCCTACCTATTACTCACTATCATTATATCATTCATCCTCTATATCTATCCAACAACCAACTCACCCACTATCATCCACTCACCATCCCTTCTCCTCCTCTCACCAATCCTCAATAGACCCTCAACCTCTATACCTTACTTACCCAGCTCACTATCCTAACATGCATGGTTACATTCTTGGCTTGCATTGTTGGGCCAATGTATGGAGCCTTTATATCCAACCATTCGTTATAAATTCGGGAATGCACTTCATGCCTAGCATTCAAGTTATGCATTTATATATGCAATTTTATCACCTTGGAAAACTATATTTAATCTTGCTAGTTGGGAACAACTAATTGTTCATTTTATTGTACCTAATCTAATGACAACACTACATGAATCAACAACTAGACCAATTTAACTAGGTTATGGCTCAAGTATGTGTTATTCCCATTTATCATATGGTTGCAATGTTGGAGGTAGCATTTTTTATTTGTGCAGGATATGGAAGAAGAGCAGTGGTGTTGGCAAACATGAAAATTTAGTAATGCCAAGTCATCTTGTGGAACTTATGTATGCTCTTGGCAAACATGTCATCAAAAATGTTCATCATGACCTTTTTTGCTTCTACATGTTTTTGCATGGAGCCTTCAAACACCTAGTGCTCACAAATGTCTACTTAAGAATGTATGTGAACTTGCAAGATCTAGTTTGAAGTCATAGTTTTTAAACCTAAATGCCATCATTTCTTTCCACATTAATCACTTGTACAATAATATCATAAGAAATCAAATATTCAATTACTTAAGAAATAAATTACATAATATCAAGGAGCTAACACTCCGTTACATTTCATCCCAACAAACCAAACCTACCAAATTAATGAACTAGGTATCCAATCCCATTGCTGAATGAAATCAACTTGGCAAAGACTTTAGCAGTGAAAAGATCATCATTTTCTTGGAAAAATGTTTCAAACCTATTGAAATCATATTCTTTTGCAACCCCAAATTTGAAAAGTGACCAAAATTTCTTCATATTTTTCTTCTTTCTCTCAACTTCAAGAAAGAAAACTCTCAAAAGACCCCCTCCAACCAACTTTGTATCTGTTAGATCTAGAGCATTCATCACCTCCAAATAATGCAAAAATATGATGGCCCAAAAATTGTATTATAGGTTCGAATAAGTCAAAGACCACCCTGTCGTTGTGAACATGACCATCAAATCAATAATCTACTCCCAACAGCATAATGATCGTATCCTTCTCCTGCTCATTGGCCTGCTTGAACATCCTGGCCACTTGAGCTTTTGACACCTCCTCCACCACCGCAACCTACATGCACCTATACTGAATTCCCAATAATTCCATTTGATCTGAGATATAAAAAAAATAGAGGTCCAAATAAATAGAAAAAACCATGACAATCTCTTGTTAGTTCAAGTAGTACTGACAAAATACTGTAAAAGATCTGAGAGAAAAATTATTCAAGTCTAAAGACGACAACAACAACACCAAAAATTCATGAGAACACCATTGACCATATACAAGGGGATTCTTTCATATTTTAATCAATGTCTTTACTAACAAAGGCTTGCATATCTTCTGACAAAATATCTAACAAACTCTATGGAATGTGATCTCCACTCATCAAATTTGTCTAATCATTTCAACAAATCCCCACATTTTCCAGGAAGTTAGTAGCCCTGTTACCCTCTCAAAAATATGCTGGAGCTAGAAATTGTCAAAAGAAAAAAGGTGATTTGAGATAAAGTCTCTAACAATACTTATGAGGATTACTAATCAAGACTTGTCATGGGTCAAAGAAAGGCAAAGGAAGGATCATAAAGCATTATTCTTGTGTAGGATCTTGAGCTAAGTCACTTAGCACAGGTTGAGTGAGTTTTATTGTTTAATTTTTTGGATTTTAGAATATGTAGCTGGATCAATTTTGTTGTTGTGCAAAGATGTAATAAGCATCTTTAAAAATATCTCTCTGTATACATACATACATACATGTATATGTATGTACGTGCATATGTGTGTGTATGAATGTATATGTATGTATAGATATGTATGTATGTATGTATGTATGTATGCATGAATATATCATGTGGAGATCTAGGATTTCATCATCATGCCCTTGTGATCTCTGCATCCCAAGTATCTACCGCTGCTATTAATTTGGGCATCACTATATGATCTAGAATGTTGTGTGTGTGTGTGTGTGTGTGTGTGTGTGTGTGTGTGTGTGTGTGTGTGTGTATCATGTGGAGATCTAGGATTTTGTTGATGTGCCCTTGTGATTGTTGCATTTCGTTGTCATGTCCTTGTGATCTTTGCATCCCAAGTATCTACTACTGCTGTTAATTTGGACATCACTATATGATCTAGAATTTTATGTATGTATATGTGTGTGTGTGTATGTATATATCATGTGGATATCTAGGATTTTGTTGTCGTGCCCTTATGATCGTTGCATTTCATTGTCATGCCCTTCTGATCTCAACATCTTGTTCATTTTATTGTACCTAATATGATGACAGTTCTATAGGAATTTGTTGTCGTACCCTTGTGATCTATGCATCTCAAGTATCTACTATTGTTGTTAATTTGGGCATCACTATAGGATCTAGAATGTTATGAAGCATTGAAGTTGATAGTAACTTCTCCCATGTCTCCAGAAAATGTAGCATAGGTTCAGGGTCCCTTGGCTCCCAAGAATTTGTATAAGCTATTCTCATTGTTGGAATGACTTTTTTCTTTCTAAAAATATCTACTATGATATGTTTTTGTAAAATTTCTTGCGAACTCTACCATTTTTCCTGGTTTGCATTATTTTTGTGGAGGATCTTGAGGTAAGTCATCACTTAGCACCTTAAAAAATATCTTTCTATATATATACATGCATACATGTATGTATGTATCCATGTGGAGATCTTGGATTTCATTGTTGTTCCCTTGTGATCACTGCATTTTATTGTCATGCCTTTATGATCTTTGTATATGTATGTATTTATGTATGTATGTATGTATATGTGTGCATGTGTATATCTGTGTGTGTGTGTGTGTGTGTGTGTGTGTGTGTGTGTGTGTGTGTGTGTGTGTGTGTGTGTGTGTGTGTGTGTGTGTGTGTGTGTGTGTGTGTGTGTGTGTGTGTGTGTGTGTGTGTGTGTGTGTGTGTGTGTGTGTGTGTGTGTAAACAAAGAGATCTTGACACAATGAGAAAACAATAAAACTCACTCAATAGGTAGCATGGCCACAAATGTGATGGCAATGCCTATTGGTAAGTAGATTCCTCTTTCTCTCTCTCTCTCATTTTTCATGTGTTTGTTTCACTTGAAATATTATTTATTAGGGGGTATTTTTTAATATTGGATTCATTTTATGTAAGAGGTGATGAGGAAATTCCTAGATATACCCATGTGATGAATTACTTGTGACCAATGAAGATGTTCAAATGCATAAACAAAAGGTGGACCTGAAAAACACAATAGGCTTGCATTTTTGTTTAAGGTCTTTAATTAGGTATTAAATAAATGTAATTGAGTTGTGGTTTATCGGCTCCATGTGATGTCCATGCATTTGAATACAACATGCCCTCTTGACTCAAAGTGGTAGATCTGATTTTGGATGCGATGGAAAAATGACATGGACCAGAAGATGGGAAAATAATGTCACTTTTATAGGTATGAAACCTTTGTCGTACTTTGAACATTGATCCTTTCTAAAAGATTTTAGATATTAACAGGGAATTTAGATTTTTTTTTTTTTTTTTGGGGGGGGGGGGGGGGGGGCGCGGCAAATGAGCTTCCACCTTCATGTAGTACAAAATATTAAACTATTCTCAGAACCATGTGAAGCTCAATATTAATCATAATAGAAAAAATATGGAATGTGTGACATTGGAAAACACACTCTCCAACATCACACATTCTATGTTTTTTTCCTATCACATAGTCGTTGCAACTCTGACGACTAACCGTGGTTCTACAGTGTTGCTGCCACCTATTCGTCATTATTGTGATAGGTGCGTACGATAGCTATTCATTGAATCCACAACATTATCATCACCTAGACATTGCACATGTGACGGGCCTTTGACGGTGTATTGCCCCCTGTGGATTCAATTTATGACAGCTTGGGGCACAATGATTGAGATGAAAGATGTTGTTGTCGCAACTTTTGATGGAAAAAGTCTGACGAGAACCAATTTCTATTGAAGTTGCTTGGGCAATGGGTACCTGTCGCCATTGCAACATACTACCATCACAAATCAGGTCCAAATGTAGTAGTATTCTTTATAAAATAAGTCTCCTCCTCTTTCTTTTTTAATCTCAAGATCTTCTTAGCCCCCACTATCTTCCAGTCTACTCCAATATCTTCTTCCTCTACCATCAAGTTTTTAGAAATATCTTCAGCATCCCCCCACTTTGGGTTACCATCCACAGACGTTACTTTTTTAAGAGGCCTATTCTTAACTTGAGTTCCCTTCCCAAGAATAATACAATCTTATGCCTCATGAAAGTCAGATTCCTTACTATTATTAGGAGACATACTACAATCTTCCAAAATATCTTCAACATGAATCTCATCGTCCTTTGCTTCACCCCCATTAGTAAGCATGCCCTCAACCACAAGGATGTCCTCTGGCACCAAATCTGTAACCACTTCTACTCGATTATTATCCAAAAGTACCTAACCCTGGTTCTTCATCTCATCAATAATAGTCAATATGGTAGTCTCTACCTGAACACTTACCGTGGACTCCAAAGTCTCCTTCTCATTACCTCTTCCAAAGTCTCCTTCTTATTCTCATACTTGGTTCCTAGAAAAGTGGTTTGTGCTCATGTCAAAATTGAATCAAAATAAATAAATAAAGTGAGTGTGAGAAAAAAGGTTTAAAATTTATATATTTATGAGAGAATTCAATATTTCAAACAAAAAAGGAGATTTAAAGATAAGGGTTTAGTATTAATATTTTTGTTGTATTGTATATTCATGGACCACAATTTTTGTTGGAAATATATATGATAGGCTAAGTTACTAAGAGGGGAGGGGTGAATTAGTAACTTATAAAACTTAATCCATAATTACCAATTAATCCTTCATGTGTATTTTGATCTAATTGCATGCATGAATAATTGAAAGCATTAAAACATTCATAACACTTTTACACACAATATGGTGATCCATAAACCTTCCAAATAGAAAGTAAAACTAGGGTGGGGATGATACCCACAAGCTTTAGTATTGCAATATAAAGTTGGCTTGTTAAGGCTTACAATGATCACTTCTGATGATCTACCCTGTTAGGAGCAATAAGGAATGCTAGGTCCACCTTGCAAAAGGATTTACAAATATACAATGAAGTATGCAGTCAGTAAAGAGATTTACAAAGACCGTTAAGTCTACCTTATGAAGGGATTTAACTGATCCACCTATTAGGATGAAAAAATGGTTGATCTCTGATCTGCAACTTAGTTTGCTAAGTGATATTCCTTTGAGTGTAATGATCACCTTCCTATGATAGATAAATCTTTGTTGCTCCTTATATTGCTATAGCCTTTGTATTTTGCACTTTTGCTCTTCTCTGCTAGTTTCATTACATACATACTTATTATTGGATGTGATACACTACATTACATATATAATAATCTAATTTACAAATAAAAAAGTCAGCTACAATACAAGTTTACACAAAATACACAAAGTTGGCTCAACTACAGGAACTCGGGTTCTGAAGACTAGCTTGGCGAGGTTCTGATAATCGACATCTATTGTCAATGCTCAACATCTTCATGCATTCAGTAGACGTAGAAGCTTGGTCCATACTGATCACTTCCAAGTCATCTAAACTCAGTCTGCACTGGTGACTCAGTGAATACTGTGAAACTTAACATATAAACTAAATCACTTGATTCACACTACATAGGTTGGTCAATGCTATCACAATGAGCTTGGTACAAAATGATTCATTTGGTTTACATTGAGTGGCTCGGTCAACACTGGATTTACATCATTGTAACTACAAACTTGATAAGCACTACACAACTTGGTTTGCACTAAGGAGCTTGGTAAACCTTATGAAGCTCAGTTTATAATGTTGATCACCATCATGGTAGAAATTGCTTGGTGCAAACTAAATACTATTCCTTGAACTCGGTAGCAACTGTAGAACTCTAAAATTCTTGGTTAACATTGTTAACTGTACAATAAGCTTAGCAGATATTATTTGTCTAGACAATTGTGTGTCACTAATAACAAACATGACTGTAATGTCAACAAATTTATATTTAAAAAAATAAGGATGGTTTTATTAAAATCAAGAAGAACAAGGCGTAGATTTATTTTTCCATAATTATTTATATTTATATTTTCTAAATTTTATTTAATATAAATATAAATAATTTATTATTTTCATATTTTTTTAATTAATCAAACTCACAAGAAATTTAAGGGGGGGTGTGATCTTTGTAAATCATTACATAGCTCACCCATTCAAACTTCTTGGGAAGAGTCTCATAAGATATGTGGCATCATGCGTGAAGTTAATACTAAGAGCATAGAATTGTCTTATGTGATCCTGTGGACACCTATTGCCATCATATTTATCATATTTAGGGACCTCAACATCTCATGGAAAAGACATCGTGTAGAGAACCTTGTTAAAAAAGAAAGTGCACATATAGATTCAATGGAAAATGAAGACTTAGGTTTTTCTTTTTTCCTTTTCCATGCATGGAAACTTGTTTTGTAAGTCTTGGACTTGCTTCCTCAAAATTTTAGTTTTAATAGGTTCTCTTGAATATTCCTTTGAATGTCAAATTCATGGGGTAGTTTCCATCCCTTCGAAGTCAATTATGTGAAACATTGGTGTCAATTATGTGAAACATTGGTCCCAATTCTATTCCAAAGCTTTAAAAATGAGTTTTTTAAAGTAGTTGTCTTGTTGAAATTTCACAAGGTCCTCATGAGTAACATCTTTGTCTACCTCACTTCCATGTTGTGATCTATGTGAAGGTTATCCATTATGGAATGTCTACGTGAGGACACAACCCTCAAGATGAGATCTTGGAGTCCTAGAAGGGGTATTGTTGTCATTGTTGCCAAAGTTTGCAATGGGATTTCTATAATTAGCATTAGCATGTTGGTCTCCAGAGGTATTAGTGTGATGATTTATAAAGCCATGAATATTAGCATTTTCCCTTTAAATTTGTGAGTATTGTCTTCCCCAAACACATTAGCATTCATCCTAGCAACCATTTGTCTTGTTGTTCAAGTCTTTCTGGTTTGAGTCTTGCTTATTCGTCTAAGTATACCTTCTTTCCTCTTTCTATATGTTCCCATCTATCTACAAAAATGTTGTCTAAGCATTGGTTTTACTCTTCCTTATTCATGGTGAGAGACACACCATTTTTAGTCTTGGGGGTTTCAAGTGGTGTATGCAAGGAACTACCAAAGCGACTAAGAGAATTGTACCAAGTGGCGAATTTGTCTACCTCCACTTTGTCAAAAATAGGTTTAGCCTCAAAATTGTTGCTTATGTGGATGCCTAGTTGGAGAGGGTAGTTCTTTAAAGCTAAAAGAGGGATGACTTTCTTGACCAAGTTGGAACCTAGTTGTGACTGACATGTAAGAGATAGTTTTCAACTTAATAAGATAACACAAGACACTTGGAGTTCAAACTTAGAAAAGAAAAGTGTCCACTTGTCAAAGAGAGATAGTGATGAAAGAGTGACTTGTTAAGCATGGTGTCCGATAAATTTATGACACCAACACTCAAGTCAAGAGCTAGGAAAGATGCCAAATAGCCAAATAGATAAAGTAAGAAAAATGACAAGTGAACAAACTTTCAAATCAAGTATGTAACCAAGGAGCCAAGGTGATTGTGCCTAAACAGTCCTAAACATGCATATTTTAGACTAGAGAAGCAGTGTGATCAAGTATGGACCTCCCTAATTCAGCCAAGAGCAAAGGTGAAGTCAATTTAACTAAGTACAAAGACCAGGTGACAAAATTCAACAAATAGGACAATAACAGGACAATAATAAATCTCATACGACACTTTTTAGGAAGCAATACAATATTTTCAACCAATACAATGGTTTGCAAGTGGCAAGATGACTATTCTTAGAACAATAGTATGACAGAGTTTGTAAGGCAAGATGATACTTTCAAGAAGCCAGAAGTATCGTACAATATTTCTCACATAAGCATTATGATAGTTTACCAACAAAGACAATATTATGACTTTGCATATTTATAAGACTAAAGTTTGACTGAACTTTTTGACCAATTGTAGTAGGGTTACTATGATAGCAGAGTTTTGTTTTAGTTTTGAAAACAAAGTAGTAAGTTTTGATAGCAATAGTGATGAAAATACACATCTTCAAGCAATTGGACAAGGGACAAAGAAACCTTGCCAATATAGACACCTATGAAGTTTTGAAAAGAAAAAACCTATGAGACTGCCGATTTGGGTATGTTGTTTTATGGGTCTAGCACATTCACAAACACATTGAAGCAATATCTACCTAAAGAATACAACTCAATACTCAATACCTTGTCCTGCATTTGATTCTCCTTCACCTCACACGAAGTGGTTGCCCATGGTAGATATTGGCTTTATCATAGATGGGTTACCCGCATCTAAAGGAACACATATAGTGAGTATAAAATTTTGGGGTGATATGGGTAGGGCACTACGATCGATCCTTTCTCAAATATATTGAGTGACAAAATAAGGTAGCCTTTAATTCCTAAGGTGTCTAGTAAGAGTTTCATTCATAACACCCCTCTTGCACCTAATACGAGACAAAGGCCTCATGACCACAAGAGTACCTTAAACATGCTCACCTAATGATTTCCTTATGGTCATATTCCCACAAGTAATCTCACTAAGTGAAGTCAATTGTTATGCCCTCCAAGGCTTTTGCCTTTGTCGAGAGATTTGTGATTATAGTGGGTCAGATTAGCTGGGTTTTGCTTGCTCCCACTTTGGGTCATTCCTATTGGTATCTTTCCATCAATGTAAGTAGGCCCTCTCAAGGTAAAATCTCATTAAGAGATTAAAAAAAATGGATCCACATTAAGGAGGTCAAGATTTTTGATTTGCCAAGATGGTGTTCAAGAGCATACTCTCCTATTCCCCAATGCTTCCCCCAAACACACCAAACAGATTAATTAATAATAGTAAAAAGTGGAATATGCCACCTACTTTCTTGAACCAATGATGAGTCAAGATTTATGATCCACCAAGAAGATAAAGAGAATATTGTCCTATCAACAATGGAAACTTACTAATGGGTTTTAATGTGCTTATGAAAATGAAAGCAACTATTATATGCGATCACTTGAAATGAAATGAAGACATGCAAAAATCTTTTTTTTTTTGCTTGGGCATCCCTGCAATAAATGTTAGTAGCCTTTTTTTGCAATTAGCAATGCAAGCGAACAAGTTGATAACTATAAAATAAACAAGTTTAGGACATTAAAATAAATAATGAAAACTCAAAACAACCCTGCAACAACATTGTTAACCCTATTAGATAATTAGAAAACCTGAAATGAAAGCTTGAAAGTGCAAAATGAAATCTGAAAGTTGGATTATGCAAGCAAAATAGTATGGGCGATACTTTTGTCTAATACAATATTCTACGACACTTCCCATTGTACTTAGGAGATACTTGTGCCCTGTATGATACTTTGTATCATATCAATATGATACTTCTTAGGTGGTAGTATGACATAATACAAAACACCAATTCAATATAATAAATTGGTCCTGTATTGTATGACAATGCAAAAAGTATCATACGACCATGCAAAATGTATCGCACAATGTTTTTGGCTACAAAATAAAATTTGAACTTGTAAGTAGAAAAAATGACAAAATAGAGCTAAACAATAATGTCCAGCCCCACGATGGGCGCCAAAAATGTGTGCATAAAGAGTGTCACACTTCTCTAAGAAATTCTATCAAAGGGATCCAATGGATTAGGAACCTTGAATGACAACTTATATCTTTATATCTATCATATGCAAGAGCTATGAGATTGTGGCTCTCGAATGAACCTAGTTAAAGAAACCCTTTCAAGGTGCACCATAGAATGGAAGATTCAAAGAGTAGAGGCAAGAATACCAATATCCAATATTCAAAATGAGTGAAATTCAAATGCAAGTAAGCTAGAATGAGATGCAAGATGAAAAATTAAGATAACAAGTATGAAGAGTTACAAAGCCGCCTAGTTAAGGTATGTGAGCTAAGCTATGCATAAAAGAAAGACTAGGCTAAATGCAAATGAGAGAATGAAAGTGCAAGATGATTGCAAGGTGAGTGCTACAAAAGCTATAAGAAAAATTGTAGCATAACAATATCACAAGAGTGTAAGAGATGAGAGAGTGAGGAGAGAGCATCGTTTTAAAGATAAATGGATGGTAAAGAATAAGAGGCAAAATCACGGGTGAAGAGTGAACCTTGAGTGATCCATGTGCAAAAGAATCTCACCTAAAAAAGTCAATGGATATGCTTAAAAGGAAAAATATGTGTAAAGATTCCACCCACCTTGGAAAGTGCACCTCATGTGAGACAAAAATGGCTTTTATTTTATTTAAAAAATAGAAATAATGTTTTTTCACATGCACACTTAGGATAAGTGAGAATTTGAGGATTTTATCTAATTAAAAGGGGAGAAGTACTTTCAATAAAATAAAATAATTAGGATAAGGTGGTCAAACCATATGTTATAATCAAATAAATAACAAAGTGATGATTTGATCAAAGATAAATGATTAATAAATTATGCAAAATTGCTAGAAAGGGGGCTCATAGTCTAGAGGACCCTTTTAGGTGAATATAATACTAATATACATATTAGTAGGTTCATTATTATCACTTTGTCTAATTTTATTATTATGGGTCTTCTTAACTCTTTCATAGATGGCACTAATGCCAATCGTTGTGCATTATGCCACCCATGAGCATCTCTTCCATTGGTGGTTTCCTTAGATGCTTCCTCTTGATTTGCATAAGAAACCCCTCATAAATCACAACAAGATCTTCATCAAATAAAGGATTGAAAAGCGGTAATTTACAATTATTGATAATATCCTCATTCTCACAGGGATTTAAATCTTCCCTGACATTATTTTCATTCAAAATTTTAGTGTCAAACACTTTATTAACCTTCTGAGTAGTGTTATTATTAAGGTGAGGTGGGTTAGAAATATTAATTTGTACAACATTAAAATATTTATTTTCATGTTTATTTTTCAATGAAGAACATTCAAATTGATTGTGAAAATTTGTCTTACAAGAAAGATACACATTCAACTAATCCAAGACTTGAATGTTCCAATAAAATATTTCTTCATCAAATTCCAAAGCCATTTTCCCTAGAATATCAATTTCAAGGTTAAGAGCAATAACCAATATTGCATCTAATCAAGGGAGGGTAATGAACAATTCTTCAATTTGAAGAATATTTCCTAATGGTTTCAAAAATTGAGGCAAAAAGAACCAAAATTTTGCCAACACATTCATAATTTCAACCCAATTTAGAGTAGACCTTGAAAGAATTTTCTCCATATCCCATTTGAGAGACCATGGAAACAACATAGACCACCCAAAATTCCAAAATCCTTTTTCAATGACTTGATCTTGCATGCCACGAGATTGAAAAACCACAATGAATAAACCATTATGCATCAAATTGAACATAATCCCCAAAATCACCCCCTTGCAACATTTGACCCATTTATCAAAAACTTTTGTGAGGGTGAAGAATTAGGGTCCATGAAAGAAAAAAAACAACAAAGATTCTTAAGTATATTTAATTCACTTTTAATGGCTTTTATCTTTTCCTCATTTAGAGTAAGAGATAACACCTTTATAGATGAAGAAGGGAGATAACACCTTTACAGACGAAGAAGATTTCTTACCATTTTCTCCTCTTTTGGTGTCTTCAGTGGTCAAATTGGCCTGCATCTCACAATCCATTTCTTATGGTCCCCAATAATCATGATTCCTCCATTAAAACTAGTAAATGGAGGGCATTCAATTCCATTTTTCTCTTTCAAAAGCACATATTTATATAAGAATTTTTGTGAATCTCCAGAATTAGTCTTCACCTTACCTTTTCTAACAATGTTTTGTGTTCGATAATCAATCAACTTTGGTGGTATTATTTTCCTCCATACATAAGTGGATTAATAAGTTGTGGATTGAAAGGACAAAGTCACCATATGTTTGGGGAAATTAGGAAGGATCACACACACCCTAAAATAAATGACAAGAATAACACTAAAGCAAACATAGAAAGAAGGAAAGACATAGAAACCAAAACAAATCAAGGAGATCAAAACACATAAAAAAAGATAACATAGTGAAAGTAGGTGCAGGAGTACAGAGAGATGGTGTGTTGATGTGTGGTGGCTTTAGTTGGATAAACCTATATATAATTATCTATGAGATATAATTATATATATATGTATATATGCTTATTAATATATGGGATAAATTAATATAATAATATAACTATGGTTATATTTATTATAATATTAATTATTTATTAATGGTTACCTTGATAATTACCCAAGGGGTTAAAGCAAAATTTAATTTCTAAGTGAGAGCAAAGAGAGATATGAAACTCTCCCTCTCTCTCTACGTACTACTCTCTCACTACATACTAAAGCCCCTCTCTCTCCATGTACTCAAAACCCTGTCTCACTACATACTAAATTTTATTTTCTCTCTCTACGTGCTTGAAATACTCTCTTTCTATGCACTAAAACATTTTCAAAGATCAAGGTTAAGAGGTTTGAGTTTGAATCTAAACTTCATCTAAAAGTTTCATACCTAATCTCAACCCAAACCCCAAATTTCCAATAACTACTAACTAAAAATGAGGATTGGAAATATAGATAGGTGGTACCACCTTTACTCATAAGGTGCTTTACCTTAACCTTCTGAATACTTGCTACCGGTGCCAGTCAACTGAGCATAAGATTAGGGATTGCCCTTTGTTGGATTGTAATCATCCCTCTGCTTCTTAAACCAAGCCTTTTTCAACCACCAAGAAAGATGAATGGACTATGGTGGTGAAAAAAGGGAAGGGTTCAACTACAGCTATGGCGAGCTCTGTTCTTATGGATCATGGTAAAGCTAGTTCAAGTTAGATATCCATTGAATCCTCAATTCCATTGCTCCCTACACCTCTTGTTTCAAACCTTGGAGACCAAGGGATAGTGGGTGTTCATACCTTGGACCCATGTCCTCTTTAGACTCGGGCACCACAAGTGGCATCAATTATTTCCCAGCAAAAGCTTCATCAGTCTCACAGCCTAGATGGCCGCAATGAGTTTTTTGACAATGAGGAGAAGCTTTGAAGGGTTATTGCTATTGATGACCATTATTTTGAGCAACCCTCTTTTTTGCACAATAGTTTCTCCTCTCTTGGGGACGAAGATGACATGCAAGCTGGGTTACCATGAATTGCATGTCATGGAATGTGTAGGGGTTGACAGATCTCCCTAGAAAATATTTTGTGCATGATACTAAAAGTCGGTTTGATCTTGATGTGCTTTGCCTCCAGGAAGTTAAAGTGGTTGGGTTTCTTCTTACCTTAGCCTGCCATGTTATTTGGCCAGATAGTACCATTTTTGCTTCTTAACATGAAGCTGGTTGAGGTGGTGTTGTTACTCTTCTCTCCCCTCATTTACTTTCCTCTGTTGTTTCACATGGTTCTGACCTTATGCACATGGTAGTTTGGATTTGTAACGCCTCGCCAAGGGATCCAAAGAATTAATCTAAAATATCACTAAGTTTGCCAAACAATTTTTTTTTTAAAACATGAAAAATAAACCATTCACATCTTATACATAGTAATGGAAGCAATATCAACAATTCAAATAAAAGTAAACATAACATACATAACATGTTACATTCTTTAAAGATCCCTTCACATTGAATCACATCTAACATGACTAATTATGTTCCATCTAATACTACATCCACATAATGAAAAGTCCTACGTTCTTGAATTACATTTTTGATTGCTCAATCATCCACCGTACATGTCACAGGGTATGAAAGGCTTAAAAGAATATACATCCATGTAAATAAAGTACATTATCATCCTAATTCTAATCCATGATGCAATAATATAAATAAATCCACACATCATACATGATACATCATCATCATAAAAGATAACCATATATTATCAAACATAATTAACTAAGTGCACGGTTCCTCCCAACCGTAAATAGCATCATTAGACCATCATGGATCCTAGCCATCCCTCCATGTGTAACATCCCAACTCATCGAAGAGATCATCGGTATTATCATAGTAGGAATGTCACTCCTATAAACATACTACATCATATGCAGAAAGTAATCTAACATGCAAAGTAAAGCATAAGATAACATCTTCTAACATATGCAAATCATCAATATAAGAAACATACCAGTAAATAAATCCATCATAAGGTATATCATCTATCATAATGATCCAAGAACATAATGAAGATAAATACCAGCCAAGAATGCTCCAACCACAGTGTCTACGGACGAATCTCAAATGATAAGAGTGGAAAAACACTACCACTCGACCACGTGGAACCTAAATGGTCCACTCCCACCGTGCTGAGGAGATAATCTCAAGTCCCAAAAAGGCTATCAAAAATCACATAGCAAAGATACTCTCTAAGTCTAGGAATCCTAAAAAGTATACTAGCTCAAAGATTCCAATCACAAACTGACATCTAATCCCATAGGCAAACAATGGCATGTAGGAAACCTACTATGCAAGTAGGAAAGTGTCATCGCATATATCATGTAGAAGTTACCCTAGCAGTTATCTAAACTCCATGGGTCCCTACTGATCCTCATGCAGACACTAGTATCCTCTCATACTGACGAGGCATACTATGGAATGCAAGGTCACAACCAAGCATTCTCTCTACTCCTATCCTAGTCTGTACTAGCACTCGAGGCATGGGCGAGAACAAAAAAATTATCTTTTTAGGTTCATTTAATCCCCATTTAGTGTGTAAATGTTATCACTTATTAACAAAACTTACAATGAGTTACCCTGGCAGCCACTTAGGGCCTTGACCCCCATTGCAAGCCACTTCCCGACACTACAAGTAGATAACCTACTCTAAGCTCATGGAATCATAAAATCACCCCAGTCCTATATGAGCGACTGGAAAGAAATACCAAAAGATAATCCACAATAAGAATCATCAAATATCCACAATAAAAGCATCAAATCTCCATGAGCATCTGAAAAGCATCCATAGAAAATCATGACCACAACAGTTCTCTATTGGCAACTAAAGGTATCATTGATAATCAAAAGTATCCATTGATTCTCAATAACCAAAATATATCTCAAAATCATACTGATCGAAGACTCCAAAATGGTTGAGTCAAAACATGTCACAACATGACATCATCAAGAAATAAATCAACATTTCAGTCCCATCATGGCGATTGGAAAGTAACCCAAGGATAACTGATCGATGACTCAAAAATGATTAGCTCAAGTGTCTCATATACATACATCTCAGCTTCACACATGAAAACTGGAAAGCAATAACAATCAGTAAATATAAACATTTCATAGAGCATACGATCACATTACCATGGTTGGGTTTAGAAAGATCGAATTCAAGACATCATCATGACATCACAATCATAACCCCCGAGCCTCTGGTAGACGTCCTATAACTGGTCAACACTAGTCAACCCAAAAACCCAAAACAAGAAGTATAGAGAAAACACAATGCAAACACATGTTTTGGTTTGCTAAAATTACATAGTTGAATTGAGTATGGAGGTTTCAATTTCTGTTTGCTAGTATACATTTCAAGTGTGTGAGGTTCTTCATTTGACCTACATGTCAACCCGTTTTGTTCCCTTGATAACATTATCCTTCCATTATTTAAAATTACATTCTAAGAATAACTAAAGGATAAATATTTACGCATTTGACCCTTAATTAAATCATTCGCTTTATTAATTAATCATAATTAAATCAATTAATAATGAACATAGGTATTTAATCATTATAATGATTAAATCTTCACCAATAACCATTAAAATATCTAAAGTCATTATTCAAGTCATTAGAGTAAGACTTATCAACTTCGATGTAAATACTTTACAACATCCTTTTAACACTCCAAGATAATCATTTACAATTTCCTAATATACTCCTTGAATAAATATTTTGCAATGATATAATAATTCCAAATTTGAGTTAACAACTCCTTTTATTGATTAACCTAAGTTAACTCACATTTAATTAAGTTAAAACATGTAACTCACCATTTATGATCAGATTATTATATTAATAACTCCATTAAGACTTGATGAAATATTATCAAAATTTGAAGCACTTAATGGAATTATTGATAATAATGATTTTCGTTTAAACATTAGAAGAATTGTCTAAATATAATTACACAAACAAAACAACAAACATTAATAATAATGGTATCACTAAGAATAATTATTAATAATGTTAATGCTGATCCACAATGTATCTATATTATTAATTTTAATAATAATAATACGTTGTTATTATAAAAGAGCATGTATTAGAACTTAAATTCAGAATCGAATTACATAATTTAATTCGAGCTTAGCAAAAGGGTTTAAGTGATATTAAAATCGCTGTCACATGTTTGTGACAGGCCATGCGGCAGTTCACAAGCTCGTCTCTCAACACTGTCCTCTCCACAAACGAAAATAAAACTAATATAATAGATGATATGAAAGGGATTGCCTTCATTTTTTATTTGTATTTTTTGTGGAAACCCAGTTCAAAAAGAATAAAGATCTAATCTTATTCTTCTCTAAGAAATAACAATGTTGATCACTATCATTGATCTCATTTTCCTTTGATTAGCTTTCTATGAGCTATAGTTAGAAATAGAAGAATTCTATAAATAATAGAAAGAATGGGTACAAAATGAGAGTGCAGATAAGGGAATAAGGGTAACAACTGCAAATGAGGGCCCAAAAATTTAGGTACAAAAGATTCTTGATGGCCATCCATAGAGAACAAAATAATAATCTGTGCCATAATGAAAGCAGTTGAAATCACTACTCTACCAAGATCATTAAGTGGGTAGTGTTTATGATATTTATTCCACATGTTGTGTTTTTAGTATTTAGTAAATTGAAGTAGGTGTGGTCTTCATGCTTCTAGAATGAATACGGTATGCAAGACCATTTAAAGGCACCGATTAATTAATACTTTGGTGTTTTATGCTCAACCAACGTTGCTTCTCAGCTTTGTTTAATGGTTGATTATCAGGCTTTGTTTACACAGATTTAGTAATTGCTGAAACACTATCATCGGTTCAGCTTTATTTAAAAATCTGTGAGGAATGTGAGAGTGGTTTGGTAAATGTGCCAATAAGATAAACAACGTATTTCCCATGCATGCCGAATTTGTATAAATTTACACAGTGCTAACTTCAATTCTGTGCTTCAACATGATGTGCAAAGTAAGATCGATTTACCACCCGTATTTGAGACATCCCTTTGGATTGTTATTTGATTTATTTCTATTTGTTGTTAGTATGGCCAAACATTCTAAGATATAGTAGCTAACTTACAAGCTGTTCTAATGCTATGTTTACAACTCATGTCTACAGCAAACAAAACATAAAGTTGCCTACGGGTTTAAGAATTTATTGACAAGAAATGGAACAATTCCAATGTTCTGGTTTGGAAAATTATGATTTATTTTGTGAAAATTCCACTCATTCTAACTATAGTCTCTAAGTTGATGTGAAAATTGGCAATTCCAAAGAAAATTTTCAAACCGCATACTCAACTCTTCCCACCCAAGATCAAATGCGGCAATTTACAAATCAAAAGTGAAAACTGTTTGTTTGGCTGCCCCGACATTTGCAAGAGACGTTCACACATAAACTTTCTAAATACAATATAAACTAAGAGCATCATTTTTACGACTCAAAACAAGGCCTGAGCACACTATAGAGTGCGGTTACCATTTATATGAATATTGGAACAACCGGACAACCATAAAATAAAATCTCACAAATATTCTCCGAAACTAATTTCCCAACTTTTTTGATGGCTGGAAGTGATAAATAACTTAATTAATAATACAAAATGAATTTAATAAAAATTACTTGTTGCATAACATAATAATTTTTTGACATTAATAAAACTTTGTTTAAAATACACTTTAATAAAGTTAGAACTTTATATAAAATAAACCTATAATCAACACTGAATAATATTAAAACTTCAATATATATTAACATAAGTTTAATACAAATCAACCACTTTATGACAAGCGATATCAAATTGTTGTGTGGCCTAATAAGCCATGCACACATTTAACCCAAGGCCGTGCGGCAGCGGCATTTGAAAAACTTAAAACAAAATTTTTTTTAATAATAACATTATAACCTCTCTTTTTTTTAAACATGTCGTGTGACTAAGTCTGTCGGCCTTTATGTAGGTGGCAGCCTTGCTCAGCAATAGGCTGACTGAAGCAGAAAGGAGGTACGGGGGGGTTGGTGAAACCCCCTCCCCATTTATGTTGTCATATATATATATATATATATATAGTTTATTATTATTAATTTTTTTTACATTTTCAATTATGTGTTTCCCTTGGTGTATATACTTCCAATTTAAAATGTCCCCTGTATATAATATAGATTTTCTTCGAGAGAATAGATATAAATATTTTTAGATGTAATTTGTTTAATGGATACACAAACTAATACCATGGCCTCATGAATATATAGATAGAGAGAGAGAGATTTATTATTTACTTTATTTTTTAATATCTTTTGATAGAATAATCTGATAGAGAATTACTAGTAACATTTCCAATACCACCATTTAGAAGTTCTTTTAAAATTAATTGATAGGAAATTCAGAATGACATTTTAATTCCTAGATAAAATTCTCCTTTCAAATCTCGAACCCTTCTCATTTTGAATTCTAATTTCTTTCGTCTATGGAACGAGGTTTTTTCTACTTGAGTGTTCTATTGTTTTTTTCACATAAAAAAAAGAATCAACATGCATATATATTTTTTCACATTGTTAAACATTCATCAAAAAAAAAATTTAAGCAACCATCTAGCAGGTACGATGAAGACAGGAAGAGATAGAGCATAATAGAATATGTGAAATAATCATGAGTGCACCTGGACAATGATGCTAACTTTTCCATCCCTCAAAAGTCCATAGAGAATCCCTTCCTTCTCCGACATTTGCAATTCCTCCAAGATCCGAACCAACCGCCCTGTGTGACTAAGAGTGCTTGTAGAAGCATATGAGCATGTTGAAGCATAAGAGCTTCTCGAATGCATCTCCGCTTGTCCAAACACACTAGGAGAGCCTCTATTTAAAGGCCTCTAAGATGCATCTAGAATGTGTCTAGAAAGAACTAGAAGATAAGCATGACAACTAAGCATGAGCCTTATCCAACCTTCTAGATGAGTCATAAGGTTGTAGACGCCATGTGCTCAAATAATATGCTAACTCCTAAGTATAGACAACTTGTGCATACTTAGAGTGCAAACTCTTGTGTTGTCTACATGACAACTCTCAAGAATTTGCAAACTCCCATGTGAGCAAATATTAAAATAATGCACATTAATTAATATAATATTTACTTTACTGTTTTCAATTTAATTAATTTATTATTTTTAAATCTCATGCACTAACTTTAATAACTCCACTTGTTTAATCTTAATGTATTTATATTTTAATCACATGCACACATCATGCAACCTTTAATCTTTTAATATCTTTTCCACCTTTACATTTATTTTTGAAACTTTATTGCTAAAATATTTATTAACTTAAATAAATATTATTACTTTCCAACTTTAAAATTATAACTTTTATCTCCAAATTTAATTATTTTATTTAATTAATTTCCTAATTAATTAAATAAAATAAATATTAAAATATCATATTAATTTTCCATTAAATTAAACCATTAATTAAATCTTTTAATTAGGCTTGATTAATAGAAAATACACTAAAGACTCACAAGATAAAATACGAAAACCCATCATAGCCAAAATACATACAAAATCAACCAAGGGTTAATATCACGAATTACGTCATCCAACGTATTCGAAGGGTACTCAACTCAGATGCTTGTCCTAATTTCCAATTAGGACAAATGGCTTAAAGGGTTGGGATTTGGACTTGAGAATTTATCTCCCCTCTCTTACCATTGAGATAACGTGATAGGGTACGCTCATCCTGGCAATTCAGGGAAGTCAATACCCGGTACCTGCAACCTGCATAAAAACCATGCATGTACAAGCATAATATATATACTAAACTAAACAGGCAATGGCAGGAAGTGGTGCATCGTGTAGATCTCGACAAGTAGGTGACTACAACTCCCTTCCTTAACCACATCAAAAACACCATACAGAAATGAAACGAACATGCACACCATACACATGCAAGTATGGGGTAAGTATCCATAAGAAAACACATATAATAATAAATCTTCTAACTAATCATCTTCAATAACTAAAATCACTGAATAATCATCATATATACATAAAATGTAGAGTTTGAGTAATCTCATCACATATCAATTGAATCCATAGCACAATATCTAATAGTCTCAAAACAATGCCGCTAACCATCAACATAAAACTAGCCCTCAAAAGAGTTCTAGAATGATAACAAAAATGTGACATAGGGGCAGGCACTACAGGATTTTGCTATCTTTTCATAATCACTCTTTTGGTATTGTTAACATTTATGCTCCCAATGATGCTGTTGAATGTTCAGACCTGTAGTGTTGGTTGGCAGATCATTTTCCACCTGAAACATGGGTTTTTTGTGGGGACTTCAATATGGTTGAGTTGGCCTCTGACAAGGAAGGCCTTCTTCTCTTTAGGTGGGTAGCTAGTGAACAAGAGGCCTAGTTTTACATGTAGAATAAATTATGACTTTTTGATCCTAATGTTACTCGCTATCGCCTTGATGGGAATTGGCACACTTGGTCCAATTTTTGAGCTAGATCTGACAGAGTTTTTAAAATACTTGATAGGGCTATGATTTATGCGCAATCCTTTTTTCCTTTTCTTAAAAGTATGCCTTGCCTATCATTCCTCTACCTAATGTGATGTTGTCATATCACTCCCCATCCTCTTTTCCATCACCTGGTAGACAACTCAGCCTTGCCCGCAGAAAACCCAGTTTTACCTCAACACATCTCTATTGGCCCATCTGCCAACTATTGCTCACATCTTACATGTCTAGAATCTTGAGCCTTGAGCCTACAATCACCTTGGTTGGATTAGATGGTAGAATGACACTATCCTTTGTACTGTAAGATTTCTTCACATTTACGACAAACAACTTGCTATGTACTGCAGACGATCTTATGAAGCCACTATTCTTGACCTACATATGGCCTTTGAGGCTCTTGCCATGAATCCATTTGATACAGATCTCCAAGTTTGGCTTTCCAACCTTCGGCATCGGATGAAAATTGTAGACAATTGTGCTGCTAATGGAGCTCAGATCAAAGATCATCTCCATTGGTTGGAGGTTGGCGATCAAGCTTCCAAGGAATTTTTTAGTGTTTTGAGGGCTCGTCATTCTGCTATGGATATCAAGTGCATTCGTAAAGATCAACATGTTTTCACCAACTTGCCTAATATTCTCCAAGCTTTTGTGCATCACTATGAGTAGGTTTTTACAGCTCAGGGGCCCTCTATTGTGTGTGATAAAGTGCTACAAGCCTGCCTTGATGTTACTCCCAATAGGCTTGCTCTTGAACAGTATGCCTTTTGTGAACAAAAGCTTACTCTTGTAGACTTAAAGGAAGCTATCTTATCCATGGCTAATGACAAATCTCCGGATGTGATGGATTCCCTTGTGAGTTCTACAAGATATTTTGGGATGACATTGGCCTTGATCTACTTTAGGTTTATCTTGAAGCTTACAAAGCTAATTCATTAGGCACCATTAATTTTTTAAAAGAGGGGTAAACGCTTTGACCTGGAGCTATGAACCAGTAAGGCCACAAATGGGGGACCTCATCCCCATTATATTTGAACCTTTGATGACAAGAATAACAACTCAACAACTTAACCATTACAACATGCCACCATTGGCAATTCATTAGGCACCATTATCAACAAAGGAAATACTGAATTCATACCTAAAACTAGAGATCCTAAAGAAATTTGCAATTGGAGGCCCATCACTTTGTTGAATGTCTCCTACAAGATCATTGCCAAAGCCCTCTCTCTTAAAATTTGACATTTTCTCCCTCAGATTGTTTGACCTGAACAAACTGGCTTTATCAAGTCTCATTATATCTTGAACAACATCATTGCTTTCTAGGAAGGAATGGAATGGGCCAAGAAATCTAAGCAGTAGGCCCTTTTCTTGAAGATTGATTCTGCCAAAGCATATGATCATATTGAATGGCCCTTTATTCTTGCTATGCTTCAAGCTTTGGGTTTTGGCCCAATTTTTTATCAATCAGTGTGGATTATATTTGGGGATTCCTCTGCTTGCATCATTATTAATGGTCATCAATATGAAGCTTTTGGGCTCTTTAGATCTATTCGCCAAGGTTTTCCTCTTGTACCTTCTCTCTATGTTTTGGCAGCTAAGGGCTTTGGTTATTTGATGGCCAATGCCATCTCTTAAGGTATGGCGCATGGTATTTCTTTACCAAAGTCAACCTCTCAACTAGTCAATGGCCATTTTGTAGATGATTCTTTCCTCACTTTGATTGAGGATGAGGAAAATATTGCCAATGCTTTGCAGTGTTTAGATACTTTTTGTCTTGCTTTAGGGTCTTCTATCCAATGGCACAAAACCCTTTGCTACAGACAATCTTTTCTACTAGGCCCTCTCTGGTTGCAGCAGTCTAGATGGCAATGGGTTCAACATGGAATTTTTTGTAAATTTTTAGGCATTCCCTTTTCTTTTCAAGCATCTCCTATGGAGTTGTGGAATGTTGTGCTTGCTTGAATTGAGAAGCTAGAATATTGGATCACTAAGCCCCTTTCACTTGCGAGAAAGTTTCAAATATGCTCTAAAGTGCTTGTTGCTACTCGTGTATTTTATTCTTCTTTTTTGGGCTCCCTCCAAAGCCTCACACCTTAAGCTTGAACATCTTCTCAGGGACTTTCTTTGGGCTTCTGATGCTGTGCATCATGGCTTTCACAGAGTGGCCTAGGATTTCTGTTGTTTACCCAAGGATTCTGGTGGTCTTGGCTTGCTTTCCACCCGCAAGTAGGGGATAGTTCTCTGTGCCAAATGGATCATATGGGCTCTCACTAGAGATGAGGCCTGGATAATTTTATTACGTCACTGCATTTCTTCAGGCTTTTCAGTTAACTATCCAGCCTGGAAGGGGATTGGTTTTCAAACCTTTCTTGTGACTCTAGAGCTTGTTTAGATTCAAGGCACTTTTATTGCTAAGAGTATTTGGAAATCTTGGGAAGCCATTAAGTCTTGGCTTCACTAGGACGGTAATGGATTTAGAGATGGGCTCTCAATGCATTAACAAAACCTTTGGTGGTCACCCTTGTTTTCCATTCAAGGGGTGCCTTTAGCCAAAATTCAAGAAGCCAATGCTCTGTGTTTGTTTTGCATAGGCATCAAGACACCCAAAGATTTACTCTCCAAGGTTACAATGAGCCTTCATTCAAGGGAGGATTTGCATGTGTAATTTAGGCTTATCTATTCGGATTGACAGACAATTGATCTTCTAGTTTTTGTGGTTCCTCCCAATTTTTTACACAAACTTGGAATTTACTCATCCCGCCCATGGTGGAAAGATCAGAATTGGTACCCTACCACTCAAATGGCTAGCTACAAGCCTAGGATGGGGTATTGGTGGCTCGTGCCCCATCTTCTAATGGTTGATACCCTTAATCAACGTTAGCATTTGCATTCTTCTCATAAGACTTGGAGTCTTAGATTTGCCACTATTTGGCATGCTATTACTGAGCCAAAGATTGCTCACTTTGTCTAGTGTCTCCTTTTCCAAGGCTTGCCTTTGGGTCCTCAGCTCTGGCATCTGGGAGTTCCTAATCCTTGATGCCCTTTTTATGGTCAACCTGAAAGCTTGTTGCATATTTTTTGGTTTTGCAGAAGAGCTCAGAATTATTAGCTCTAGATTTTTGATTTCTACAGGCCTTTTCATTGAGAGGCCTTCACTTGGCAGATGGTGGTTCTCGGTGGTGCTTCCAGACTCCCTTTTAGATATGCCTAGATCTGGCATGCTTTCAGAATGGAGTTATTGTTCACAATCTAGAAAGATCACAATGTTGTTTTATTCTCTCACAACTTTCTTGATATTTATGTTGCAATGTACTCTAAAGCATGTATATGTAATAATGTCGCATTGGAAGTGGCTCACCTGCAGGAGCTACTTGCTCACTAGGGAAACACCCCTTGTACAATTGCCCGTGTGCCTTTGAATGCTTTATCTAGAGATCATACTCCTCCTCGCAGTCACCGAAGAGGCTGGAGCAGTTCTGCTTGCCACTCACAGACCCCCAGGTCACAACCTCCTCACTATTCTCCCAGTGGAGGCTTTTGTGGACATCGTCGCTCGACCTCGCCTCCTTAGAGGTTAGGCTTGGGTTGGTCCTCAGTGGCTCCCCCTACTACTACTGATGTGGGTTGGTCATCTGCTCCTTGTGACCCCAAGTAGGCATCCCCCCCATTAGATTTAGCCATTTCTCCTCCCAGGGCTGAGGAAGATAAAGATAAAGATAAATATGTTGCTGCTGCTGATGGTTGGCCCCCCCCCAAGTCAACCACTAACCCCAAGGATTTCTGGGGTTTTGATGACAAAGACCCTCCTTCAATTGGCACTGCTCGCGCAGCCTGAAGTTTTATATTTCTATTTATATATGTTTTTTTGATGAATAGTTGATCTCCAGCCTTGGGCCATATGAGCTCGTGGGGTGATCCTATATCCCTCGACCCCTTTTTTGTGAATATGTATCTTTAAAATTTAAAATTGATGGAAAAGGTCTATTCATCAAAAAGGATTGAGAGATACGATCTTAAATAGATTTTGGGAAAAAGTTTAAAGCATTTTGAGAAATTTCAAAGTCAAGTATGTACAAAGCCAAGTAAATGTTGAAGCCAACATCTTCATAACATGGGTGAGCATGCCAAAATGATGACTTTGGTAGTATATATATATTCACATTTTTATTAAAGATCTTGGAGACATCAGAGCACCAAATAAAACTTTGAAATCTCATTTTTATCAATAAATCCTAATGTGTACTAATGCACACCATCAAGATGTGAGGCTTTGATTAGTCATATTGATTGCAAGTGTCATACTAAGACATTCATCCAAACTTGTGGCATCTTAAATAAATACAAAAATTGTTTAATGGAAAGCTTAAAGGTTGTCTACATGGACTCATAACTTAGGAACATTGTACCATTGTTGTTGGTACATAAAGCATGCAAGTGTTTGATAGAATACCTTAGAGAGGCATGGATGCTCAACCATCCCAATAAAAATAAAGAACGTAAAATGTTTGACTAAAATCCTTAGGTATATGTAGTCCACAAGTGTAAAGCTAGGTCGATATCATAAAAACTTTTATGTCTTTGTTGGTGACGTCTAACATGTCTTAGTGAATATCGATCCAATGAGGAAGTTGTCTATTTAAATCATTCCAATTCCCAGCTTGAAACATAATTCCAAGCTAATAGAGGATTCGTAATATTTTTAGCAATGAAACTGGTAGGTGGGAAAGTTGTTTGTCATGTCCCCTAATTTGGGTAATATAAGTAAATTATTATGAATAAATAAATATATTATTTCTTAATGTTATAATATATTAAAAGAAATATTGATATATTATTAATGGTATAATATATTATTAAAGAATAAATAATAATATATTATTAATATAATAATACCATATATAATCATTAAAATAATATATAATTAATAAAAATAATAAAATACATAATTACAATATTAATATAATTAATATTATAAGAATGATTGTAAAGGACAAGTTAAGGATTCACAATTCATTTCTAGAATTCTCATTGAGACAATAGAATGTTGGGCAGTGTGTCATGAACCTCTAAATAAGACCCAACAACTATACACTAGTGGGAATATGTATACCTAAACATTAAAATATAATTAAATGATATAATATGAATATATATAAGATAATAAAAATATATAATAATATCATTATCTATTAAATATAATTCTCTATGTCAACTACATATAACAATAAACATATTTAAGATGGCAAATTCATATTTCACTTAGATACTTTTATAAATAAATCAATTATAATCAATTAATAATCCTTATAAACTAACACTCTTATATTGATATTATTAAATCAATAACAAGTCGATACTTTAAGTTAAATAATGAAAATCATTAACACAAATAAGAAATATAATAAATAGCATATAAATGACCAATATAAAACTAATTATACCTAAACACCTAACCACGAAAGGACACATCCCAAGTTGAAAAGCACATATATTAGGTTGTTGAAGAGGATGGTTAAAGAGATCGGAGTTGTCATGTCTGTGTATTTGTATCCATATTTGGATCTACTTAATCAACATTTTCCTTTGACATCAAACAGGTTGCATAGTTTGAAGGATAAATCGAAAGGTGCAGCACACACATTGCATATATCCCTAGTCATAATCAGAAACAACAATAATCCTTTGTAGCTGTAGTTGATAGGAGAAGGTTATCAACAGATTGTTATTGCCATATTAGACACAACACGTTATGGCATTATTGTTATCATTGAGGAGGTTCGTAGCATATATCCCACATCGAGACAACAGTGAAGGTAGAGATCTCTCTATAGTTTTGTAGGTTGGAACATCCCACATTTGCATAATTCCTCAAGTCATATTAGAAACAACAACGATCTACCATCCAAGGAAGATGTTATGCCAAAATGGAATTCTAAACTACATGCTTAGATTAAGCTGCAGACCTGGAAATGGGGATCTCATATTTAAAAGAAATTATTATTAAGAAAAATGTGTAAAAAGTTACAAATAAAAGTAAAAGTCATGAATAAATGAATGACCCCAAAAGGGGTCATTACATTGTTTATGTATTGACTTGACAAGGAGAATGCTCAGAAACCATTTGATTAAATCCCTCAGCTTGACCATAGACTAGGGATGTGAATTGTTTGATAGAAATTCTCAAGCAAACATAAGTGAAGGGTGTAAAGCCTAATCTCATAAAGGAAATGCACAAATAATATGTGTGGGCCAAGAAGAATGTTATTGTCATAGAAAGTGTAACATGGCTACATAAATAATGAAATGGAGGAAGTGGGTGATTTGTTTGATATAATGTTACCGTGGAGATATAATAATTATAGATGTATGCATGACATGTTTTGTGAGGGAACTTTGAGCTTCCCAAGTTTCAATACACTTCCCTCAAAACAGGTTACAAATACTACATGAGTATGGATTCCCAAGATTATCACTTGTCTATGAAGTTACGTGGTTCGACTCAAGCTTGAGATTTTGCAATGATGTGATTACGACGCATACAAGTTACTCCTATTGAAGATGGGTATGAATGAAATGGATTGTTGGATATTTGCATGTGAAGTATGAAACCTTAGCGCCTCTATTAAATATATGGCATGACTATGATATGGAAGTGTTGAACTAAATTTACGAATACATCTAGAAGTATATAGATTTTTTATAAAATGTGCTTGGTTTCATACCTATTGTGGAAAGTAAGATCCCTACCAAACAAGTAGAGATTCCAAACAAATCTCTGAAAATGTTATTTGATAAATTTAATTCAATTGGTTACAAGGACATGAAAAGTCAATTGAATTGGGAGACAATGATTCCATTAGAGTGTTGCATTTGATTGTATGTTCATTCATAGGCATCTGATTTCTTTTTCCATGAATCCTTTACTTATCATGGGCATCAAGTATCAAGAGTACACAAGGATAGTCATTCAACCAAATGAAGCTATAAAGTTACCAGTTAAGGAAACATTGGTAAAGTATAAGAATGGAAATTGCTTGACAAAATACCAGAATATGAATACAAAACATAAAGCTTGGACAAGGCATTGTCTCATGTTTTAAGATTGTTGTGAAGATATGTCACATCAAGGAATGGGATGATACATAGGTTTTCCTATGAAATCAATTCTTTCCGCTCAATTAATAATTTCATTCTTTCTATGTAGAGACGAGGAGAAGTTCAAACAATGGCTACTTTCAAGAATACTTTCAAAGGATTATCAAAGCAGGGCACATAGAGATAAAAATCGACATCAACAAGATCAATGATGTTGTTCTTCTCTAAGGTCATGGTTTTCAGATTATCTTTTTATGAAAATGACTTGTGTCATTTATTATATCTCATAAGTTAGGATCTTAGCTTTCTTTTCGTTAAGGTTAATCTTTAGAAGTCTAAATTTGCATTAGTTAGAGTTGGAGTTAGTTTTCAAATACATGCCAAATTCAAAACTTTGACTTTTTGAGTGGTTATGAACCCAAAAAGTTAGTTGTTCTAGAATGGCTTATAAACTCTTGAATATCAATTTAAAAGAGGACTTTTAGAATTTGGAATAAGGGAACACTTATGTTTTTGGTGAAATTTTTTTTTTTAGAAAGTATGTACAGAGGTTGTCTTTATAATCAAAGTTTCTTCTTATGTTCTTGGTGCAAAGAAATAAAGAAAGGTGCATTTTGTGTTCTCTTTTCTTCAAATTCTATACTATTTGGGTGTTGATTATTTTTAGAATTAATGTTTTCATGGTATGGTGTAGATTTTAGTGAACCATCGAATCAACACTAAGCTAATACTAGCCCTCAAGCGTAGTTCTTGATTATTCTTGTTAGCAAATAAAGTTGATTTAGGAAGGCTTGAAAGTCATTTGGTGCATTTTATTTTAATATCTTTCTTTATATTGTTCTAAATTTGAATACATATTTATTTTAAAATCCAAATTACATCTTATGAGGGAGCTGCCTAGTGCAAGAGCACGTAGGTAAGGCTACTTAGAAACCTAGGGTTCCTTGTTGAGTTTTAGCTTGCAATGGCCTTAGCCAAACCATTGGTGAAATCAAGGAGGTTGGTGAGTCCTAAGTTAGGACTTAGCCATTTGGGAGGTCTAATTGGGTCCTCGTTACTACTTGGTTATCCAAATTTGCCAGGTGATGTATAAATTGTTGTCATCATTGCCAAGGATGACAGTTGTGCATTTAGAGGGCTAGATTAGGAAACTAAGGGGTGGAATGTTGGTTTCATGTGATAAGTGACATATCCATGCACTTGTAGATTTTCATGGGGTTTTGATCAAGCCTAGTCTAACTAGGACAAAAGTTGTCAAGTTGCATGACAATTTTGCAAATTTGCAAAAGTTGTCATGACAACTTTTATTGCATTTTCAATCAGAAGGTTGAATAACCACCTCAAAGCAGTCAAAGTAGGTGTAATGGGTCTATATAAGGCCTCCCTTGACCTATGAAAAGGGTTGGATGTCATTGTGAAGGAATTTGTGTTAATGAGTAAGCATTTTTTCTGTGTTGTTTTACCACAGTACAAGACTTTTTGCTTCTTGTGGGTACTCGATGGATTGAATCCCATACTGTACCTATTCATAAGTTGGTAGATGTTGTTTTCTAGTTCTAAAAGTGATTAGATAGGTTTTTTATTTCATTTTATTCCATTTTTATAAATATTTTGGTTTGTGCACCGTTCTTGGTCTGAACCAAATAGTTTTTGAAGATAGGGTCATAACTCATCTTTCCATTGTGGTAGTTGTATAGTCTCTTGGAATGTGTGAGTTGAATCCTTGTACTATAGGCATGCAAGTGCACAGGCCTTGGACAGTAAATTTGGCCTCTTTGCAGTGATGTCCTAGGTAAGCCAAGTGAGCATGGTTAGGGATCACAGTGATGGAAACAACATTTAATGGGGTTGAATGCATTGGTAGATTAAACCCAAGTGGATGGAGAGAAGGTTATGAGAGAAAAGAAGTCCTATACCCAAGGAGAAGTCTTGGTGACATGTTTCAATTGGGATTTGAGAAAACCCTTGTGATTTCCATCAGCAAATTAGCAAACCCTCAATTTTAGGCTTGAGATCAACATCCCACTATACAGACAGGTTGGGGAAGTGAGACTAGGTGAATCTAAAAGGTCTTCCAAAAGGGTATCTATATATGAAGTTTTCTTGCCCCCTTGTTAAGCCTTTTTCCAAGTTATATGTCATTTGGTGATTTTGGAGGCCTAATTCCTTGTAGCCTTACTAGGCCTAGTTCGGAGCAATTTCTTGAAATTGATAGAGGTTTCTATGAATTTTTGGTGGATATGAATTTTAATGGTCCAAATACCCTAGGAAAAATCATCTCTCTCCATTTTGGGTAGCTTGTGTTCATGTATGGACATTTTGGCGTGGATGAGTTAGCTAGACAATTAGGGAGTGTTGATTGGATGAAGTTGAGTTCTACATTGGTGTGGACAAATTGAAAGAAGGGAGGATTGGGATTTAAATCCTTCCAATATAGGGTTATTAAAGAACCCTAATAGGCTAGAGAAGTGTCCTAAAAGAGATCTTAGGAGAAGGTAGGGTTAAGGAGCAAGATTTGTTGTTACACCAGAGTGGTATCAGAACCCCAAAAGATTTGAGATTATGGATAGATATTTCAAATTGCAAAAGAGTCAATAGGTGAAACTATAATGGTGACTAATGAAGAGTTAGCCAAAGAGATGAGTGAGAAAAGGGAGAAAAATAGAATCCTTGATGAAGCCCTAGAAGAAATGAAGACTAGGCTAGAAGAAGTTATTGAAGCAACCAAGAATAAAGACAAAGATGGTGAAAGTAGAACTAAAGGGAAGGCAAAGATTGATGAGGAGGACATCATACCTGAACCAAAACCTCCATTGAATGAAGAACCTTTCTTGAAAGCTATCAAGGCACTAGGAGGAAAAGCCTTAGAAGGAATTTCATTATGTAATGGAAAGATGGACACTGATACAATGATAGAAAGGATTGAGGGAATGGAGAATCAGTTTGAGTGTGAAGGTGTCACAGAAGCACAAAAGGTAAAGGTTGCCAAATCAAAACTCAAAGGTTCAACATTGACATGGTGGAAATAAATGTAGGATAAAAGAATCAGCATGGGTAAAAATCCTATAGCTAACTGGAATGCCGTGGTGACCAAAGTGAAGGAGAAATATCTGCTAGAAGATTATGAGGTCCAATTGCATAGAAAGAGGCAAGGTCTGAAGGAAAAAGACTTGGATCTAACCTCTTACATAGAGGAATTCCAAAAAATATGCTTAAGATCTAAGATTCAAGAAGACGAACCTGTTAAGGTAGTGAGATACTTAGATGGACTAAAATGGAGCATCCAAGAAGAACTAAGCCTATGGACCCCTACAACTATTTAGAAGTGTCATCAATTGGCTCTTAAGGTGGAAGAGAAGAATGGCAAGAAGGGGGATTCAAAATTCAAAGGTAGAGGAAGAGGAAGAAATAAAAGAGGGCATAGAGGTGGATACCAAGGTAGAGGTAATGATAAGAGGAACCAAGGTGAGTCTAAGCTTGCTGAGTAGGGCAATGAAACTACTTCGAGGGGAGTTCATACAAGAGGAAGAAGCAAACAAGGAGGCTCCAATAGAGGGAGAAAACAAGGAGGCTCCAATAGAGGGAGAGGTGTAGGTAGGAGCAACTCATATTTTTCAAGTATGAAGTATTATACTTATGGTCAGTTGGCCCACCCTGCCTATAGATGCCCTGACAAGCTACTTCTTCAAGTGGTGATAAGAGAGTTGCATATGCTCATGAGGACACAATGAGTTCTAAGGTATTTGAGGTGGACAATATTGAGTCAGAAAGAGGAGAGAACTTAATCTTTAAGAGAGTGTTGATTAGGTAACCAACCAAGGATTGTTTAGAATTAGGTGCAAGATTTTGTGCAAGGTATGTAAGGTTATTTTGGATTTGGGCTCCATAGATAACATTATATTAGAGGAAGTAGTGGATGAGCTCAAGTTGGTAAAGGTAGCTCATGTTAACCCTCACAAGGTTACATGGCTGAACAAAGGGTAGAGTGTGTTGGCGAATGAGAAAAATTGGGTTGAGTTGTCAATTGAAGGCTATAAAGTCAAATTAATTTGTGATATATTGCCTATGGATGCATGTCATATACTGTTGGGAAGACCTTGGCAATATGACAGAGGTGTTATCTATGATGGGAAGGAAAATTCCATTTCTTTCAAGAATGATGGGAGAACTTTCAAAATTCAATCCTTATTATAGGAAGATGAATCACAGTCCAAGACCTTTGGTGTATTGTTGAGTAGTGGAATGGAGTTCCTTAATTCCATTAAGCATGAAGATAGTGAAGGGTATTATATTCTTCTTAAGCCTAAGGAAGAAGAGAAATCTAAACAAGAACCCTTACCCACTGAAATTCAAGAGATGCTTGTGAAGTACAAGGAAATTATTAGTGATGGGATACCTACAAATTTACCTTCTAGGAGGGTGATAAGTCATTAGATTGACTTTGTACCTAGTGCTTCATTGCCAAATAAAGCAACCTATAAGCTTACCCTAGAGCAAAATAGAGAGGTAGCTAGGCAAGTACAAGAGCTTCTAGATCAAAGTCTGATAAAGAAGAACATCAACCCTTGTGCAGTACCAATAGTTTTGGAATCTAAGAAAGGAGGAAAATGGAGGCTTTGTATAGATTCAAGGGCCATAAATAGGATCATTATAAGTTATAGGTTTCCTATACATAGAATTAAAGATTTGATGGATTGTCTTGGAGGAGCTCAATACTTCAAAAAGTTGAACCTCAAAACTGGTTACCATTAGATAAGGATAAAAGAAGGTGATGAGTTAAAGACAACTTTTAAGACTACATATGGATTGCATAAGTGGCTTGTGATTCCATTTGGGATCTCAAACACTCCTAGCACATTCATGAGACTCTTGAATGAAGTGTTGAAATATTACAATGGAAGGTTTATACTGGTATATCTTGATGATATACTCATTTTCAAAAAGATAAGAAAAGAACACCTTGAACATGTGGAGATGGTGCTAAAAAAGTTGCATGAAGAGAAGTTGGCTATCAATTTGGAGAAATGTGAATTCATGAAACAAGAGCTTGTATACCTAGGATTTTTAGTATCCAAAGGGACCTTGAAGATGGACCAAGACAAAGTTGTAGCTATCCTAAATTGATTACCACCTACCACAACAACATAGGTAAGAAGTTTCCATGGATTAGCTCAATTTTATAGAAAATTCATTAGGAATTTTAGTGGTATTTTTCGACCATTGCTAGACACCATTCAGGGTGGAGTAAAAACCAAGTTTAGATGGACTTTTGAAGCAAGAAATGCATTTGAAAAATTAAAGGAACAAGTAGCCACACAACCCATCCTTAAATTGCCTAACTTTGATAAATTATTTACCCTAGAATGTGATGCAAGTGGGATGGCAGTAGGGGGTGTGTAGAGTCAAGAAGGTAGGCCAGTAGACTTCTTTAGTGAGAAGCTAAATGAAGCCAAGAAGAAATGTTCTTCTTATGACTTGGGAATTGTATGCTTTGGTTAAGTCTTTGAGAAAATGGAGGCATTACCTCCTACCCAAGGAGTTTGTAGTGTTATTGACAACCATGCCCTTAGCTACATCAATACTCATGAGAAGTTAAACAATAGACATTTCAAGTGGATGAAATACCTTCAAGCATTCACATTCACTATTAAGCACAAGAAGGGGCAATTGAATAAGGTTGCAGATGCACTAAGTAGGAGGATGTTGACCATTCAAGAAGTTCAGCTCCATAGCATTTGCATAGAGAGTTTCAAGGACCTCTACAAGGATGTTGAAGACTTTTTTGAAGCTTATAAGGTATGCTCTGAGTTTCAAAATCATTTTCATAGTTCTTTTGTTGATTAGACCTTGTAGAGTGGACTATCATTCAAGGGAAAACAATTGTGTTTTCCTAAGGGTTTTGAGAGAGAACATTATCTAAGAAAAATATAATGGAAGCCTAAGTGGACATTTTGGCATCAACGAGACCCTAGAGTTAGTTTAAAGGTTCTACTATTGGCCAAAATTGTCAAGAGATGTGGTAAGATATGTTGAACATTGTGTAGTGTGCATGAAGGAAAAAGGAGGAGCTAGTAATGTAGGTTTGTACTAACCTTTACTAGTCCCTAAGAGGCCATGGGAGTGTATCAACATGGACTTCATTGTGGGGTTACCTAAGACAAAATAAGGCTGTGATAGCATCTATGTTGTGGTGGACAGATTTAGCAAGATGGGTCACTTCATATCTTGCAAAACTACCCATGATGCTAGCCATATAGAAAACCTATTTTTTAAAGGAGATTGTGAGGATTCATGGACTACCCCTAAGCATTGTGTCAGATAGGGGTGTCAAATTTATGAGTCATTTTTGGAAAACCTTGTGGAGTAAGTTGGGAAATAACCCATCTTTTGGACCAACTTACCATCCTTAGATAGATTGCCAAGTTGAGGCGGTTAACAAGGTGTTGGGTAACTTGTTAAGGTGCCTAACTAAAGAGTATGGTAAGACATTAGATGTGATTATTCCCCAAGCAAAGTATGCATATGATGACAGTGTGAACAAGACAACAGGTAGAAGCCCATTTGAGATTGTTTATGGGATGCATCCAAGGGGTGTTTATGAACTTAGAGACCTTGGAGTTATGGAGTATAGGAGTAGACAAGAAGAAGAATTTTCCCAAACCATGAAGGAGATTCAAGAACAAGTGAAAAGGACTATATAAGAGACTACACAAAGATTGAAGGCTAAGGTGGATGAGAAAAGGAGGAATGTTCAGTTTGCAGTAGATGATTATGTCATGGTACATTTGAAAAAATCTAGGCTACAGAAAGGAGTAACTACCAAACAACAAATGAAGAGAGTGGGGCCATGCAAGATCATAGCTAAATATGGGGCTAATGCATATAAGCTGGAACTACCTAGTGATTTCAACATCTCACCTATTTTCAATGTGGTAGATTTGATCAAGTTTAAAGGGCCTTTAACTAAAGAAGATTTGAAAATATAGGAGGTTGGCAAGGATGTGGCATCTGATGTCCTACCTCCCAAGGTGCAGCTAGAGGCAATGAAAGTACTAGATTGAAGAGTCAAGAAGACTACTAGACACAAGGTGTACATGGAACACCTCATCAAGTGGAAAGATAAACCAGAGTCAGAGGCAACATGGGTTACAACTATAGATTTTAAAAAGATTAGAATTGTTGAAAATTTATTTTCTATAGGAGTGACATGATTTTCTCGTGTGGGGAGCATGGTGCAAGAGCACTTAGGTAAGGCTACTTAGTAACCCAAGGTTCCTTGTTGAGTTTTGGCTTACAGTGGCCTTAGCCAAGCCACTAGTGAAATAAAGGAGGTTGATGAGTCCTAGGGTAGGACTTAGCCATTTGGGAGGTGTAATTCGGTCCTCATTACTACTTGGTTGTCCAAAGTTGCCAGGCGATGTATAAATTGTTGTCATCATTGCTAAGCATGACAATTATGCATTTAGAGGGCTAGACTAGGTAACTAAGGGGTGGAATTTTGGTTTCATGTCATAAGTGACATATCCAAGCACTTAGTAGAGTTTCATGGGGTTTTGATCAAGCCTGGTCTAACTAGGGCAAATGTTGTCAAGTTGCATGACAATTTTGCAAAATTATAAAAGTTGTCATGACAACTTTTACTGCATAAAGTGCAATTTTGATCAGAAGGTTGAACAACCACCTTAAAGTGGTTGGAGTAGGTGTAATGGTTCTATATAAGGCCTCCCTCAACATGTGAGAAGGGTTGGATGGCATTGTGAAGGAATTTAGGTTAATGAGCAAGCATTTTTTTTTTTGTTGTTTTAGCACAATACGAGAATTTTTGCTTCGTGTGGGTAATCGATGGATTGAATATTGTGTTGTACCTTATTCATAAGTTGGTAAATATTTTTTTCTAGTTTTGTGAGTGATTAGATAGGTTGTTGATTCCATTTCATTCCCTTTTTGTAAATATTTTGGTTTGTGCCCTGTTGTTGGTTTCAACCAGGCAGTTTTTGAAGATTGGGTCATAACTCACCTTTCCACCATGGAAGCTATATGGTCTCTTGGAATGTGTGATATTACTCCTTGTACTATAGGCATGCAAGTGTGTAGGCCTTGGAAAGAAATTTTGGCCTCTTTGCAGTGATGCCCTAGGCAATCCAAGTGAGTGTGGTTAGGGATCACAGTGATGGAAACATCATTTAATGGGGTTGAATGCATTGGTAGCTTCAACCCAAGTGGATGGAGAGAAGGTTATGATAGTGGATAATTCATGTTATCAAGGAGAAGTCTTGGTGACATATTTCAAAGGGGATTTGAGCGAACCCTTGCAAGTTCTGGCAGCAAACTATCAAACCCTCAATTTTAGGTTTAAAATCAACATCCCACTGTATGGACAGGTTGGGTAAGTGAGACGAGGTGAATCTCAAAGGTCTTCCAAAAGGGTATCAAAATATGAAGTTTTATTTCCCCCTTGTTAAGCCTTTTTCCAAGTTATATGTCATTTGGTGAGTTTGGAGGCCTAATTCCTTATAGCTCTATTAGGCCTAGTTTGGAGCAATTTCTTGAAATCGAGAGAGGTTTCCATGATTTTTTGGTGGATTTGAATTGGAACAGCCCCAATGCCCTGGGAACAATCCTCTCTCTCCATTTTGGGTATCTTGTGTTCATGTGTGGACATTTTGGTGTGGATGAGTCAGTAGGACAATTAGGGAGTGTTGATTGGATGAAGTTGAGTTCTGCATTGATGTGGACAAGTTGAAAGAAGGGAGGATTGGGATTGCAATCCTTCCAAGTTAGGGTTAGTAAAAGAACCCTAATAGGCTAGAGAAGTGGCCTTGAAGAGATCCTAGGAGAAGGTAGGGTTAAGGAGCCAGACTTATCCTTACATCACTGCCCCTCTAAATGCAAAGGAAAGCTAGATATCAACGACCTATCCAATTGTTGGAGAAATTGATTTGTCACATATTCCATTGGGCTAAATCACATATTTTCTAAGTGACAAATGTGTTTACAAACATTAAGAAATAGACATGTCCCTTAAAGGGACACGTCTCTTCATGACTTATTAACATGAGGAGAGTTGCCTTTGGAACACACATACCAAAAAAAATGGCAGTGCTATTACATTTGCAATGATCAAGAAAATTCAACTTGGTATCAGAGCTAGGTTGCTACAAATATAAGGAATAATTTAATAAACTCGAACAACCTAAATACAAATTGTAGACTTGGTGTATAAGCATGTTTGTTCCTATCCATTTATTAACAATATTCCCATGGGAACATTTTATACAGTGAGGAAGTAAGTTTTTCACCTTCAAAGTATATATATTATATATTGAATGGCTGAAAACAAAGGAAGGATCAAACAATAACAAGACTAATATTAATATTGAATAAGATGAGAAGGATATATTATATATCCTATAATATACGTATCAAAATATTATTGAAGGATGGCCAACGAAAGATATATCTCAATAGTTAGAATAGATCATAGTATATAGGTGATATTAATAAGATGAAAATACCCATGATGGAGATCTTAGCAATACATTAATATTTGGCATACACCTGAATCACATGTACAATATAAGAAGGCGATATAAAATCTTCCATTCAAGCAATCATCTCATTGACATTGAAGACTTACATTGATTTTTTAATCAAACTCAGATGAAGACTCTTAGGAAGCTTGCGATATGTCAAACGTGTTTGGAATGTTTCTTATTGCCAACAACATTGCTGTAGCTACATGGAGCAATAGTAGTGGAGTAGCGATCAGTTTAGATCCATTTTAGATTCCATGCACATGCATTCATTCGAGCACAAAAGTGAATCAAAAAATATAGCCAATCAATGATAAGAAAGTGCTTGCATCATTAGTAATCTCGATTGCGGGAATCAAGATAATTTCTTTGACTAAGAAGACTGCAATCACTTAGACCATATTGATTTGAATTAGCAAGCTCAACCAAGGTACAAACATAGAGAGAAAAGAATACAAAAACATACATTTAAGGTAGACAATAACCAACAATATACATGCCATGTAGGAGCAACATTATTTCACAAGGATCAAATGACATACTCATCAACAATCTTGCATGCAATGAAGATACTAAGTAATTAGTCAACCAAATGAGCAAGGGTTATATATATATATAGGACATGCCAACAATTGACACCTTAATTAAAGAAGAAGGTTTGACAAATATACCCAGACCCTTCATACATCTAGGGGATACAAGGGACCCACCCCCAAGGAAATATGGACTATATTAATAGATATTTAGTAGTTTGAAATATTAGTAACGTTATGGCTTTCTAATATCACCATTGGAAGTAGTGAGAATTGGGAAATATTTATGCTCAATCAACTGCCAGATATATCCATGTGGAATAAACACAATTAATTAAGAAACTATCAACTTAGGTGATGGAATAATCCAACCAACTACAAGTGGTAAAAATACATCTCTACATTTGAGTTAGCAATTAAGAACTTTATAGATAAAAGAGTTGTTTTGAAGAGGACACAAGATTTAAGTAAAAACAAGAGGTGTCAAGTAAAGTACTAAATTAATCATCTACTAAGAGTAGTAATTGATAATAAAAAATAAATATTAGATTAGAAGGGTGAAATGATTTCATTCTTATATTTATAATTACTTCAAATGCAATCTCACCAGTGATGATGAGGACAATCAAGGATATTGATGTACATATAAGTATTCATTATCTTTATGTATTTCAATAATCTACTCATTGTAGTCTCTCTCTTATTTGTATTTCTATACGTACTATGAGAGCTATTTTCCTTGATCTTTTCTAAGGATGTTCTTGCAGGAAAAAGGAGTCTGATACTTCATCAAAGGCAACATTGGATGAGGATCTTAGAAGATTGAGATTTAGAGGGAGCATGACATGTTATTAGAGGCAACCCTGAAAGAGAGGGAGAAGACCAAGGATGTTATTCAGTTAACCTTCAATGATTTAGGTCTTATTGATTAAGAGAAAGTAAACCATGTTGAGATGGATTTTCTAATGATCAATAAATTGTTGCAGTTAAGAGGATTGTGATTCTACATCATGACCATGTGATTTTAATGGGCCTACCCCTTGCGTACATAATGAAAAAGTGATGACTTCCAAATGATGTCCCTTGTATTTGCAGAAGCTACTATAAGGTGACGGTATTACAATAACTTTTATTATGAAATCAAATAAATTGAGTAAATGGTGAATGTCTTGCATCTCAACATTCCAGAAGACCATTACTCTGAGTATCTGGTGAATATCATAGACATTTTTGGAGGCCAATACTCTTGATATTAGGTGTGATATCAAACCTTATTTTGAGTAATTGGTGAATATCATATGATATTCTAGGAGACAACTACTCATGATATCCGATATGATATCACACCTTATTTGAGTACTTGGTGACTATCAGATGTTGATATTTTGGAAGACCAATACTCATGATATCAAATGTGATATCAAAATGTTGAATATCTTTTGATCAAAGATATTCTTATATTGAGGCAATATATAATCATGTGTTTATCCTCCCTAGCTAAGAGGGAGTGTTGATGTGTGGTAGCTTCAGTTGGATAAACCTATATATAATTATCTATGAGATATAATTATATATACATGTTTATTATGTAAAGTTTTTGAAAATTATGTTATAAATTAGACTTAGATTATACCTTCTAGCTTTATGCTTGTTGCAGATGATCTTCAATAAACAAACTTAAGTGAATCGAGAAATATAATTCTAGAAATGTTTTTATTTTTCTGCAAGTCATCTTAGGGTAGTATTGATCAAAAAGCAAACTTATTATTTTTGTGTGTCCTTAAACTTCAACCACACCCTATATAAATACATCAATCAAATGGAAAGTCCCTCTATGGGACATGACCCTTCCTAGGTCGACCCACTTTGCATTCTCGTAATCGACGATCTAAGAAGGTAATGGTTTGTAGACAAACTTAACTAAGATTAGGTAAGTTAATACTTAAACACAATTATCTCAAGGAGTTGTCGATCATGTCTAGACAAGGAGCAATAGACCTTCATAAGGCATTTCATGCAAGATTATACTTGTGTGATCTGCACAATCAGATATGTATGGTAATCAAAGTTATTGATTTAACACTCCCTCTTAACTTGATAATCATACTGAGAGATAACATATCTAGCATCATCAATTGTGATGAATAAGCATAGATTAATACTTTGTTTCTATCTGAATCTTCTAAGCATGTGGTATCTTTGAACACATGATACTATGTCATATTACTGTATCTGTGATATGACTTATCACTGATACTAGTGATAACAATATTTCAAAGCATAAAATATACATGATAAAAATTGAAGAATGAATAAATTCTTCATTTATCCAAGTTGTGACTCATAGGTACTGGTGGTCCTATATCACAACATAATCTTCAGTTTAAGATCTGCTAGAACACCGGATAAAATCTAGAGAATAATTAAATTCTTCATTTATCCAATTTGTGACTCATGGACATAGAAATGTTTACATCATAATGTGATCTTGAACTCATCTAGATCTGACAGTAGATCTCTACTATACATCACATTATCTAAGAGATCGTCATCTCTCATAATGTCCTTTATACAAGTGTTCATTATTTCAGAGATCATCACCTCTTAAATAATGAATACAAATGGTGGAGACCATAACAATCAATAACTTGACAATAAAATTATTTTATTAATAATTTAAAGAATACAAAATGTTTCATAATTCAACCATACCAAGTCTTTTCCTGAAGTGATCTATCTTCACTCAAGAGAGAGGTTTGGTAAGAATATCTACTATTTGATCTGTAGTACAAATGTATTCTAAGTTTATAGTATTCTTGTCTACCATATCTCTAACATAATGGTAAGGAATTTCAATATGCTTGGACCTATCATGGAAAACTGGATTCATAGAAAGCTTGATGGAACTCTGATTATCATAATGAATAATAGTAGGACTCATGACTTAACCAAATAATCCCACAAGTAACTTTCTAAGCCAAACTACTTCCCAAGAGGCCATTGCTGCTGCAATATATTTGACTTCTGTGGAACTTTGTGCTACTAATGACTACTTTCTGCATATGCATGATATCATTGCAGATTGTAAATAGAAACAAAATCTTGAAGTACTATTCATATCCTTAACACTTCAACCCTAATCTGAGTCTATGAATCCATGTAAATCCAAGTCAACTTTCTCATATTTGAGACCAAGTTTAAGAGTTCCTTGTAAGTATCTCATAATGCGTTTGACTGCAACTAGGTGAATCTCCTTTGGCTCACACATCAACTAGCTTAAGACGTTAACAACATAGCAAATATTAGATCTTGTATTTACCAAGTACACAAGGGACCCAATCATTTGTCTGCAGAGAGTAGAATCTATGGAAGGTGATTTTGTTGTTGCTTCCTTAAGTTTATATAGATTAGTCTCCATTGGAGAAGACATAGATCTGTAGTTCCACATTCCAAATTGCTTCAAGATATCTAATGTACACTTTCCTTGATTAAGTATGATGCTATCATAATTTTTCTATACTTCCAATCCTAGGAAGTAATGAAGGAGTCCTAAATCCTTCATTTTGAATTTTATGATTAGGTCTTTCTTGCATTGATCTATAATATAACTATCACTTGTTATTAGTAAATCTTCAACATATAGTATCAAAATTACCATATCATCTTTATCTCATTTATAATAGAGATTTGGATTGGCTTCATTCTTGGAGAATCCTAAGCTGGTGAGATACTTATAAATTCTTTCATACCAAGCTCTTGGAGCTTGTTTAATCCTATACAAATCTTTCTTAAGTCTGCAAACAAAAACTTTAGGTTTATGAGTTTCAAAACCTTTGCGTTACTCTAAATATACCTCTTCTATAATATTTCCATTCAAAAATGTTGTTTTTACATCCATCTAATGTACTTTCCATCCCTCTGACGCTGCAATAGCTAGGACTGCTCTTACAGAGGTGTATTGGGCAACATGACCAAAGGTTTCTTTGCAATCAATTCCCCCTTTCTGAGAGAATCCCTTGGCTACAAATATGGCTTTATAATTTTCAATGCTACCATCAGCAGCATGCTTGATTTTAAATATCTACTTAGAAGAAACAATAGATTTTCCTTTAGGTCTAGGAACAATTTCCCAAACATCATTCTTAATAATGGATTGGTATTCTTTTGTCATAACATCCTTCCAAGTTGTATCTTTAATAGCATTTGAAACATTGGTTGGTTCTGATTTAGATAAATCACTCATCTTTGTTGCATAACTAGAAAATCTTTTGGATCTTTTGCTTTCTCTGAAGGTTCCAAATGGTGTAGCGAAGTCTTGTGCTTCCTCTACTATCTTAATGGCCCAAAGTGGTATTTCTTCAGATTTTGAGTTTCCTTGAGATTAAGATCTTTGAATTTCATTTTCAACTTCTTCAATATTCTCCTTCTGAAACTCGGATTCAATATTTCTTTCATAACTAAGGGAGAGGGATCTTTAGAACTTAGGACTCTTTTGAATGCTAAGTTTTATTCAAATATTACATCCCTACTAAGTTCAATTTTTTTTTTCTAACCAAGTATGAAAATCCTATATGCTTTAGATGTTTCACTATAATCAACAAAAATACCTTTCCTCCCATAGGGTTTTTACTTGGTTCTCTTTTCTTTAGGTACATGTATATATACAAGGCGCCTAAGAATCCTAAGATGACTTGTATTAGGTTTAACCTTAGTTAAAACTTCTTCAGGAGTTTTATCTTTAAGGCAAGAGTGAGGACTTTTGTTTTAAATATAGACAACAGTACAAGAGGATTCTACCCAAAGATAATATTCTAAATTTTGATCAAATATCATAGCTCTAATTGCTTCTATAATTGTTCTATTTTTTCTTTCTGCTACCTCATTTTGTTGTGGGTTATAAGGAATTGTATGCTCTCTTTTACTTCTTGTTTCTTTACAAAACTCTTTAAACAAATCTAAAGTATATTCCCCTCCATTATTAGTCCTAAGAATTTTAATTTTATGTCCTGATAGGTTTTCAGTTAAGGTTTTGAACTCTTTAAATCTCTTAACAATTTCTTCTGGTTCTTTACACCTTAAGAAGTAAATCAAAGTTTTCATAGAGAAATCATCTATAAAGAGTATATAGTACCAGAATCCTCCAAGAGAAGGAACTTACATAAGTCCACACAAATATGAGTGGATTAAATCCAAAAGATTGTTAGTTTTTCTAGTGCTGTCATGAAATGAACTTTTGGTGTTCTTGCCCATTGCACATCCTTTGCATATGCTTGAATGATCTTTATTTAATTTAGATAAACTAGTAACTATCTTCTCCATAGTTGATAAGGTTTTGAAATTTAGATGTCCTAACCTTTTGTGTCATATTTTGTTTATATCAACAACTTCATGAGTTAATGCTTGAACAGATCGACTAGGTTCTGTATTTAATTCATACAAGTATCCCTTTCTTTGACCAATCAACTTTAATTTCTTGAATGAAGAGTTTTTAGACCAGGTTAATTACTGTCCATGAAAGTAACATTAAGTCCATCATCTTCAAGTGTTGTAACAGAGATTAGATTCCTTTTTATTCTTGGTACATAGAGCACTCTTGAGATGTAGAACACTACCTGACTTTATTTTTAGGGTGCAATCTCCTATTCCTTTGACAGAATGAGCTAAATTATCATCGATGGTAACTGTACCATCAACTTCTTCTGATATAGAGTCTAGTGCTTCTCTGCATCCTATAATATGTCAGGATGATCCACTATCAATCACCCATGCCTTGCTTGATACTTTATTTGATAGTGTTGAATATAATAGATGATTCTCAGGATCATAATTATCTTCTTTCCTAGTAATGTTTGTATAATTTGCTTGCTGTTTAGAATTCTCAAGGCAATTAGATCTATAGTGTCCAAACTTTTCACATTTGAAGTATTTTATTTTGGATAGATCTTTCTTAGGTTTGTCATTCTTTTGATTATCCTTCTTCTTCTTGAAATGCTTCTTCTTAACTTTATAGGAATTTGTGTCAAGAACACGAAGTTCTTCGTCTTCAGTTTTCAACTTTCTGCCTTTCTTAAGTTTTCTAGATTCTTCTTGAAGACAATCTCCCTTAAGTCTACTAAAGTTAGGAAGGTTGTCTCTAGCACTTACTCCTTGTGCGAATGTTTCCCATGAATCTAGCAATCTATCTATAGCCATCAGTGTAAGTTCTTTGTCATCAATTATATTTCGTATACTTACAAGTTCATCTCTTAGACTGGCAACCCTCAGGAAGTAAGAATTCATTGATTCTCCCTTCTTTATCTGTATATGATTTAGTTGCCTTTTTAGTGAGAGGACTCTAGTTGCATTGTTAACCTCATATGCATTCATCATATTAAATGTTTTTTGATGTTTCATTAGCAGGGTACTATTTCATTTTTTACTCCATCTAATATGATCTGCATGGCTTTCCTGTTTCCTTTACTCCAGATAGTTTTATTTGGTTCAATAATAGGTTGTGTGGATGCTGAATCAACAAATTGTTTCACATCATTTTCTTCAAGAATCATTATGATTATGAATTTCCAACCATCAAAGTGTTCTTTCCCATTAAACCTGTCCTCGGGTCTGATTGTGTATGCCATTGAAGATAGAAAACTGATGCTAAATATATTAAGTTTGATCATTTAATTTGTAGAGCCTAGGTTCAACTACTAGAGCTCTGATACCATGTAAAGTTTTTACAAATTCTATTATAAATTAGACTTAGATTATACCTTCTAGTTTTATGCTTGCTGCAAATGATCTTCAATATACATACTTGAGTGAATTGAGAAATATAATTTTGGAAATGTTTTTATTTTTTGCAAGTCATCTTAGGGTAGTATTGATCAAGGAGTAGACTTATTATTTTTGTGTGTCCTTAAACTTCAACCACACCCTATATAAATACATCAACCAAAGGGCAAGTCCCTCTAAGGGACATGATCCTTCCTATGTCGGCCCACTTTGCATTCTCATAATCAACAATCTAAGAAGGTAATGGTTTGTAGACAAATTTAACTAAGATTAGTTAAGTTAATACTTAAACATAGTTATCTCAAGGAGTTGCCAATCATGTCCAACCAAGGACTAATAGGCCTTCATAAGGCATTTCAAGCAACATAATACTTGTGCGATCTGCATAATCAGACCAGTATGGTGATCAAAGTTACAGATTTGACATATTATTATATGAGATAAATTAATATAATAATAATATATTTATGGTTATATTTATTAAAATATTATTTATTTATTAACAAATAGACATGTCCCTTCTTGACTTATACTTGTAACAAAGGGACATGTCTATTCATGACTTATTAATATGAGGAGAGTTGCCTTTGGAACATACATACCAAAAAAAATGACAGTGCTATTACATTTGCAACAATCAAGAAAATTCAATAGGATGACATAACACTTTAAATATTATGCCTCTCTCAATAATAACTACTACAATTATAATATTCAAATTATTTAACACACATATATATCAAAATACACAAATTTATCGTTAAAAATACATAAATTTATCGTTAAAAATACATAAAATCATTACCACAAATTTAACATGCAAAGATACATGCACAAATTTAACATAGAAACATACAAATGTACAATCCCATTGATTTAGTTCTTAAATCATGTTGAATATGCACTTAAATATCAATTGGCCGGTGCCCACCGCTCTCTCATTGAAAATAAATAAGACCCTCCACATAATTAATTAAACAAAAAACAACTAACGTTGAATTTTAATACAAAGAAAAATGTATACATAATTACGAATTCTCCCTATTTAAAGAGCCAACGATACCCTCGGCAGAGGTTTTTGAAATTCCCCTTTAAAATGCCCTCCATCAATGGGTAAAGTAAAAAATCACTCCCTTTTTCTCAGTACAGCCCTTCTGTTGCAGCAGCTCGGGAGCACCATGCTATGCCGCAAGTTGGTTGTCTTCGCATTCCATTTACGCAATGTGTACTCCACCCTTGCCAGTCCCCATGGTTATCCGCATAACCTCTTTTCGCAGTTCGCTTCCACCAGATTGAACATGTCTGCGGCCGACATCACTCGTATCTGTAAACGGAGATCCTCCTCGCAGAGGCTTCAAACCCTCGACAATGTCGAGCAGTGGGTTGACATGTTTAAGAGATACGGCTACTCGGAAGTCCAAATTGCCAAGATAATGTTTAGGCAACCGACAGTAATCACCACAAGTGCAAAAAAAATATGGGAACCCAAAATCAAAATGCTGGAAGATTTCGGCTTTCGAGGTGAAGCTCTGGCCAAGCTTTTGGTGAGCAATCCGATTATCTTGGGCCTCAGCCTCGAAAACGACCTTCTTCCCAAGATGGAGCTTCTTAAGAATCTATTTCATTCCCAGAAGTCCCTCATCAATTACCTTCTTACAGCCCCCTTCATTTTGAGTTCTAGCCTGGAGAAGACCCTGAAGCCCTCGGTTGTTTTCTGGGAGAGATTGGGTTTTCAGGGCACGGAGCTCCTCCGACTCATACGGTTGCACCCGACCATTTTGCAACGCACTTCTCTAACGTCTGCCGAAGCTGATCTCATTCAGGAAATTGGCGCGAACAAAGAAAGCAATGCGTACAGATATATTGTACGTGCAGTGGCAACTAGTCCCATGGAAACGCTAAAGGCCACGATAGAACATCTCAAACTCTGCGGGCTATCGGCTGAAGAAACCTGGCAACTGTGTCGGGCTAGACCTGAAGTCCTTACTTACTCCAAAGTAAGAATTAATGAAACGATGAACTTTGTAGTTAAAGATATGGAGCTCCCGGCAAACTATGTAGTGAAGCACTTATGCTTGTGGAGTACGAATACTGAAAATACTGTGAGGCCCAGGTTTCTAGTTTGGCAGAAAATTAAATCCATGGATGGCCCGAGCCTTTCTCTTTTGTATGTATTGACGATGACAGAGGCAAGGTTTGTTAGAGAAGTTATTGGAAGGCATCCTACACTGCGGACAATTTATGCAAATGCCATCTCGAATGCATCCAAGCACACACAGAGCTCAATCGTATTTTAATTTGTATTTTTGGGAATGAGACAGTGAGAGTCGGGACTCAAACACCACAATAAAGATGTCAATCCAGTCTTTAGCAGAAGGTAGACAGGTCCTCCTTATCAATGCCTTTTACATTTCTGGAGGTACGATTTTCAACATTTATTTTACGTGCATGTTCCCCTGCCATGCGTTCTGTGTATAAATGGTCTTCAAGCAAGGTATGCATAGTAGCTACTGAATTTTTAAGTGAGGTAATTGCTTTCACTTCAGTCATTTTGTGCGACGTAATTGATGTCCATTTAAAAGCCAGAAGTTTTGTTGCATCTGAAAGGCATTTCAGAAAATCATATCATAAAGTTTGGAATGAGAATTATGCTAGAGCAAGGATTCAACAATTGAACACATTTTTCAGAAAACAAATTTTCACGTCCCCATATATTTAAAGAAGCTGTAGCCTGAGGTTTTATGCTGTATCATTTCAAATACCTGGGCCGGTTTCTCTTAGGATTCTCATATAAGTCCTTCAAAGAAATTATGGAAATCAGTAAACTAGATCTTTAGATTCTTCCATTTTGAGTGGAAGTTCGTTAGCAGTTTGATAGCATCAGAAAACACTAGTAGTTGAAACACAAGGAGTCATATTTAATAAATGGCTTTAAGCTTATATTTGTTGTTACAAGGCAAACTTGTTTTTCAAAATAAATTGGACTTTACGGGTTCCAATTTAGGATAACATCAATAATATATGAATCGAATGTGTAAATCCTTTCAGGATGCTGGTTTAAGCTGTAAACACCTAAATTTTAATGGGCTACTTGCTGTATTACACTTAGAAGATATTCAGCTGGATAAATTACTCACGAGTCAATGAACTTGTGGTCATTGATAGATCAAACGAATTGCCAAGGGTTTAAAGAAGTTGATACTAGAAAAGTGAATGCTGTAAATGAGAATTTTATACAGTTACATGGAAATTTAGAAGGCTTTGCAGATTTCTGTCAAACTCATTTAAGTTCACCTGGTCAATGTTATGTTCCTGAGTTTGCAGCTTTAATAGATGAAATTCAGATGCCAAATGTCCCCTTTCCTAATTTGCCTAAAATCACAATTGCAGTAAATTAGGATTAGAGTTACATCTTCCCAAATAAATCTTTCCTCAACAATATGATCTTCAATTTACATTCTGCAATCACAACATGGAAGATACACACACACACGCATCACATACATTATTACATGTATGTATCGTCAATCATTAGGATAAATCAAGCCGTATTATGTTTATAGAGTATAAACAATAGGGGGAAGAGACGTGATTGGTCTGCTTGAAGCCATTTCTACACCAAGCCTAAGAGTGGATGTCTACCACAACCCTCTTGCTTGGTGGCTTGTACTTGCTTCCCCAACCATTTCTCGTTCTCTTATAGACAGTTGTCATCTTGTGGCGTCGGGTGGAGGTTGTAAGAGGTTTACTTGAGAGAGTGAGAGCGAGGACTCAATATCCATAACTAACATATTATTCCTCAGTCTTTAGCAGAAGGAAGGAAGGTCCTCCTCATCAAGGTGTTCGCTGTAAGCATTTCACATATCTGGAGATATGATATTCAACAGCAGAAGCTGCGTCTCTATTCCCATTTGATGCATTGTATGGCTAATTGTTCTTCAAGCAAGATATGCATAGTAATTATGACTTCTTATTAATATATTAAATGCACATGTGACCCCTTACATACCCTTTGCCTATGAAGACTTAATTTAATTAATTATATTGAAGTCGATGTGTCATGTCCCCTTCTTGAAATATGATTAATAAAGAATAATAAATAAATTAAAATATTAAATGATTAAATTTAAAAAGAATTAAAATTCATTTAGCGTAAACTAAGTTACTGATATGGGTGTGGATCCAGATGTGGTTGTGAGAAGCAGGTATGCGGATGTGCGAAATTATTTTTTGGGGATGCAGATGTTATATATATGCAAAGAAATGCATATTCGTTAACCTTGAATATCTAATAAATGGTTTGTTCTAGGATCACATATTCACAGATAATACCAAAATCCTCAGTCAAAAACCACAGATCTCCTAAACTGGAAACAACATTAGATAGGATCGTATCATTAGTCTTATCTATTATTGTTATTCTTATCTATTATCTCGTTAGACATGGAAAAATTAACATAGTAGAAATTGATCTCTGGATTTAAATCTGCTGTCACATAAACTCTTAGACACATTTTCTGCCTGTAACAAGACAGTGCTCTGCAAATGCCCTCCATACGTAGAGTAACCAATAATCGTCAACCTTCATTTAGCAATTCTAAATTCTTTCTTCTTAGCAAGCCTAATCTGGATAATTATCTTAAGTTTTAACCAAATAATAGAAGCATATGCTTGTGGAAGCTATGCAGAAGTGCCTCCCAGGCATTCCGTTGTGAGTGGAAGCCAATGTTGTGACTCTTGCCAAAAGGCAGACATGATGAAGAGGTTGTTGGACTAATTGCCAATGTTGTCCTTTAGGATTCATGACATGGCTTAACCGTTTCCCATGTTCTATAAGTTTAGTGGTTGTATCGGGCATTGACAGGTCGATGTTTTGGTGTAACAACAAACATGACGGCTAACAAGTTGTATCAGAGCTTGGTCACATGTTCAAATCTCCTTGTGCAACACTGAGGGGGGGAATTGTTGGACTAACCGCTAATGTTCCCCTTTAGGATTCATGACATGGCTTAACCGCCTCCTCTTGTATTCTATAAGTCTAGTGGTTGTATTAGGCATTGACAAGTTGATCTTTTGGTGCAAAGACAACCCTAGCTTGTATGGATGTATGACCTCTGTTTCACATTGGAAGATATAAAGGGGAAGAAGGATAAAATAGAATGGAGAAAAGGAAGTAGAGGAGATCTAGAGCAGATTCAGAGCAGTAGTATAGGGAGGGATCTGAAATAAGATTGAGAAGGAAAGAAGAAAAATAAGGTGTGTAGATCTAAGAGAAGAATATGTGCAAATCTAGAAGAACTTGATATTTAGATCTTAAATGGGACATGTGCAGATTTGCAAAGTAGTAAAGACATATTTGAGAAGTGAGAGAGGCAATGATTAAATAAGAAGTGAAAGGGGCAGCAGTTGTTAAACATATGCATCTTTTCATAACTGCAGGGCGTGACCTTTTCACAAGGGCATTAACAAATTGAAGGGTGCAACTCCCTACACTCAAAAGGAGATATAAAAGAGAAGAGCTTCATTGAAGAAGAAAATTGAATCACAAGGGAAGTGACCAGACTTGGTATTAGTAATTAATATAATACACAACAGATAAGTAGCATTTATACTTGCACAAGATTGATTGATGATGCCTTGTTGTTTAGTATGGCATAGTAAAGATTATCTATATCTGCTCAATACTGATTAGGAAATGCTATTGATAACTGATTATTGCATATACATAATACATGCATAATATTGTACTTTTTATCTGTATTGATTCTAAGGTCATCTTAGTAGGGGAAGGATGATGGGATCATCTTGTAGGCATGCCATCTCATGGTATATGACTGGGGAGTTCCATGATGCCAATAAGGTGCAAAGGGTACTGCCTCTGGGCTTAGAAAGTATGGACTTGTGGGACACTCTATTGTGAATGTGGAAATGAGGAATTGCAGGTAAGGGAATGGTGATAGGTTCATATTCTACACAAGCCACCTCATTGTATATGACTGGGGACTTCTATAGGGCCAAAGGTGTACAAAGGGTACTGCCTTTGGGCTTAGAAAGGATGGACTTTCAGAGATCCTATCATGAATACTCCTCATGCTGTTTATCATGGCAAGCATATTCATTAAGAATGTTCAATCATGGGAAGTAGGATAGAAATGGCAAGATTGAGGAGAATGGTTGTAGGACACCTCACTTCGTACTCCACCTCATATAAATGGTGCAAGCTGCATGAGGCCAAGAGGGATTGTTTATCCACTTTTGGGCATGGGGTAGAGGATCTCTAGGGAACTCTATTTTAGCTCTTCTATGATTGAGTCTTCTAATAATTGATTCAAGCAATCTAGTGATTAGATTTACACTTCTGGTATATGCATATGTATAACTAAAGAGATTTATTTTAAGAATTATGATAATTTTTTTTTTCTAACTTGTTTGGAGGGTCTGAATCAAAGTAAAAGATATCTCTAAGCCCTACTAGTTTCAATTAAAATTGTAATCTAGGGCCAAATCTGGGGTTCATAATTTGGGAACATTACACAATGCTAGATCAGACATTAATTAATTAAATTAAGTATAACTTTATTGAATGCCAAATATCAAACCAACTACTTATCCCACCAACTCTTTGGATATAACTTTGTTGCCCTCTGACCTAGATGACTTACCCTAAATAGTAAGTATGAATCCAATCCTGCAAGTGATTTACTAAAAATAGTGTATAGATGGAGCACAAAATATCTCTTCAAGGCAAATCACAAATGAACTGATGCACTAAGATAGAATGTATTAAAATAAACACCCAAAGAGTCAAATGAATAATTCTAAATCACCTTTAAATGGCCCCTTAATCACCACATTAGTCTACAGGGATCACTATAATAGGCTAAAGTCTGAATATAAATGATGCTTAGGAAAGTGCAATAATGGGGACATTATGCAAACATATAAATCCAGTCTTTGGAAGGTATGCAGGCCATCCTCACTAAGATGTTTACTGGGAGTATTTTAGAGTTCTGGAGGCACAATATTCAACAGCAGAAACTACACCCCTATTCATTGCATTTTACGTCTAATTGTTCTTCAAGCAAGGTATGTATAAGAGTTACTAGATTTATGAGTGAGCTTATTGCCTTAACTGTAGCCATTCAGTGTGCTGTAATTGGTGACCATTCCGCTAGAAGTTTTGTTGCATCTGAAAGGCATTCTAGAAAATCACATCATTATGTTTGGATTGAGAATTATCTTACATGAAGGAGTACATTAAGATTAGAATATCACAGAACATCATATAAACAACAAAAATCTGATAGACTTGGATGCCATTTAAAAATTAAAACATAAATTTTAAATATTATAAAATATTTATTGTTCAATCTTCAAGGTCATTGTTCAATATTAAAATAATAGTATTAAATTTGACAACTAATTGTAATTATCAAATGTATTTTCCAAATCATAAATATCATCACCACTATTGACATTAGATGGTAGAGGAACATTAGATGAACCAGAAGCAATGCTAGTGCCATTACCTTTTGCATTAAAAGAGTATTGGATTTCAGATTTCTCAAGTGCGATATGTTGGGAAGAGGAAGCACCCAAGATAGGCATGCTTTGGTTCTATATCCTACAATTTCATGCCCCCCTATTTGTAGTCATGTTGTTTGTGTGAAGTGACCCTAGGCAATTTCATGTCCCCATTTCTGGTTCTGGTTTTTTCATTACAATGTACTATGCTTTATAGAGTGGATGCAAGATGATATGCTCCAATTTACTCTAGGATGTGGATGAACTAGCAACCTATGGAAGTGTAGTAAAGAGATGGAAATAGACATGCTAAATGAGAGTTAGAATATATGCTCCAATTTCTCTTAAGCAATGATGTAGATAATCCTGAGATCCTGCAAATTAGTAAACACACCCTCTGTATTTATTATTTAGTAATAGAAAGTTGCATCTTTAGAAACTGTCTTATTATGATTCCAGCTCCCCCTTTTGTTCAATAAAAAACCCTAAATTACTTCCTTAACTGAAACTAATCTCCCAAATTATGTTCTGCCGAGATTACAAAGTCTAAGAAACAGCAGTTCATAACAGAAACAATCAGCTCCTATTTAGCTTCTAGGTAGACTACCCTGCAACAACTGTTAAGAGATAGTTGAATCATCCTCCCGATTTTTTAGAATTTTCTGAACTTCCTGGTTCAAAGTGATATAAAGGAGTTGCCAAAACACTTTTATTCACCAATTCAAAGGTCTTATTTTGTCCAAAATGTCTGCCTAGTCCACTTGATGGCATCTCCTTCTCTTGTTTTTAACGCTTTGATACAAAGAAAATAGAAAGCTGAAATCCCTTAAACAAAAACCCATCTGCTAACAAATAGTCTTCACAAGAATGTACACACTTCTAGTCTTAACTACTTAGAACTGCATAAATTTTACCAACCTATGGATCTGGTATTTATATCTTCTCACCAACCAACAAGTGCATTGCTCATTACAACCAAAAAATGATGCCTTCTACTTAGAGCATCAGTCGCCACATTAGATTTCCAACTCCTGTGTTACACAACAAAGGTATAAGCCTGCAAAAATGAAGCCCGTGTTGCATGTTTGTGGGACAGCTTACCCCGAGAACAAGTGTACTTGAAAGATTTATTGTCAGTCATTAAAGTGAATTTCCTATGTAGAAGATAGTGCTTCCAATATTCTAATGCCTGAATAATATCATTGTATTCTTTATCATAAGTAGTATACTTTTTTTTGACATCATTTAATTTCTCATTGAAAAAAGCCACAGATTTACATCTTTGACAAAGCACTTTTTCAATTGTTGGTCCTAAAGCATCACACTCAATTGAGCTTTTCAAAATCTGGCAATGCAAGAATTGGAGTCATTTTCCCTTGTGCAATCTTTCATAGATGCACTTATTCCATTGAAGTATGGATCTATTATAAAATATCACCATTCAATAGAAACTTCTTACTATTACGAAGTAATTGGTAAATATTTGGTTGTTTTTAACAAAGACCGAGAGGTATATATATACAAAAGAATAAAGCGATGTTTCCTTAGGAAACGATCGTAAAAAATAGAAATATTGTATTCTAGCTAAAATAAAGCTAAAGAAAGTTAACAGATAACTACAACTCACTAAATATTAGAAACATTCTAATATTTACAATAAATTACAAATAGATTACCATTAACTAATAATAGATGCTTATCTATTATCGTAATAACCTCCCTTAATGGTTAATCTATCCACAACACCAAGCTGTCCTCTGAATTTGAGAAACTTATCAGGACCAAGAGGCTTGGTGAGAATGTCTGCAGTTTGCTTTGTGGTGGGAATATATGACAAGTCTATTGTCTTGTCTTCAACCAGTTGTTGTATATAGTGATAGTGAACATCTACATGCTTGGTTTGTTCATGGAAGATTGAATTTCGTGCTAACTTGATAATGCCTTTGTTATCAACAAACAAAGTGGTCGGTCTTGTTGGTGACATCTGCATATCCCCAAGCATTCGACAAAGCCAAACAACTTCACAACCTGCCTCGACTGTCCCTCTGTATTTAGCCTCTGTAGAGAAGAGAGAAATTTCCTACTGCTTCTTACTAGTCCATGTGACGACACCTGATCCCAAACTTAACACATCCAAAAGTTGACTTTCTATCATCAATAGAGCCTGCCCAATCGGAATCTGTGAACCCACTCAGTCTAGGATCCCAAATTGAACACATATCCAAAAGTTGACTTTTTATCATCAATAGAGCCTGCCCAATCCGAATCTGTGAACCCATCGAGTTTAGGATTAGAACTTCGAGAGTACAGAACTCTATAATCTGAAGTGCCCTTCACATAATAAAGCACATGCTTTGCTGCCATCTAATGATCCGCCTTGGGAGCTGTCTTAGAGTGTGAGATGTAGTTGACTGCGAAGTTGATATTAGGCCTATTAGCAGAGAGGTAGATGAGGCTGCCTACTAGTTGCCTATATGTTGTATCATCAGCGGGAGGAGAATCAAACTTGGCTGATAACTTGAGACCTTTCTCTATGGGTGTAGATGCAGACTTGCAATCCTGCATACAAAATTTGTCTAACAGAGCCTTGGCATATTTGGATTGAGAGATGAATATACCAGAAGACTATTGCCAAACCTCAACACCTAAGCAATAATGCATGAGCCCAAGATCCGTCATATCAAAAGATTGGCATAAATTCTGTTTGATTCTTTGAATTAAAGATGCTGAATTGCCAGTGATGATCAAATTATCCACATAAATAAGTAGAAGGATGATGCCATTGTCAGTAGTCTTGATGTACAAATTTGAGTCTCAAGAACTCCTGTAGAAGCCTTGATCACTGAGGTATTTATCAATTTTTATGTACCATACCCTAGGGGCTTGCTTCAAGCCACAAAGAGCTTTCACCAATCTAAGAACTTGATGGTCTTTCCTAGCAACCTTAAAACTGGGAGGTTGCGTCATGTAGACCTCTTCGTGGAGATCACCATTCAGGAAAAACTCGACGTCCATTTGATGGACCTTCCAACCAAATTGTGCTGCCATGGCTAGGACTAATCTAATTGTGCTCATCTTTGTAGTAGGAGCAAAGGTCTCATAATTAATGCTCTGACACTAAGAAAAACCCTTCGCAACTAAACGAGCTTTGTACTTATCCAAAGTACCATCAAATATGTGTTTGATTTTGTAAACCCATTTGCAGTCAATGGGTTTCTTCCTTGGTGGAAGATTAGAAAGGACCCATGTGTTATTCTTCAGCAGGCACCGGTGTTCAGATGCCATGGCCTCTTCCCACTCTGTAATTCCTTTAGCCTTGGAATAAGTTTGAGGTTCAAACACACTATGAATGTTGGCCATGAGAGAAAAGTTAACAAACTCTATAGGTATGCTATTTTTCCAAGCAATTCTCCCATCCATGAGTTCATCATCACGAAGCTCAACAAGTTTCTTAGCCGACCACTGAGGCTGGAGAGGAGAACGACCAACATTAGTAGTAGGAGATGCTTGGTGATCAGCTTCCTCATTAGAAGAAAATGGATCAAACTCAGGTAAACCATGTACAAATCAAGGTGATCCGTAGGAGAAGCTGAAGGTGTCTGTACAAGGATCACTGGTATAGCTAGAGCTGCAGGAGCTACTGGAGCCCTCCCATCAGGGGGACCTAATGGAAGCCTAACTCCCAAATCACGAGCATTCATAGGCTGGTCTGCTGGATCAAGAACAGGAGAAACAAGCATGAATGGTCCTCGCTGCTCATCAAAGACATCACGACTGTACAGGAATGAGATGTCTCAGGTGTCAATTAAGCGGTAGGCTTTGTGAAGACCTTTGTATCCAACAAGCATAAGTTTCTGACTTTGGCATCCAATTTGGTGCATGACACATTATGGATCCAAACAAAAGCAAGAGAGCCAAAAACCTTCAAGTGAGTGATTCTGGGCTTACTACCCATCCAAGTCTCTTTCAGAGTCTTACCTTTGCTCGCTACTATTGGTGACTGGTTTGAAAGATAAATTGTAGTGTTGACTGCTTCTTCCCAGAACTTCTTCTAAACATGTTTGTGTTCGATCATGGATCGAGCCATCTTGGTGATTGTTCTGTTTCGACGTTCAATGACACTGTTTTGTTGAGGTGTGTGGGGTGTGATTAACTGGCGATTGATGCCATGAGTATTCAAGAAGTTAGAGAATTCATTAGAACAAAATTCCCCCACCCCCCATTGTCTGATCTAAGAGTAATAATAGATTTCACAGACTCTTTTTTCAACTAAAGGTTTGAACTTCTGAAATACAGGAAATGTATTTGATTTCTTATTAAGAAAATACACCCACATTTTTCTATTGAAACCATCAACAAACAACAAAAAATATGTGGACCCAAGAATAGAAGGAGTGGCCATAGGGCCACATATATTGGCATGAACAAGCTGAAGTACTTGAGAAGCTCGCCATGAATTGTTATTGGGGAAAGGTGTGCGATGCTGCTTCCCAGCCTGGCGTGCATCACAAACTCCAAGTTACTGAGTCCGAATCTCTGGCAAATGAAGGACAAGCTCTTCCTGAGCAAGCTGAGAGAGATAATGCACATTTAAGTGCTCATACCGCTAATACCAAAGTGTGCTAATAGAAGACAACCGAGCAGCTATAGCTAAGTCTTGAGAATCAGTAAGTCGGAAAAGACCATGATCCTCAAGAACTATTGCAACAATGGACTAAGTCGCTCGATTAATGATGGTACACTAATGTGAACTGAAGGTGATAGTCAACTTTGGAGAATGGCGCAGTAACTGACTGACTGATAGTAGATTTAGTTCCATCCATGCAATGTAGTACACGTCAAGGAAAATGAGATTCCTCTTAGCAGACTGAATCTGAATGTTGCCTTGACCGACAACAATGTGCTGTTCTCTCCCACCAAAAATAACAGAATCTCAATAAGGCTGGTAGTCAATGAACTAGTCTTTGCGGTGGGTGAAATGACGAGAGGCACCTAAATCATTGTACCAAGAATACAATTGTATAGGATTTGGTGGTCTTTTAGCCATGAAGGCATAAATGATAGATTTTGTCTACTTAGTGTGCTTTGCACTATTTGCTTTGCGTTGCGAGCTTGATTACTTAGATTCGGCAACTAAGTATTTTCGACATTCAACCTTCATGTGACCAAACTTGTGGCAATAGTTGCATTGAATATTCTTCTTCCAGAAGACTTCTGAATCTAGAGGAGAGGATTTCTGCTGAGAAGGCTACTGAGACTTGCCTTTATCCTTCTGAAAGGATTTAGTAGCAAAGGTTTGCTTTGTGGAGGTGGAGCTAGGAGGACTACAGAACTGTTGTTTCCACTAATCTTGCTGAAACAAAAGTGTGCAGAGATCCGTGAACTTTAGATCAACACCAGAAGATGCAATGTTGAGAGTTTTGATAAAATGCTTGTAGGACTGTGGTAAACTCCGGAGAGTGATAAGTCCATCTTGGACCAATGACAAGAAACTAATCACGAATTTCCTAAATCCTATTCAAGTGAGCCTGAAGCGAGGTTCGCTCATCCATGATATAATAGAAAACAGAGTGTTCTTCAAGAAGAAAGCTTTGCTTTTGTTAGAAGTCTCATGAAGATTTTTGAGATGTGCCCATATCACGATAGCTATCTTGCCGGATAGAATATGAGAGAGCTGATTTTCAGCTATATATAATTTGAGAAGCATTACCGCTTCCCGATTATTTAGATCCCATGTATCTTGATCAGTACTAGGGGCAGTCAGATGTTGTGTAACAACCATAGCAATTTGATCAGTATTCCGATATTCAAAAATTGCTATTATCTGTTGCTTACAAGTGCCATAATTCCGACCATTGAATTTTGAATTGCTCTCAAGCAAAATATTAGTCAATAATGCCGTAGCACATTTTTCAATGAAAAAGCATGAAAATCTGTGAAGGCATGTTCTTCAAGGCAAAAAAATACAAGACCCAAAAAAATTGAAGGGGTACCTAGAAGAGAGCTCAAAAAACTCAAAAAGAACATGTTGTCAATTTTTGGATCCACTGGCTCGAAAATCGAGGGACCCGAAAAAATTGAACAACACAGTTGAACTTCCAAAAAACCCACCAATAATCTATAATCAGAAATGTTTTTTGAGCCCAAAAATTAGGTTTTTGAACAAAAAGGATCCTATTGCAAAAAGAAAACCACAAAATGGCGAAATGTGCTGAAAAAAAGATGGTAGTTGCAGAAAAATGGCCGTAAGAAGCAGATATCACCGAAAATAATTTTGAAAAATATTGCTATGATAATTTCGAACAAGAAATTTTAATATTTTTTTGAAAAATTTCAATGAATTGGCTTTGATACCATATTACAAAAAGACCGAGAGGTCTATATATACAAAAGAATAAAGCGATGTTTCCTTAGGAAACAATCGTAAAGAATAGAAATATTCTATTCCAGCTAGAAGAAAGCTAAAGAAAGCTAGCAAATAACTATAGCTAACTAAATATTATAAACATTCTAATATTTACAATAGATTACAAATAGATTACCATTAACTAATAATAGACGCTTATCTATTATTGCAATACTTACCTTTGTCGAGGCTACTTGAGAATGGTCTTCACTTTTTCAAGATCCCAACTCAGTTTATTAGCTGAATAACACCACCCAAGAGAGCAAGCTCATTTTTTGTAAAATAGACTCTTTTTAGTAGTGGTAAACAACTTTTTTGCTTTGTGTGTCAAACACCACCCTCAAATGTTCTAGATGTTCCTCCATATTTCTCCATATTTTTAGTAAGTATCAAAAAATCAGCAAAATAGACTAGGACAAGTTTTCCAATGTATAGTCTAAATACCTGAATTATTGTCCACATGAAGGTAGTTGGGGCATTTGACAATCCAAACAACATCACTACCCACTCATACAGTCCATCCTTGGTTTTGAAGGCAGCTTGGCACTCATCTCCTTCACCATTCTAAATATGATGTTATCTATTAGAGTAAAATCTCTCTAATTTTGTTTCTCTCTCTTTCGTAGATTTACTTCTATTTCTAGTGGTCACTCCACTTCTATGTTACCATATTCTTTCTCTGTTGAATATGGAAACATTCTTTCTCTTCAGAATGTTTCTATTTCTCTCTTTGTTTGTTATAGAAACATTTTTGTGTATACTTGTATATATAGATCATTTATGATTTCTATTTAATAGCATTTTCATTATTTTACCATAATATGGTATCAAAGCTATTTTTTAAAAATCTTTAAATTCTTCATGAAATTTTTAGGCACATAAGATTTTCAAATTTTGTTTAGCTTGGCGTGTTCAATTTTTTTTTTTTTTTGCAAGATAGTGAATATTTTCTAAAAATTCAACCAGGGATTCAACAATGTTTTTTTCTTTTCTTTTCTTTGGGTTTGTTAGAAACTTGTTTTTCTTGCAAAAAACTATTTTAGAACCTGCCTAGGGTTTTTGCATCTTCAGATAGACGCCATTTCTGCATTTCACCCCTCATTTGCATTCGTTTTTCTTTGTTTTAAAGTTGTTTGTTGTTGTTTTCATAGACCTGCGCCTTTGAGAAATTGTGCTTGGGTTTCATGTGGTGTTCTTTTGATATTTTTTTGCAAAAACGACACCAATAGCTGCCTCTTTCTACCGACTTGTTTTTACTGATGTGATTTTGATTTTGTGACCTGTTTTTTGCCATTTTTCCATCAAATTGTGGCCTCTTTCTGCTCACTGGTGCTGTCTAGGGTTTTCCTACAACCTTCTGTCTTTGATCTGCGACCAACAGTTTCATTTCCCACCATTTTTACAGTAAAAAACAGCTAGTGTTTCTTTTGAAATTCTCTTTTTTGTGTTGGTTTTAATTTTTTTTTGTAGATTCTTGGTGGGCTCTTGCAAATCTCTACTGGGCCAGTCTTCATTTGTTCTAGATGCATCGTTCTCCATGCCTTGCCTTTTGAGCTAGTAGATTCAAAATCTAATTTCAGATTCTTTTTTGGAGTTTTTGAGTTCTCTTTTGGATGTTCTTTCATTTTTTGGGGTCTACCATCAATTTGCTTCAAAGTTCGTGCCTTTTCAAATATTCACGTGTTTTTTGCATAAAAAACATGTCATGACATCTCTAACCAATCTTCTCTGAGAAGGCAGTCAACAATTCTACGAAAAGAACTACAACACTTGGAAGTAGAGAATGATGACGATCTTCAAGTACTGTTGCCTTGAGGCGCTTGTTCTGGGTATCGAGACTAGTCCTACCACAATTGATGCTACTCAAGAGAAGTTTGATGAGCATAATCGTGAAGTGGTTATGGTTATTAAGCTTTCAGTTACTGATAATCAATTGCCTCAAGTGCAGTTCGACAAGACAATTGTAGAGATCTAGAAAACACTAAAGGATCTCCACGAGACAATAGATAAAAGCAAAGCCTTCTTTATGAAGAATCAACTATTCTCTATTGTTATGGATGAGCACATGTCCTTATAGGAACATCTCTTAAAGATTAAGAACATTAGAGATCAACTTGAGGCCATTGGCCGTACAATGGAGGAAGAGGATATGGTGGTTATTACTCTCAAAAGTCTACCATCATCCTATGAGCACTTTATTAAGACGCTCATCATTACTACAACTACTGTTGACCTCAAATTTTCAGATTTGTGCACCAAACTTCCGTAGTAGGACCATTGGAAACAACAATTTTGGAAACAACAATTTGGCAACAATGCTCTTTCATCCTCTTTTGAATAAGCATTTTCAGCCCAATCCTTTAACAAGGATAAAGGCCCATCTCAACCATCTACTCAGTCTTAGAATAGCTCCAAGAAAAAGCAAATCCAGTGCAACTATTGCCTCAAATTTGGTCATGTGTCCAAGAATGCAGGTCTCACATTGCTTTTGACTAGAAGAAGCAGGGAGCGTCTCAGCCACAGGCCAATATTGCAGAACATGCAGAGCTCACTGATCAGCCCGAGTCCACCATTTACACCTTTTAAGGATTCTTCTGCAAATTTTTGTTTTGTTTTGAAGTTAGATTGACCATTAAGGAAGGGTATTAGAATCTCTCTAATTTTGTTTATGTCTCTTCCGTAGATTTCCGTAGATTTACTTCTATTTCTAATGGTCACTCTTCTTCTATATTCCCATATTCTCTCTATTCAATGTGGACACTTTCTCTTTCTCTGTTCAAAATGTTTCTATTTCTCTCTCTTTGTTCATTATAGAAACATTCTTGTGTATACTTGTATATATAGATCACTTATTATTTTCGTTTAATAACACATGCATTATTTTACCATAATAGTATCTGCTTCTGAGGTCAATTTTGGAGAATTTTGGACCTTGCCTGACAATTTAACAAGTCATTAATTCTTGGCAATGAATATCTGTATTTCATAGTGATTTTGTTAATGGCTCTATGATACATACATAATCTCCATATATATCTTGTGGATAAGAGAAAAGCAATTGTGGCACATGGGCTCATGGTTTCCTATATAATTCCCATTTCAAATTAGTTCACTTATCTGTTTTATCATTTTTTTTCCTGGAGGAGTCATTTTGTAAGCAGCCTGGATTGGAGTCTAGCATCGAATGTGATCAATTTGGTGGGTGATGCCTCTAGTAGGTAGACCAATTGGTAGATCTGCAGGCATCAAGTCAACCATTTTCTTTATATTAGCCACTTTTGGTGGGACAACTTACTGATCAGGTTTCTCTTTCCCTATGGGTTATAATAGATAGCAATCTTGGACTGCTTGAAAAAATCCTCCCAACTCATTGTAGACAATGATAACACTGCCATTCAAGTTGATCCTTTTTTTTAAGAGGTTTCAAAGTGCGGAGTTTAACCCCTTGTTGTATTCTATAGATGTTTTCCCTGCCGTGGTGAACTTCATGCTGTTCATGTTGCCAGGGTCTTCTTAATAATAAATAGCAAGCATCCATAGGTACAACATCACAGAATACATGACCTTCATAGTGTCCAATATTAAAGATAATCAAACAAGATCTATCAACTGACACACTTTGATCTTTTGTCAACCAAAGAGATCCTATATGGTTCAGATTTTAGAATGAGAGAAAGATTTAATTTTTGCACCATTTCAGTACTTGCAAGGGTTGAATTTATTTACAGTTTGCCAGTGCGTCTACTTGTTCTTCCTCCATAATATATGCTTTCATTTTTTTGTCGTCATAGGCACACCGTTCTTTCCATGACAAGTTTTGATGCCTTTTCCAAGTATTCCATACAAACAAGGCTTCACCTGACTATATGAACTTGAATATCTAACATCACATACTTGACAAATCCGAATAAATCCCCCAACGCACTTGGAACCAGTTTTATCATATCAAGATATTTCTGCAGAGGAGAATTCAAATTTGTTTTGTAGTTAAGTTCAGATTTGAACTTAGAAATAGCTGCCATTGTTTCTATGGTAGGAAATTTTACAAGAAACACATAAACAGGGAAATCTGGAAATGGGTTTCCAGCATTATGGCAGGCATTTTGGAAGCAGAAACTGTTTTGGGGACATGGGAATGTTAGGAAGTTTTTCCAAACCGTGATCAAATTGCAAAAATGAAAGGGGATGTTTCCTGTTTGGGGGACTGTCTGGGGAATTGGTGAGGCTGGTTGTCTGTTCCTGCCTATTTGAGCACTTTCTTTTAAATTCATCAAGACTTACAGCGGTTACCTGATGGAACAACAATGGTTACCCATCCTAAAGCTCCCTGTCTTACTTATTCCTCTCATTCAAACTTTTCCTTCTCATGATCTCTCCCTGAGTCATCCTTCTCTTTTTCTAGTTTATTATTTAAAAAAATCTCAACGTAGTGCACCTTACCTCTCCCTACCCACCTATGTTGTAGTTCCCATATCTATTTACCTGGAAAACATAATTGTTTTGTTTGCAACTCATTTTTGGTTACATCTTCCATATTTTCTTTCCTAGGCCACTCCTTTTTAATAGTTTTTAATCCTTTCTCGGGGGAAATGACTTGGGCAGATTGTTTTTTTTTGGTGCAGAGAACTCCGTATTCCTTTCCTTTTTAGAGTATCCTGTCCCACACTTTGTTTCTGTCAACCTTTTGCCCATTCTTACTGTTTAATTGGTATGCGACTATTGTTTGGACAGATATGTTTGTTTTGGGTAGTGATTTCAACTTATGAATTATACACAAAGTATAATCAAAATCTACTAGCATTTAATGAAATATTAAATGCAAGAGCAACAGATGAAAAATAACAGATCTGAGATTCAAATCTGATCTCTTATTTGAAATATATTCTGAAATGATCGCCATTACAATGCTGAAGCAATATATGGACATTCTAAACTCAGTGTTCTGGATAAGCACAAAGATTATGAATGATATACAGCTACAATCACGTCTTATAATAAGATACATTCACTATTCAGGCTCTTGGAAAGACTCCCAGCTGGAATGGTTTGGTGCTTACAATCTTGAATTTACCTCTGCAGTGAAGTTCAACAGCTTCCTTTATGAAATGACCCTGCAAAGTTGGGACAGTATGCCAAGATGCTGATAATACTCTCGTAGATGCATATTTCGCCTTCTAAAAATCCCCAAACTGCTGACCAAAACCCCTGCCTAGTTGTTATTATTTCGCAAAGAAGTCAACCCTTAAAATAGACGACATTTTGCATATTAACCACTGCTCAGCTAAGAAATTTAATGTCTCACACCACCCAACTGACGAGCACAAATCTATATATTTGATGAATGATGAATGATTATAGATTTGTCAATGTTACCATATGTGTATAATTAAAATTTCCCTTTATATTTTAAATTTCCCCTTTTTAAATAGTAGCAAAAAAAATCAGTTTAAGAATCCTATTTCCCTGCCCCCTTGACCCCTCATCCCTGTGAATTTTGGGAAATGTAGATTCGAAACAAAGAAAATACAATACAACTCTTTTGATACATTCATAGAAGAATGAAAGACACTTGGAGAAACAATGCAAAGAGTTTGTGTTTGTAAAATAACTCGGGAGAAAAAAAGAAAGAAAAAAATTAGCTCTTTTGCAAAAATATTCTTTTATGATCTTCTTTTTAGATAATAGTGACCTCTAAAATGCAGTAGAACCATAAATCATTTGGGGAGCTAATCAACAAACGAGAGGAGTAATATTTATTGAGAAAAAAAAAGGAAAAAATTGGTCAAAAGCTAGCGAAAAATTGGATTTGCAACAAAATGTCAATAATTGAAGAACACTGGTCAAGAACTATTTTTATTTTATTTTATTGAAGGACATTTTTATAGCATAGGTGATTAGATGATAATGGACTTATATAAATGATTCATATAATTAGAATTCATTTTCTAGATTTCTCTCAAGTTCCTTTTACCATATGCACTCAACAAACAATTATATGCAAAGTTGACATGATATACACATATGTGAAGCGATATATATGCACATGAATATTCCAAATGATGTTATATATGTTGAACTTAGAGATTGAATTACATGAATTATTTAATTTAATTTTGATTATAGTTTTAACTATCTAGCAATTTGATTAATTATAAGAACTTAAATGTCATAATTGACAAGCCTAAAATGATTATAACGATTATTATATGGTTCTTTGTTTTCTTTAAAATAAATAAGGAAAATTTTGTTACCTTGCATTTTTAGATCATATTGCAACCAATAAATAAGGTAGTTTTGTTAAATCTTGTTTTATTTTATATTGCAACAAATAAATAAGGTAGTTTTATTATGCCTTATTTTTTAAAATATTACAACAATTTAGATATTCAAAATTAATACAAAAAATCAATGTTAGAAAATAAAATATCAACTAGGCTACAATATATTCGAAAGATAGGGAAATTTTGTTTGTAATTGCCTATCTCCCATGCTACTTCTTGACTTTGCAACACTTTCAACCAACTTTTTCGACTTCATCTTCAATATCAAGCATAATTTCAAAGAGAGTTACATCACAATTTGCAAGTGTTTTTCATTAGTGTTGCTTTTAGGGTTTTTGCTAATTTTCGACATTTTAAAATGATCAACTATGAATTTTTACATTTAATCACAAAAAGTGTTGGTCATTGACCAAAATATCCCAATATTTTGGGGACTAAATCATTGGACATACTTGATTAATTGCATTTTTTTTGTCGTCTTGTATTTCTATGTTATTAATATAATTAATAGTCAATAATAATATGAATTTTGAAGCTACTTTATAATATTAATTATAAACTATATGTTTGTTGCTTCCCTTATAAAGTTCCATCTATAGTGGTGCGTAATTTTAAAATTTGTGTATAATATTAATTATATATTTTGTCTCACTAGAGTATGGGGTGAAGTAGAAAGATTGAGTTATATTGAAATTGCGATTTAGAACAAATTTGTTTGATGCTTAAACACAATAACACATGCCCCCCACAATATAGGACGATTGAGGCTCTTTCAAAATTTGTTGATCAACATTGCTCCTCTCTCCCGCTATTTAGGGTTTCTGAAAAGTTAGAAAGAAAAAGAACAAAATCACAAAATTTTCCCCCATTGGTTCTTTATTGACTTCTCTTTGGTACTATAATCAACCCTATTTTTGAGTGGTCCATCAATTTTCTAATTTTTGGGGGTTTCGTAGGTGTTTTCAATGTTTTTTACATGTTTGCCCAACTTTTAGCGTTTAAATATGATTTTAATGTGATTAAATTAAAATATTAGTTGGATTCCAGTTTAATTGGGATTTTTGTAAATTTACACTTTTGTGAGAAAATGACAATGCAATTGTTTTTGAACTTTAAAAGATCAATCTTCAATTATCTTTGTTGACTCAGCAAGTGAATGAATTCTAAATCTCTTGGAATGATATTTTCTTTTCTTTTTGTGGTAGTAATGAATTAAAATGGATTTTTTGGTGGTTTATATGTTATAGATTAGCTTTTGTTAAGGAACATTGGATTAGTTTTAGAGGGAATCTAATAATTAATTATTTATTTAATCAGAGCTATGTCTGATGTTGAATATCTTAGTCAGAAGTTTTATCATTGATAGTTGAAAACAATGTAAGAGAATACTATATATAATAAACCCTCAATATGTAATAAGAGTATATATTGAAGTGCCTTTTGATATTGCTATATATCGATAGTGCCTATTGTGATTGATATGGTATTTGATAGCTAACATTGACTCCCTCTAAATATATACTTGAGGAGATAAGTCCATGAAGTGACATGAATGCACACATGCATGCACAAATAGTATTTAAACTTGCTTTCCTACGGATTTCTTCTCCCCGTAACTTCGTATCCCAAAACTTGAGCTAAACCTAAACCTAAACCTAAAAACTTATTTATACTTGCTAGGACGATCTACAAAGCATTCTAGATTATTACAAAATAGGAAGAACGTTTTGCATAATACTCTAGATCAATATAGAATACGGAGAAGAATGACCCCACAATGGTCTAAACGAATCCCAAGAAAAGATCTTATCCTAATGATGAAATTGGGATAAATTCCTCAAGTCAACTCGTGCAAAAATCATGTCCAAAATATTTAATGTGGGTACTCATACACCATACTCCCCAGGAAATTTTATCTCAAGCCCACTTGAGATGAGCTCTTGTAGAGTGGTACCCTGCTTCTTGATATCTTGTTCGGTCATCCACACAACATCTACATCCGAATAACCTCGGAGTTTTACCAAATACTGCTTGGACTCCTTTCCTCTTGTCTGCTTTTGGACTTTGGTGTAAAGTATCCTTTCTAGCTGTGGTGTCTTCTTAAATGGTAGACGTTGAATGTCTTTTGTATCAACAATTTGTCCTATATCAATTTCTTCATTGGGTGCTTTGAATGGTGTGAGGTTTGCTATGTTGAAGATGGGAGAGATGCTAATCTCAGGTGGCAATCGAATCTCATAAGCATTGGTTCCAAACTTCTTCAATATTTGACAAGGACTTGTTTTTCTCAACATAAGCTTGGTAGATTTACCTTTTGGTAGCCTCTCTTTCTTGAGATGTGCCCATACTAAATCTCCCACTTCAAATTCTAAGTGTCTCCGTTTTTGATCTACATGCTTCTTATACTTGTCAGAGGTTCGTTGGAGTTGTGCTTTGACTTCATCATGGATTTCTTTTATATTTGTAGCAATTCTTCTCCTTGGGCACTAACTTCTTGTTGTGAACTTATATCTCTTAACTCGAAGATCCCTCTAGGATGAATTCCATACACCACTTGAAATGGTGACTTTTCTATACTTCTATTGATGAAGTCATTATATGCAAATTCAGCTTGGGGTAGGATTACATCCCATGTTGCTGTACGTTGTCTTGTGAATGTTCTTAACATATTGCCTAATGTTTTATTAACTACCTTTGTTTGGCCATCAGTTTGAGGGTGGTGGGTTGACGAGAATGATAAATTGGTTCCAATTTTCCTCCATAAAGTTCTCCAAAAGTGTCCTACAAACTTCGCATCCCTGTCTGAAACTATGTTGAGAGGTAGCCCGTGAATCCTTATGACTTCCTTGAAAAAGATATCTGCTATATGAGAAGCATCATAGGTCAACTTACATGGTAAGAAGTGAGCCATTTTGCTGAACCTATCTGTTACAACAAATACACTATCATGCCCCTTTTGTGTCTGTGGCAACCCCATTACAAAATCCATCGTTATGCTTCCCTAGGGTCTAGATGGTATTGGCAAAGGTTGATAAAGCCCTGCATTTGTAGTCCTTCCTTTGGCCCTTTGACAAATCGTACATATTTCCACAAAGTTTCTAATATCAGTCTGAAGTTTAGGCCAATAGTAGTACCTTGTAACTAATTATAAGGTTTTATCCAAACCAAAATGTCCACCCATTGTTCCACTATGCTTCTCTTTGATAATGTTTGTCCACATAGAGCACTTGGGTACACATAGTTGTCCTTCTTTGAAAAGAAGTATGTCTTGTATCTAAAAATTGGGAAAATCAGCATGGTATCTTTCACCAAACTCCATAAATACCTTGCAGATGTTGCCAATCTGGATCTGCTACATACATGTCATTGAGTGCTTCAATTCCCACACTTTCTAGCTATATCTGCGAGACAATTAGATTCCTTCTACTAAGAGCATCAACAACCTTGTTTGATATGCCCTTCTTATGCTTGATGGTGAAGGTATAGGCCTATAAATACTCCACCCATTTCATGTGCCTATGACTTAATTTGTCTTGGCTTTTCAGAAAACTAGATGCTTGGTTATCGATATACACAACAAACTCCTTTGGCAACAAGTAATGTCTCCACCTTTTGAGAAGTTGAACCAATGCATACATTTCTAGGTCATATGAAGAGTATTTTTGCTTGGCTTCATTGAGTTTTTCACTTGAGGAAGCCACTGGTTTTCCTTCTTGACTAAGAACTTCCCGTATAGCAACTTTGCTAGCATCACATTCTACTTGGAAAACTTTGTTAAAATCAGGTAAAGAAAGAATTGGCTGCTCACTAACCTTTTTCTTAAGCAATTCAAAAGCTTCATTTGCTGATTGACTCCATGCAAACTTACACTTCCTCCTTTAATAGTTTCTAACATAGGAGCACATATGTGGCTGAAATTTCTTATGAATTTCCTATAAAATGTAGCAAGACCATGAAAGCTTTTAACATCTCCAATTGTTTTTGGGGGTCGCTAGGATAGTATAGCACTTACCTTATCTTTATCCATCTTCAAGCTACCTTGGGAGATCGCAAAACCAAGATATGTCAGCTCCTCTTGCATGAACAAACACTTTTCCAAGTTTATTACCAATTTCTCCTCATGAAGTCTTCTCAAAACCATGTCAATGTGCTCTAAGTGCTCTTCTTTTGTCTTGCTGAAAGTTAATGCCATCTAAATAAACTATGATGAACTTGCCATTGAAGTCTTTGAGTATTTCATTCATAAGTCTCATGAAGGTACTAGGAGCATTAGAGAGTCCAAGTGGCATTACCTTCCATTCATATAATCCATCATTGGTTTTGAATGCCGTCTTCCACTCATCTCTAGCTCTTATCCTTATTTGATGTTACCCACTTTTGAAGTCAATCTTGGAGAAATAATTTGCACCTCCCAAACAATCAAGCAAATCTTCAATTCTTGGCATTGGAAACTTATATCTAATTGTAATCTTATTAATGGCTCTAGAATCAATGCACAACCTCTAGGTTCCTTCCTTCTTGGGTGCCAAAATAGTAGGTACATCACACGGGCTTAAGCTTTTCGCAATCAAGCTAGAATCAAGTAACTCCTTTACTTGTCTAGCAATCTCTTCATTTTTTTGAGGTGTCATCTTGTATGCAGCCTTATTGGGTAAAAAGTAGCTCCAAGAATGAAATCAATACAATGACTAATGTCTTGTATAGGTGGTAAAGACTTTGGCATAGCTTCTGAAATTAAACCTTCATATTTATCCAAAAGTTCTTTCACTTAATTAGGAATTGCCTTCTTTGTTTTAGCTTCCTTTTTGTCATTTCCAATGGGTTCTTGTGGTTGTGGGTTAGACATCAAAAGAAAACAAGGCTTAGGTTCATCCTTCATGTCCCATAAGAATTCCTTTTTGTCAACCATCATAGTTTTGGCTTCCCTCTCTTTATTTTCTTCTACTTCTTCATGATTAGCAAATGGAATCAATCTAGTCACTTTTCCATCCTTCTTAATGATGTATATATTGAGTTTTCCATCATGTTGTGCTTGCAAATCATACTGCCAGGGCCTACCAAATAATAGGTGGCATGCATCCATGTCAACTATATCACACAAAATTTTGTCCTTATACTTTCCAATCTAAAAATCAACCCTTGCTTGCTCATTTACAAGAGTTTGTTGACCCTTTGTTAGCCATTAACCATATAAGGAAAAATGTGAGGTATTCTCCTAAGTTCTAACTTCTAAACCATCTCAAGAGAAACTAAATTCTCAGTAGACCCTGAGTCAATAATGACTTTACGTACCTTACCTCCAGATTTGCAAGCAGTCCTAAAGATAGTTTTCCTTTGTGGTGGTTCCATGGTAGTAGGCACTTTCAAAAGTGTTCTTTTCATCATTAAACTTTCTCCTCTTTTAGGTACACTATTTGAATTAGCCATCTCCTTCTCTTGGTATTCATCATCTTGTACCAAATGTGTTCTTCTTTCACCTTGTGAACTTGAACTAGCTCTATCTGGACACCTAGATGCATAATGTCCCTCCTTATTGCAATTGAAACAAATGATCAAACTTGCCCTTCTACCACCAAATCCACCTTTTGAATTGCCTCTTCTATATTTGAAATTTCCTTTACTTTGACTGGTTTCTTGCTTTATCTCCATATAATCTTCATGGTTTTGTCCTCTTTCTTGGAAATTTCCTCTTCCCCTTTGATTTCTTCCTCTTCCTTTGCTATTTTGCTCTTGCCTTCTTTTCAATTTGGCTTCCACTTTCAATGTTAGTTGATAACATTTTTGTACTATATTAGGACACAATAAATTAAGTTCTTCTTGAATGTCCAACTTCAATCCATTGAGATATCTAGCAACTTTTACACTTTCACATTCACTCTGCTTTGCCCTTAGGCTTAATTTTTGTAATTATTCAGTATAGGTTGTGACATCCAGCTCCTTTTGTCTTAAACTTTCTCTCCTTCGATGAAGTTGGATTTCATAATCCTCAGGTAAGTATGTTTCTCTCACCTTGGCACACATCCTTTCCCATGAAATTATCATGTTCTTACCTTCTTTGACCCTTTCTCCTTGAGTGAAATTCCACCAAGTGAGGGCTGGTCTCTTCAACTTTGACTTCTGCAATTTTTACCTTGTCATTTTCTACTATATTTTCACATTCAAAATGGTTGTTCAAGGCTTCTATCCAATCCACAACAACATCAACATCCATCTTTCCTGAGAACATGGGTAGGTCACCTTTGGCATCCTTCTTGCCAACGCGCGTGGATGCATGCACATTCGAATGAAGCTACATTCTCAACACTCCCTCTTAGCAAAGAGGATTGACCTATCATAACTATTAAAGTGCTATCAAGAGTTATTCGATGACCGACACTTCGAGCCAACATTTGAATGAAGTCCATAAGATAATAATCCCAAATACCAATAGATTGATTTATCATCACATTTGATACATTTCAGGACAACAATGATTGAAGTCAGTGATGATAAAAGATATATTTCCATATTATGATATTCGACACAATCTAGGTTACACCCAAGAGGAGTCAAACATAATATGTTTTTTATCACAGTCCCAACTCAATTGGGAAAACACAAAGTGATAACAAGATAACTTCTCAATATATACTGTATCAAGATATCTAACTCATTCCGGAGCAACAACTTAATGTAGTCAATCTTGTCATAGTTTTTTTTTTTTTTTTAAATCGTGAATTTTGGCACATTCCAGTATTACAACTTAATATAGTCTATCACGATAATAGATCAAACTATTGTAGAGGTCGTCACCTTACAGTAGTGATCTTACACATTTATATTATGAAGGATTGTCACCCTTCACACCATAACACATAAATCCAATGTTGCAACATTAAAAAATATATTAATTTCAAAATAGAAATTACATTTCAAAATTCTTAATTACAATTTGGTCATACCAAGCTTACTTCAGAAGTACTCCACTTTCAACTTCCCAAAGGGTTGGTAAATATGTCAGCATTCTACTCTTTAGTACTGATGTAGACCAATTTAATAACATCTTTGTCTACCATATCTCTTATGTAATGATAAGAAATATCTACATGCTTGGATTGATTATGAAAGACTGGATTCATAGAGAGTTTGATGCAACTTTGATTGTCATAGTTAATTATAGTGGGATTTTGGGGAATCCTAAATAGTCCAACTAATAACTTCCTTAGCCATACTGCTTCACGAGATCCCATGGATGCAGCCATATACTCAGCATTAGTGGAGCTTAAAGTAATTGCTGATTGTTTTTTGCCAAACCAAGAAATCATTGTCGATCCAAAACTGAAACAACACTCAGTAGTAATTTTACAATTAATGGAACTGCCTGCCAAGTCATAATTTGAATAGTCTTGAAGCTAAATCTCAACATTCTCATACTTCAAGCCAAGTCCAATAGTATCATGTAAATATCTCAGAGTATGGCTAGCAACCATTAGGTGAATCTGTTTAGGTTGACACATGAATTGACTTAGTACATTAGTAGCATAACAGATATTAGGATGTGTTTACCAAGTACATAAGAGATGCAATAATTTATCTATAGTAGTTAGGATCTGTAGGTTCTGAATCAACTGCTTCATTCTTAAGTTTACAAACATCAGTTTCCATTGAGGTAGATAGTAATTTACAATCCATCATACCAAATCTTGTCAAGGTATCAGATGTATACTTTCCTTGACTTGGAAAAATGTAATTTTCCTTTTGCTAGAGTTCTAGACCCAGAAAATAGTGTATGATCCCTAGATCCTTCATATCAAATTCAACCACAAGTTCTTGTTTGCATTTCACAATAAGATGATCTTCACCTATTATTAGCAAGGTCCAATTTTCATGTTTATAATGAGTTTTATGCCTTGTAGGTCAAATTCAAGTAGAAAATTATTATTATTTATATTATTTTATAAAATACACGAATTCATGCCTTCACATGTTCCCTTAGGTACATCTAGAAATCAAGCACCTTTTGTGCAAAATCTTGTTTAGATATGTAGTTAGACTTAACCAGATCTATACTTTATTCAGTCTATTATTTAGTGGCAGTTTTCTTAAGTTTCATTTTAACTTGTTATAAAGTGTCATACCATTGCTTATGACTTCTTGTACCATTTTGTTTTTATTTATTAGTTAATAAGAGTTTGAAGTTTAGTGAAAGACGTAACCATATTTTATTAAATTGATCACAACTTGTAATATTATCCAAAAAGAAGCTTTTGGTTCATCATTATTTGTTTGCACTTTTTAAAAGAGATACATAAATACCATTTGATTAATAAAGGTGTTTTTCATGTTTGATAATTGATGTTGTACAATGTTTAAAAGAGTTTGCAACTTAGAAAGCTTCTATATAATACCTTTCAATTTGCCATGTAATTATGGTATATGCCCATACCATTTAAGGTGATACAATGAATCTTTAGGAAGCAAGTGTTTGGAATCATTTTCTATTGAAATTTGTTGTAACATTTGGTCCATCTCTAGTTACTCGCAATGCTTGTTTTAACTATCAATCATAAAATAATCTTTATATCATTGCCATGTAATTTATTGTGCGCTTTTACACTAGAAATAATATGTTGAATAGTTGAATTCAATATTATAGATATCAAATGGCTATATTGTCATGGTAATCGTCAATTAAATTTTATCTTCAACAAACAAGGTAAAACTAATATTGATTTATATATTGTTCAAGGCTTTCTGTTAGAATAAACATTTCATTACATATAAATTTCTTGTAGTTACAATATTGCATGTGTAACTTACACCAATAAGCATTTTATTATAATATAATTTTAACCCTTTTACTGTAGACTCTCACCTTGCCTAGATTGGGATTGAGGTGATCAAAATGTGTTAAGCTGTTACACATTTATTATGTAAAAGAGGGAAAAAACAAACAAAAAAAACATTTAGTTCAAGACATTACAAATCATTCCTTTGGTCCAACACAACTCTCCATAATAGTTTCCCTATAATTGTTATTACCACCAACAAATTTCTCCTTCATCTTGCATTTTAGGCAATCCGAAACAATCTATTGAATTTAACCTAGAGCCTGGTTATTTTTGCATCATCAAGTAAACCTAAAGATATTGTGGAAAGAACTAACTAGGTTCTACGAGAAAATTTAGAGGAAATTTTAATAGGTGTTTCATTCAAAGAATATTTCATACCTCATAAGAAAAAATTCCATGTTTTCAAGTTGAGGACATCCTTGGAATATGGGTACTTGAGTGGGACATTGAGGTCACCTCCCTCAAGAAGGGATGCTTTTGTGACATGCCATTTTTTGGGGACTTTTGTGTGACTTTGGGGTTTCCTTACATCTCTTAAATGTCTTGGAGACTTCTAAGGACCCCTTGTACTAGATAGCTGCAAGTTCATGATTAATTTTTTATTTATTTTTCTTCTGAAACACTTGTCATATGATTTAACTCTAATGGTTTATTAGCCCTACCCAAATTGTTAAAACACATAAAAAACTTATAACTAATGTTTAAGCTTCATTGCAACTCACTTCAAAGTTTCAACAAGTTTGAACATTGAAGTGGCAAGTTGTAGTAGTGAGAAAGATTGCAATGAATGCAATTGGATTGAGGAATAGTAATAACAAGTTCTATTTGTGAGAGATTAATGAGTGCATTAAGAGTGAGGAATAGTGTAAGGAAAGTTGCAACAAAAAATATTACCAATTCCACATGACCCATATGGATCTATAATAAACAAGCACTTAAAATCCACATGAAAGAGAATAGACGACATGACCACAAAAATCTAACACAAGATATATTTTGGGAAACCTTCATTGAGGAAAAAAACTAGCCTCCAAAAGCATTCATCATCATGTATTATTTAGTATAAAACCATTGCAATACAACTATGGAAGCCTTTAAAGCGTTATCTACAACCAAACAGTCCATGTGAACAAGTAGGAATCCACACATCTCAGTCATGCTTCTAACCTTCACAAATGTTCCCTTGGCTAACTTGTCTTGCTCAACTTTCATTTTTCCCTTTTTCCCTTGCCTCTACACTACCCTTGTGGTTGCTTTTATAGTAGCAAGCCCTATGAAACCAATAAGTGTTATTACATAAACCATGTGCTACCAAACCCTTATTGACCCACATTTAATATTGGGCATTTAATTATTTTTCCCCGATATTAAATTATTACATCAAATATTATCATTCAGAGTTTCATTGCTTCTCTTTCATTCAAGTCGTTTCGTCAATACAACTCATCAAGTATATCCCATGGGAATCTCTCCATGTTGTACATCCTTCTAGGTGCTCATAGGTGCAACTTTTTTTAATAAAATAAAATAATACAATATAAACTATATTATGCAACATGTGCAACACTCATAATATCAAGAAGTAATATGACAGGACTAGCAAAAAAATGAGTGGCATTAAACCATTGTTATGATTTAGTAAAAATAGGTTTTGAAAGGACCCAAAACCTTGTACAAGGATAAAAGAAAGATATAGCAATGAAAGATCTTAAAAAAAATGTGGAAAACAATTGTGGAACACCACCCAACAAACTAGAGGAACTCACCATAGTTCCCATCAAGAGGGCTAAAAACCAACCCAACTCAACACAACAAAGGACCAATAAGATCATTTTGGCCCAATCTTATGAGAATGTAAAGACATCGAAGGTTTGGAGGACTTGACTTTTTTTCCTTTAACTGATCTCCATCTTTTTAGTAGCCATCTGTCAATCTTCAAAGTAGGGTCATTTCATGACTTTTCTTCTCATTTTCCAATAGAGTAACTAATTAGTAATTACTAATTTTACTCGATAAATTTAGCAATGAATTATGAATTTATAGTTTACTTTGTTGCAATTCACTTTACATTCTTTATTTAGTTCTAAACCCTTATTGAACCAAAGGAAATAAAGAATTATTCAATCCTCAAAGTAGGGTTGTTTCATGAATTTTCTTCTCATTTTCAATTTGGTAACTAATTAGTAATTACTAATTTTACTCGATAAATTTAGCAGTGAATTATGAATTTATAGTTTACTTCGTTGCAATTTCACTTTATATTCATTATTTAGTTTTACAACTAATAATGATCAAATTTTAATAATGATCAAATTTTAACATTGTCAATGGGCCCTTGGTCTACTAGTGAAGTTGAAAGGTTCTTAAAATGCCCACTAGGGATAAAGTCTTGTTGAGTGTAAAGCTTTGACATCGAAAAATGATACGGCAGGCTTCATTCCTTGGGGAAATTTGGTGGAATGAATACCCTTTAGTCCTTGACTGTTTTCCAAAGAGGTTCAATTGTAAGGCTCGTGCTCCCATATTGGGTAGCTAAACAAATTTTGCGAAGGACTTACATCAAAAAAATTCAACACTTTTTTTAGGTGTTAATTTTTTTGTCGAAATGAGAATTAATCTTCGGTGTATTTAAAAAAAAAAAGGCAAATTGTTGGATTGTGGCCCACTCCAAATATATGACATAAGATAACGAATTTTCAACCCCATGAGTGGGGAGCACAAAAAATAAGAGGTAATTAAAAATGTAATGAGAGAAAAAGAGTCCAAAAGAGAATTCAAAAGTCAAAGACGACAAAAATGAACAAGGATAATGGAATTCCAACACATGCTTCTAGTGAGGAGGGAATATTTTGTTCATCGAGTTCCATTATTAACCGCTTCATTGCCTTCCAAGCATAGCTTTTCTTGTTCAATTTTGCGACCTTTCTTCCTCTTGGAAGAAAAAAAATGGTTTTGTGATAGAGCTTGTAATTTGGGAGATGTAGCAATTTTTTATTAGAACAACAAAATCATCTATCGAATATGTAATGTTATCCATAAATGGGTATGAAACGTTAGGGTCAAAATAGTACTTGGAGGGAACAAGAGCCACATCATTGGACTTGGAGGGAACAAGCACCAAAGCCATAGAGCTGTCACCCTAGTGTTGAGAATGAGGACACACTATAGCAGAAACAATGACGAGGCTGAGAGCGGGAAAACAACGAAGAAGAAGCAATAACAAGAGGGGCAACAATATCATAGGAACAAAATTTCCCATGATTGTGCCAAACAATCCTCATTTAAGACACTTGACTTTCTAAACTATTTTCTTGGGGTTGATTGCTTGGAGGAGCACCTAACTATTTTATGACCAATTGTGTTGCAAAGAAAACATCAGAAGGGAAGTCCATAGTTTAGAAATTGTGCCAAATTTCCATGGGAGGATGAATGCCAATAAAATGATGCATCGAGTTAGAGACATCGGAAGCACAAACCCTAGTCTATTTGCGTTGGGTATTCGAATAGGTTTTCTACAACTTAACAGAGGTACCAAGCCAATTAGTTAATTTACCAAGCATTGGATCCAACATGATCAGAGGAAGATCATATAGCTTGATCTATATAGGAATAAAAGTGAATTAGGATCAAAGAAAGGAGACCAGGGAAAAATGAAAGGCTAGATTTGCCAAAAAACCAAGGGTGAACCAAAATCTAGAATATCTACTTTTGGGGTGGCCACACTATTCAACTAGTCTTCATGCAAACATCAAATTGTTCAATCAATGGTCTTTTATTCGAGCATCTTATAATTAGAGAACTCATCTAAATCTGGTCTCCTTCAAAGAACTTTGCATCTATCAGATTGTAAACTTGTAAGCCCTTTGCAATCGAGGCAAGAGCAACATCATGAGAGTGAAAGGTGTCGAATATGAAAGCAACATCACACTGGTTTGAGATTTGCAAAATTCATCACATTTGTGGTAAGGGTTTCCTTGAATTTTGTAGCTTGCAACAAAATGGGTCCCCATAAGAGGGGGTTTAGGGAGGGACATGTTATCAATAAAAGTCTTAGTGAGAATAGATCACAAACCTTGTGCCCACAAAATGACTTAGGGAAAAGAGGGAGAATTTGAACTAGAGTCAAAGCATTATTTGTGGTCATGTCAATCCTTAGCCTTTCCCCTACACTTTTGGTTTGCCTTGCTACCATGCCCCATAACAATGGAAAAAGTAAGGTATTCATGCACCTTTGCATTGCTAGGATAAGGTGACTCAGCCTTACCATGATTTATTGTTTTATTTGTGCTTTCATCTAAAGTTGCTAAATAAAATTGGATTCTTCCACAAGAAAAGATTTGGAGTAGAAAAAATAAAGCTTCTGTTTTTTAGTGATTTATTCTATAATGCTTTGTTTTTATGCAAGGGTTGTGCATAAGGAAGTTTCTAAAATAAATTATAGATGCATTGAATGTGGATGCTTTAGAAATCGTTTCCTTTTGTACGAAAAATCTATAAGGACAAGGCATTGTTGTAGAGAATCATGAGAGTGAGAGCATTGTTATGTTGTCGGAATTGTTCTAGATTTGATATCACAACTGTATAATCTTGGAGAGTTGTGGCTTTGTAAACTGTATTGTAATTGTTGTTGCTGATAATACAGTTGAGTCTAGCTTTGGAGTGGTGGGTTTTTTTTTCCGAAAAGGGTTTCCCATGTATATCTTGTGTTCTGTGTCTATGAGTTTAATCTCTCTGTATGTATTTATTTAGCTTGTAGTAGTTTAATGTTTTATGAGATAAATTTCAGCATCATCTCTCCAGTTAGATTTAGCATTTGGAAGCGTTTCCACACTTAGGCTTCCTTTCATGCACATGCAATGTGGAAATTTGCATATTGCACTCAATGTTGATTGTTAACTATGATATTGTTGTATTGCATTAGTTTCTTTTATGTTTTATGCAATCATAAATTTTTTTAATAGGAAAATCCTTGTTTGGTATTGGCTGAAAAAAGGATTAATGTTTCTGTATCCTATGCTTCTACACTTTACGTGACATGAAGTAAAGAATAAAGTTCTTGTGTCTTAATCATTTCTATTACGTTTCATTTGATTTATTTAAAAATAAGCTTGCTAACTTATAAATATTATATAATTTTGTGTAGTGTCTCTATGGGTATTAATTCTAATAGCTTGAGTATGGATAAATTTGAACCTAAAGAGGTAAAAGTAGAAATTGAAATTGAATTCAATTAGACACTTGATTAAAGTACAAAAATAGAGGGGTGAAGCCTCTAGTTTTGTTGGGAGCATGAAATCCCAAATCTCCTTTAATACGATTTGTAGGTAAGTTACAATCAAATCCCATTTTGACTAAAGTTAAGAAGATAAGATAAGATAAGATAATTTTATTAATGTCCAACAAAAGACCACAACGTGGGTCTATGGGACTGGAAACTTACACCAAGCAGAAACGGAGCACCAAACGGTGTCTAAAAAAGAACAAGTACAACAAAAGAAGAAGAAAGCAAGAGACATCATGGAAAATAATAGGTATCTGTCCTCATAAGAAAAAATCCAACAACAACTGATATGTGCGTCTACCAAAGGCCCTGTGAGAATAATGATATAAATAAATAAAAATAAAATAAAATAAATATATACTATGATTTATCTCTATGTTAGGAACAACTTGAAGTAAATCCTTGTGTCTTAATCCTTTGTGTTTTTGATTAATTAAGCAACCTAACAATAGATGTTACTCAAAAGAAAAAATACATAACATAAAGACTAGGAGCCTTTCAAAGGGAAGACCAAACTCATTATAGTTTGACATAATTCTTCCTATATAGTTTGACAAAAGTCCCAACAATGTTATCTTTATGCTCCACAACAAAGGAAACTCAACTAGGCCGACTGTCAGCATAGTGATGAGGGTTTTGAACAAGCCAGGTAATGTCGAAAGAACCATGGTGAAGGGCACAAGCAAATTTAAGAGAGGAATGATCTATATCACTAGAGGAAACTACAATTCTAATGACATGGGCAACATTAAGAGTTGTTGTTGGAGGTTGATCCAGATTAGCAACAAAAGCCTAACCTTGATCGATGACATATGGGCAAGAACCATATTTTTGGCAGAGGTTTCATCTTTGTCAACAAAAATTGACTCCTTAGAGGAAGAATCCGAAAGGGAATTAGAAGTATAAACTTTCAAATGTTCTTCACTTGGGTCCTTCCACCAAATAGTAACATCTTTCTGATGCAACATAGTGTACTCAGAAGCCATGTGTCAAGTAGAGAAGCAATGTCACCAATGGAAAGGAATTCCCTTATGATAAAGCACTAAGTCCATGAGAACTCTCAATAATGAGCACCACATCCCTTGGAAGTGGTGTAAAGATATCCATATAAACTAGAATACAAACAAAGGTAGAGTAGCCCAAAGTGATTGCAACATCATCCAACTTCGAGAGAGAGTTTCCAATGACCTCAACAAAACACATCTCTTATATATGGAGTGGGACATTATAAGGATATAGCTCGCTTTTGCTAGAAATTAAGGGTTTCCAAAAACTTGTTGCCCAACTATGCAATCTTGAAGACAGGGCAAAAGGCCCACAAATATGCAAACCAACTTGTGATGGTATAAATCCACACTGCCAACCAAATCTAGGCAGAAAACCACCAAAGGCGAGGCTTTGGAATTGGAAATAGATCGAGCTTTCACCTTTAGAGGGATGACCACAATAGATTTGATAGTGCAAGCATAACTTGTTGTACTCGTAACAATAGATTTTTGGGGAGGAATCCAATCCTTGATTGCCATATGGCTAAAAAACCCCAGATAATAATAGTAGTAGTAACCAATACAACATTGGAAGAAGTACAAATTTTCCCAACAAGAAGAGTAGGAGTAGAAGGGGGCACATGGGCACCACCCAAAAGCTCCAAAAAGATTTGGCCAAAGGCAACAAAAGACAACCCATTGACGATAGGAACAACCCTCAAGCATGAGATAGACTAAACACTCTTAAACTGACCATCTGAAATAGAACCCCAACATCAGCACAAGGCTTTTGGGAGGTTTCATTGTAAGATGCAGACTTGGGGTCTATTTTGGGTGTGTTTGAAATAATCAAGCGAGAAGAGCCTTTAGTGTTCTCCATTGTGCCAACTCTGATTATTGTCAATACTTTTTGTTATTCATTGCTCAGATTTTAATTTTTGAATTTGAAATGTATAAATTTTATATCTTTTTGGCAATGGTTCTACACTTAATGTGTTCTCACAACATATCCTTTTTGTAATTACATCTATATGAATAATGAATATTGCATTACATGGTAGTAGAGAATGTTGATAGGCTTCTTTAAGATTTAGTGAAATTTTAAATGAAAAAAAATCCTTTTTGTTCTTAAATTTATTTCTTAATTTTTTTGATCAAAATTTTAATGTAAAAATAATTTTGCAAATTTAGTGATGTATTATAAGTTTTTAAATTGAGAATTGCAAGCATGTTCAATGGTTTTGGTTGTACAACAACCTGATTTGAGGAAAAGTTTGCAAATTTTGTGAGTTGCATGTGTTGTTTTACCATGTGAAGTTTATTGCTTTGTTATGTGAATGTTTTTGTGAGAGGTTTAATAATATTTTTCACTAAATTTTTCTTCGGTGGCTTCATGTACAATGTTCTTTTCACGGGTTCTTGGATTCAACCACTTGATTACAAGGGTATCACCTTTAGATGTTGAATATGCATCAAGATTAGTCACGTGTTTGCCCATTAAGAACTTGAGAAAAAGAAAAAATCGGCTTCTTGGTCGAGATGTGTTTCTTTAGATCATTATATTGTTCGGAATAATAACTTTACCTATGTGGTTGCACAAGATTCCCTGACTGTTGATCCAGTCCTCCCTAGGATGTTGATGTGGTTCAAAGAACTAGCATTACATCTACCTCTGTTGAGCATAAGGTGGGCAGTAGTTCCGTTGCTACTCCTATTGAGTTTATTGTCACTTATTGATATGTAACTATCTCTAGCTCTAGTTCTTAGGCTTCAGTTGGGTCTACTTTGCCTTCTTATATTTATTCTGACATTTCTTCTTATGCTGAACTTGCCAGAGTTGCTAGTCTTGTCTTGCCTTCTATTTCTATTGTCCTTTATATTTCTATTGGCAATGCCTTGGAATCCTATCCTCCCCTCAAGTTGGGGGTACTTGTGTGTTGGATTCAGTATCATGGTAGGAAGTTTCTACTCGGGTGAAAGACGGTTGGATTACAATCAACAAAAAGAAATCTAAATCTCCCTCGTCCTCTATTTTGATATGACCATTTCCATAAAGCTAAAATAAAAGGTAAATCTTAGTTGTGTTAGGTAGGTTTGGGTTGCATGCTAGTTTTCTTGAGATTTATTACTTTTTATGCAACATCTTATTTTGTTGGGCAAGCTTGTTGGTTTGCTCCCTTTCCTTTAATGTGTCTCTTCGCATCTTGTGAGTACTCTCAAATATATTTACTTGTGGCATTTCAAGTCTCTCTCAAACTTGTTTTGTAAAGGGTTTTAAGGCCCTTCAAAACCCATTTTTGCTTAATAAAAAATGTAATTAGCAAATTTATCTTATTATATCTTATCATATCTTATCTTATCTTAGCAAGAAGTGGCTGGTTTGCCTCCTTTTGCTTTGGTGTGCCTCTTCTAATCTTGTGAGTACTCTCAAATATATTTAGTTGTGGCATTTCAAATCCATTTCAAACTTGTTTTGTATAGGGTTTTAAGGCCTCTTCAAAACCCATTTTTGCTTAATAAAAAATGTAATAAGAAAGTAGTGACTGGTTTCTCATAATAGTTTAGGGTTTTTTTAGCTTTTTTACCATAAAAAAAATTATTGGATGGGTTTAGGAAAAATTCACTTAAAATTTGTCTTGTGGGTTTATAATATTTTTCCAATAGAAAATTATTTTGTGAGTTTTTAATAACTTTTATCCTACAAAAAATCATGGGGGTTTTCTTAAAATTTTCTTTGGAAATTCTTTAAGCATTTATAATGTTTTGCTCAAAAATTAATGGTTTGCCCCTGTATGCTTTGGTCAAGGTTTCCATAATTCAAGAGGGTTCTCTCATTTCTCAAAAAGGTTTTACAACTTTTTCCTTAAAAATAATGTCGTGGATGTTGATATGTGTCTTAGAGTTTGTGCTAGCTATTTGATTGATTTTTCAAATTTGCCTAAAAATTATGATTTTTTGTTGTATGTTTTGGGGCATCATGCTCATTTGAAGAAGTTTGGAGGATTTGTCAAAATTTCTTCAAAATTGTGGCAATTATTTTTGGTTGTGAATTTTGCTACAAGGACGGAAAACTTTGCTATCCAACATTAGGTTGGAGGTTTTGCGATCATTTTTAATAAGAAGTTTTGTAAATTTTGGCAGGGTTAGTAATAGACTCATCGCAGTGCCAGATTCTTATCTCTTGTTGTAGAGCATTCTAAGGAAGGAGACAACCTTCTATGTTATTCTTAGGAAAAGTTTGGCTACTCTTGTTCAATAACATTATGTATGTCCTAGGAGGGTCTTAGCAACAACATAATGTTTTGAAGAATTTATGTCAACAAGACATGTAAAACCTTCTACAAGGTTGTTAGACGATGACCATAAAGGGAGGTTATTACAATATTGAATTGTTTCTTTAATGGACATCTTAGTAAGTCTTTAGTTTATTGGTTAGTTTCGATTTTTGGTCATATTTACCAACTATTTTATTTAGAAACTATCTTTGCAAATCTAGATAAGGAGATCACATCTCCATTCATAAATACTCATTTATGAATAATGAATTACCATTATATCATTTTTATTGGAAATGTAAATATTAGTTATCATTCTAAAATGTTGCAAACAATAAGCCAAGGATGACTTTGATTTGAAGTCCCCTTTAAAATAATTTGCAACTAAGAAAAAAAATTACCTCGAACATTTAGGAGCACAAGTTGTGGAAGTGCCACTTTTGTAAACTTGAGTTTAGGGAAACATCACTTCAGTAATGCCCACAACCCTTTGTATCCAAGGGAAAAGTATAGAATTACCATGTTAACCTGATAAAATTTATATTGAATTTTAGGGAGTAAATATGTAAATTATTAAATGTAAAAGAACAAACAAAAGACTCCAAATTTTTTCTAGGAGATCTTGAATGTTTTAAATGTTAGATTTTGCATAAAATCTTTCAATTGCTTGATTGCTTAAATCCTTGATCTTCAATGGAGAACTTGCTTGATTAACTTGAATGCTTGAAGAGTGTTTGTGTAATGTCCCATTTCAAGACATTTTCTGAGTTTTCTCTTATTTGTATCTATTTTATCATCTTTTCTATGATATTTACTTCAACGTGTGATATTCCATATATATATATATATATATATATATATATATATATATATATATATATATATATATATATATATATATATATATATATATATATATATATATATATATATATATATATATATATATATTTAATAGAGATGTGTCTATTCAACAATATTAATTATATTTAATAAGAAGTTATATTATATATTATTATATTAATTATATATGATTATATATTAATATAAGATAATAATATAAGATAATAATATATGGTTATATATGAATCATTTTAATTAAATATTATTTTAATATATAACAAGGATATAATATTATATACTATTATTATTTTTTGGTCGGTAATAGGAATAATTTTATTCATAATTTAGAAAAGATTACATCATTTTTTCCAGGTCCTTTTTACTTCCTTCTGGACCATTTGTACAAAAACAGAGAACTATACATATTAAGACCAACGAACCTCTTAGAAGGCCATTTACAATGTTTACGTAAATACAAAAAGAAAAAAACATAGCTTTCCCTCAAACACAGACCTTCGATTATCCATTTGAAACAACAACAAAACATTCTGCATCTAGCATTTGACGTTTTCCTAAGCTGGGCTCCGTCCACTCGACTACATCATCCCAACTTGCCGCTTTTGCATGGTGTGGTGCAGGACCATTTGTATCTTCAAAAAACATTCATTCTTCTAACAGCCACTTCCTTCACTACGTTATCGTTCTCAAAAAGGGGTTCATCTACTATGTGTTTCTTCTTCAATTTTTTTTCAAATTTGAAAAATATTCATCACATCAAGATTGACGTTTGCTCCTTGTAGAATGTAGTGCCTACCCTCGTTCACATCTTTTCTGGACATTGATGCTATTATTATCAGACTTTGATGGACTAGTTTTATGTTGATGGTTTAGTGGTATTGTTTTGACACTATCAGATATTATGATATGGATTCAGTTGATATATGATGAGATCATTTAGACTTTACATTTCATGTATGTATGATGATCATTACATTGTTTTCAATTATTAATGATGATTAGTTAGATGGTATATTATCTCATGTGTTTTATTATGGATACTTACCCCATACTTGCATGTGTATGGTGTGCGTGTTTTCATATTGTATGGCGTTTCTGATGTGGTTAAGGAAGGGAGTCGTAGTTATCTGCTTAGTCGGGATCTACACGATGCACCACTTCCTACCATTATCTGTTTAGCTTAGCATTATATATATTGTATGTACATGCATGGTTTTTCTGCAGGTTGCAGGTACCGGGTATCGACCTCTCTGAATTGCCAGGATGAGCGTACCCTATTATACTATCTTAATGATAAGAGAAGGGAGATAAATTCTCAAGTCCAAATCCCAAACCTTTAAGCCAATTGTCCTAGTGAGGTAGGACAAGTATCTGAATATTTTACCCACCGAATGTGTCGAATGACATAATTCGTGATTTTTAACCCTTTAGACTGATTTTGAGTGATTTGCTCTATGATGGGTTTTCATATTTTATCTTGGAGGTCTATGGTGAATTGTTTATTAATTAAGTCTTAATAAATGGATTTAATTAATAAATTAATTATTTTGGAGAAAATTAATAAAATATCATGATCTTTGATATTTTGAGTATAATTAATTAAATGAGAATTAATTGAGAGAAAATAATTAAATAAAAGAAAATTAGAAATTAAAATTATTAATAATAATAAAATAATAATAAAGTAATAAATAAATAATAATAATAAAAGTTATAAAAGTTAAGATGAAAGTTATAAATATTTAGATAGAAATTATATAAAAGTGGATTGGAGTTATAAGCTTGCATGAGAATTAATGCACTTTTCTATTTCTCATGTGTCAACAACATGGGGGTTAGTGCATTAATTAAGCGTATGGTGTCTACAACCCTATGGCTCATCTTGAAGGTTGGAAAAGACCCATGCTTAGTTGGTGACACCTTCTAGCTATTTCTAGAAGCATTTTAGAGGTTTCCTGAGAGCTCTTTATATTCAGGCATCCTTAGAAGCTTAGATATAGCGTTTGGAGTGCAATTGGAGCATTGGAGGATTCGAGAATTCTGAAGAAGGGAGCTTGCTCTGCAGGTTTTCTAAGGAAGAGCGAATTAGCATCAGAATCCAGGTAGATTCTTGTGATTTTACTTATGCTATTTTCGCATCTTGCATTCCCTGTCTTCTTCGTGTCTTCCATATGTCTTCTGAGGAATTTCATATTTTTATTGTATGCATTCTCAATATGGGCAATTGAATTTATGTGGAAATCTTTATATGCATAGATCTGAAAGAAAATGGGGCTAGGGTTTAAATTCATAACCAAACCCATTAGATTATTTATTGGATAAATTTGAAGATCAAAGATTTAAAAGAAAATTCTGAAAATTAGAATTTCTAAGTAAACTGTGAATTTGCATACACATATATGTATATATCATTATATACATATATATGTATGTGCTGTGATGGTGATAAACTTTGCGTGTATATATATATACACACACACACATATATATATATACATAAATATGTATATATACACATATATATATACATACATATGTATATATATACATATATATTTATTTATATAATAATTGAATGTCAAATCGCAATAGAGTTTCATGTTAATAGTATATCATATCGCATGGGAACGTTTTTATAAAAAACGTTATTGAAAATCACGTTAAAAAAATATATATATATGATGTTGGGCGGGTATTATATACCCCACCCACCGTAGGCCTGCGAGATCGCAGTGTACCTGCGATCCGTAGTGTACCTACGGTGCGGATGTATTGGGCCACACGATTTTAAAATCGCATTGCAATTTGAGTTTGATTTTAAATTATATAAAGTTTTATTTGCAACGTTATTTCATATGAGATTTGGATATGTATCTCGATTTTGTTGCAATATCATTAATTATTAAATGTTATTATATATATATATATACATGTATATAAGTATATATGTATATATAATTAGTTATAAATGAATATTATAAAGTTCTAAATTAATGGATCACTCTTTTAATGATTTAAAATATTGATATTGAGCTTGTCAATTATGAAGAGATATTAATAATTAATTTAATTAAACTCAGTTTAATTAAGATTAGTTATTAGAATATATAATCGAAGTTTTGATTCATTGAGAGTGTCAAATTTCAAACAATGTTATATAAACAAAATATTATTAGATCAATTAAAAAATTGAGTCTAATAGTTTTGGGGAGAAACTTTTATCTATCAAACAAATACATGGGTTAGGAAAAATGTGAGATTTCTCCACTTAATATAATTTGGAAAAACGTAAACTGAGACCTTTAAATTCAAATTTGAAAACTTAGCAAAACCAAAACATGTGTTTACATTGTGTATTCTTTATGCTATTGTTTTGGGTTTTGGGTTGACTAGTGTTGACCAGTATAGGACGTCTACAAGAGGCTTGGGGGTTATGTGACTGTGATGTCATGATGATGTTTTAATTTTGATCTTTATAAACCCAACCATGGTTTTTGATGGAATGCTCTATGTATTGGATGTGATTACTGATTGTTATAGTTGAGATTCTTGTGTATGAGACTCTTGATCTAACCATTATTTTGGTCATCGATCAGTTATCCTTGATTATTTTCTAGTCGCCATGATGGGACTGAGATGTGGATTTATTCTTGATGATGTCATGTTGTGACATGTTTGACTCAACCATTTTTGGAGTCTTCGATCAGTATGATTGGGATACATATTTTGGTTATTGAGAACCATTGGATATTTGATTATTAGTGATACTTCAGTTGCCAATAGAGAGCTGTTGTGTTCATAATTTTCTATGGATGTTTGCTCATGGAGATTTGATGCTTTTATGCATATTTGATGATTTTATGGATTATCTTTTGTGATTTTGAGATTTATGAGTCCATGAGCATTAGGGTAGGATATCTGCATGTAGTGATGAAAAGTGGCTTGCAATGGGGGCTGGGGCCCTAAGAGGCTGCCAGGGTAACTCATTGTAAGTTGGATTAATAAGTGATAACATTCACACCTAATACTAACTGAATGAACCTAAAAAGATAAGTGTTTTGTTCTCGCCCATGCCTTGAGTGCTTGTACAGGCTAGGATGGGAGTAGTGAGACACATGGTTGCAACCTTGCATTCCGTAGTATGCCTCATCTGTATGAGAGGATACTAGTGGCCACATGAAATTAGTATGGACCCGTGGAGTTTAGCTAACTGCTAGAGTAACTTGTATGTGATAATTGCGATGACACTTTCCCGCTTGCATAGTAGGTTCCTACATGTCATTATGTGCCTCTGGGAATAGATGTCAGTTTTGTGATTGAAATCTTTGAGTTAGTATACTTTTCGGATTCCTGGACTTATGGAGATTTGTGCTATGTGATTTTGATAGCCTGTTTGGGACTTGAGATTATCTCCTTAGCACAGTGGGAGTGGACCACTTAGGTACCACGCGGTCGGGTGGTAGTGTATTTTCTACTCTTATCATTTTGAGATTCATTGAGACATCGTGGTTGATGCGTCCTTCATGATGGTGGATATGTATCCTTTTTCATTGATGATTAGCATATGTTAGATGATGTTATCTTATGCTTTTATTTGCATGTTAGATTACTTTCTACATATGATGTTGTATTTATTAGGAGTGACATTCCTACTATGTTAGTACCGATGATCTCTTCGGTGATTTGGAATGTTACGCACGGAGGGATGGCTAGGATCCACGATGGTCTAATGATGCTATTGACGGTTGGGAGGAATTGTGCACTTAGTTTATTATGTTTGATCTTTATGATGGATGTATATGTTCTCTATGATGCTGTATCATGTGATTATCTCTACTTTGATGTATCATGGATTAGAATAGGATGATGTACCTTATTCTACATATGTATATTCTTTGAGCTTGTCATACCCGGTGACATGTACAGTGGATGATTGAGTATTTGAAATGTAATGTATAAAAATTGGACTTATCATTTCATGAGGATGTTGTACTAGATGGATTGTGTATGTAATTCAACGTTAAGGGATTTTAAAGAATGTAATTTGTTATTTATGTTATGTTTACTTTCAGATGGACATTGCTATTGCTTCCGTTAATGTGCATAAGTTATATGTGATGTTTACTTCTATGGGGGAAAAAAAAATGCTACTAAAATTAGTGAAAATTTTAGGTTAATTCTTTGGATCCCTTGGCGGGGCATTACATTTGGTATCAGAGCCCGAGTTTCTACATTGGGAGCTCTGGGTATTTTGGTACAACTAGAACTTTGAACTATTAAGTGTAACTTTCCAAACTTGATCTAGGTGAATTGAAACAGAACTTGAACTGTTACTTGTATATTTTTCATACTTCAACACTTAGTTTCAAAACTGAAAATTTTACTTAAACTTAAACATAGAACTGAACTTAGTACCTTGTCTTGTTGTAGGATGGTATCTTGGACTAGGTCTTCTGTTAGAGGCCGTGGAAGAGGCCGTGGTCGTGGCAGAGATGTCAGTGCCCATGTGTCTGCCCATGAGGGATCAGCTCATGTAGAGAGCAGGGAAGAGCACTCTAGTAGGCAGCAGGAAGAGAGCTGTAGAGAGGACCAAGCTGAGTCTGAAGAGGTTGGCTTGAGACAGATGATGCAAACTATTCTAGAACGTCTACCTCTTGTTCAAGAACAACCTAAAGTGCATCAGACAGAACAAGAGCATAGACCTAGATCTAGAAGTCCTCGGAAGGAACGTCAGAGGTCCATTGTGTCCACTCAGATGAAGGATCTTTCAAGATCCAAGGTTAAGGCTTTTAATGGGCAAGGTTCTGGTTATGTGGCTGAATAGTGGCTTATCTCTCTCGACAAGATTTTTGCCATGCAGGAGTTCGACAGCAATGTTAAGGCAAGGTTTGCGATCACTAATCTAAATAATTTTGGGGCCACTTGGTGGACAATTGAGGAGAAGAAGTTGGGAATCGATATGAGCAGTGTCACATGGGAATTATTCCTAGAGAGTTTTCGTGAACGATTCCTACCAGAGGAATGGAAACAACAAAGGGCTGATGAATTTCATAATATCAGACAGTACACTTTGTTAGTGACCGAGTATGAGCGTATGTTTTATGAGCTTATGCCTTTTTAAGGGTTCAGTGAAAATTCATCTCAGTTGACACAACATTTTATTAGGGGTTTGAATAACCGTATTATTGGGGGAGTTAAGGTATTTGAGCCAAAAACCCTCAAGGATGCGGTGCATCGAGCTATCCTTGTTGAGCAAAGTGTCAACCTTGGTCAAGGTGGTTTTTTAGGAGCGCCAGCAGCATCAGGATCTAAAGACAACTTTAATTCAGGTGGTAACAAGAAGTTTTCTTTCTCTAAGGGGAAACAGTATCAGCAGCAGAAGGGCTCAAATTCTCAAGCTCAAGGCGGTGGCAAAGGTTCTAACACCAAGAACAACCGCAATGCTCAATGCAATTAACAAAATCAGACCAATCAGCCAGCTCAGAGTAGCCAGTCTTTTCTGAGCAGGAAGAGTCGCCAGCAATCAAAAGTACCACCTATGGGAAGAGGTTCTGGCAGAAATATGGAATGTTTTTCATGTGGTCAGATTGGACATTATGCAGCTCAGTGTCCACAGCGAGCACCTCAGTTTTCAGGACCTAGATCTATAGTTTCAGAGCCTACAGTTGGTGATGTAGGTAGAGCTCATAGAATATTTGCAGCAGTTGATCAGCGTCAGGCAGATCATCAAGGAATAGTGGTTGAAACCACAGGTGCTATTAGAGGTATATCTCTTTCAGAATTGTTTGATTTAGGAGCTACAGATTCATTTATTTCACCATCTATAGTTTCTAAGTGTAAGCTGGATGTGGTGAAGCAAGATCGTGGTTGGCAAGTGGAACTAGCCTCAAGCATTAAGGTTTCCATAGATTTTGTAGTTCATAAGTGTGGGCTTAGTTTAGGAAGCTTCGATACGGCAGTGGATCTTTGAGTCATACCCCTTGGTTCCTATGATGTGGTTTTAGGCATGGACTGGCTTGGATCTCATAAAGCCAGTATAGATTTCAGGAAGAAGATTATTATGTGCCAAGATGACCAAGGGAATGATGTGCAGATAATTGGGATACCGAGGCCTATATCTCTGTGGATGATTTCTGCTATGCAATTGAAGTGAAGTTTTCGTAAGGGATGTCAGATATTTTCTGTTATGGTAAATGATCTTGATGAAGAAGATCCCATGAGGAAGACTTTGGATCACTCGATTTTGCAGGAGTACGCGGATGTATTTCCAAGTGAGATTCCAGGCATGCCTCCTAAGAGGGACATTGATTTTAGTATTGATCTGATTCTTGGAGCGAAGCCTACTCTAAAGCTCCTTATCGCATGACTACTCAGGAATTGGGTGAGCTACGTCTTCAGCTAGAAGAACTTCTGGCCAAAGGGAGCATTCGACCTAGTGTATCACCATGGGGAGCTCCAGTGCTCTTTGTGAAGAAGAAAGACGATTCTTTGCGCCTTTGTATCAACTATAGACAGTTGTATAAGGTGACTATTAAGAACATGTATCCTTTACCTAGGATTGATGACTTATTCGATCAGATCAAGGGAGCTACAGTATTCTCCAAGATTGATCTTAAGTCAGGATACCACCAGCTTCGCATTAAGGAAGCAGATATTCACAAGACTGCTTTTCGAACGCGCTATGGGCATTATGAGTTCATAGTGGTACCTTTTGGGTTGACTAATGCTCCATCGCTTTTCATGAGTTTGATGAATGGTGTTTTTCGATCATATCTTGACAAGTTTGTACTTGTGTTTCTTGATGACATATTGATATATTCTAGGACTCAGAAGGAGCATGAGGAACCCCTGTGGTTGGTATTGCAGTGTTTGAGGGACAATCAGCTTTATGCTAATGCGGCTAAGTGTGAATTCTTCAAATCGGAGATTTAGTATTTAGGGCATGTCATCTCAGGTGATGGTATTTCAGTGGATCCTGCAAAGATTCAGGCGATAATAGATTGGCCTACACTGACTAATGTATCAGAGATTTGTAGTTTCATGGGTTTAGCCGGTTATTATCACAGATTTTTCCAAAACTTCTCTAGGATAACACATCCTATCACTTCTCTTCAAAGGAAAGGAAAGAAGTTCGTATGGATAGAGAAATGTGAGGAAGCTTTTCAGAAGCTCAAGGAGCTTTTGACCAGTGCACCGATTCTAGCTGTACCTGATCCAGAAGGTGATTTCATGGTATGTACAGATGCTTCTCTTGAAGGGATTGGGGCAGTGTTGATGCAGAATGGACGGGTGATTGCGTATGAATCACACAAGCTCAAGGATCATAAGTTAAATTATCCTACACATGATCTTGAGTTAGCAGCAGTAGTTCATGCTTTGACAAGGTGGAGACATTTCTTGTTGGGGCACAAATTTGAGCTACATAGCGATCATCGTAGTCTTCAGTACATTTTTACTTAGCCTAATTTGAATGCTCGCCAAAGGCGATGGATGGAGTTTCTATGCGAGTATGATTTTGAGGTTAAGTACATTCAGGGTAAGGAGAATGTGGTGGCAGATGCTTTGAGTCGCCGGAGACATGTGGTATCATTGATGACTCTTAGTGTGGATTTGAGGAGTCGGATTCTTCAGGCACTTCCTAAGGATTTTTGGTATCAAGAAGTGTGCAGAGAGATAGATTCGGGAAGGCCTTTGGAAGGTAGGTTTGCAGGTTACGTTCGAGAATCAGATGGTCTTTTGAGACATTTGGGGAGGATTTATGTGCCATTTTTGGATGAGCTTCACACCTTGATTCTAGCAGAAGCCCATCGTACACCTTACTCAGCACATCCAGGTGTCAAGAAGATGCATGCTGATTTGTAATGTTTGTTCTTTTGGTCTGGGATGAAGCGAGATATTGCTGATTTTGTGGCTAGATGTCTTGAGTGTCAGAGAGTTAAGGCAGAACATCAGCACCCGGCTAGACTTTTGCAGCCTAATCTCATTCCTTCTTGGAAGTGGGATATCATCTCCATGGATTTTATAGTAGGATTACCTATGACAGTTCGACGTCATGATGCTATCATGATCACCATTGATCGGTTGACTAAGGTGGCGCATTTTTCACCTATTAGGTCTTCCTACACAGCAGCTTCTGTAGCTAATGTCTTTATGCGTGATATTGTGAGGTTACATGGTATTCCTAGAAAGATAATTTTTGAGAGGGATCCTGTATTCACATTTGCATTCTGGACATCTCTACAGCATGAGCTTGGAGCGCAGTTAAACTTCAATTCGACATATCATCCAGAGACTGATGGTCAGACAGAGAGGGTGAATCGGGTTTTGGAGGATATGTTACGAATGTATGTGATGGATAGGCAGACACATTGGGAGGATTATCTCTACCTAGTGGAGTTTGCGTACAACAACGGATATCATAGTTCTATTGGTATGGCACAATTTCAAGCATTATATGGGCGTCCTTGTCGTACACCATTGAGTTGGGACAGTCTTGAGGATCGCATCCTGTTGGGTCCTGAGATGCTTCGTGATATGGAGCAACAGGTAGTGCATATCCGTGAGCACTTGACTACGGCACCGGATAGGCAGAAGAAGTATGCCGATGCTCATAGGATTGATAAGCAGTTTGCTGTGGGAGGTAAGGTTTTCTTGAGAGTGCGACCACGAAAGAGTCCGATCCGATATGGAAAGGGTTCTAAGCTAGCACCTCGCTTTGTGGGACCATTCAAGATTCTACAGAGGATTGGCCCGGTTGCTTACCGTCTTGCTCTACCGCCCAGCCTAGCTCGCATTCATGATGTTTTCCATGTTTCAGTGCTTAGGCAGTATATTCCTGATATTGTGCATGTTCTTGATTGGAATACGTTGCAGGTAGAGGACGAGCAACTGGCTTTGGAGCTAGTTCGTATTCTGGAGCAGCGGGGGTTGACCCTCAGGGGTCGAACCATCGAGCAGGTAAGGGTCCAATGGGACCCTATTGATGATTCTTCAGCTACTTGGGAGGATGCAACTAGATTGAGGGAGTTATATCCCTATTTGTTTGTAGGCTTCCAGGAGTAAGCCTAACCCAAGGGGGGGTGGATGTAGTGCCTACCCTCGTTCACATCTTTTCTGGACATTGATGCTATTATTATCAGACTTTGATGGACTAGTTTTATGTTGATGGTTTAGTGGTATTGTTTTGACACTATCAGATATTATGATATGGATTCAGTTGATATATGATGAGATCATTTATACTTTACATTTCATGTATGTGTGATGATCATTACATTGTTTTCAGTTATTAATGATGATTAGTTAGATGGTATATTATCTCATGTGTTTTATTATGGATACTTACCCCATACTTGCATGTGTATGGTGTGCGTGTTTTCATATTGTATGGCATTTTTGATGTGGTCAAGGAAGGGAGTCGTAGTCACCTGCTTAGTCGAGATCCACACGATGCACCACTTCCTGCCATTGTTTGTTTAGCTTAGCATTATATATATATATATATATATATATATATATATATATATATATATATATATATATATATATATATATATATATATATATATATATATATATATATATATATATATTGTATGTACATGCATGGTTTTTCTGCAGGTTATAGGTACCGGGTATCGACTTCCCTGAATTGCTAGGATGAGCGTACCCTATTATACTATCTCAATGATAAGAGAAGGGAGATAAATTCTCAAGTCCAAATCCCAAACCTTTAAGCCAATTGTCCTAGTGAGGTAGGACAAGTTCTGGATATTTTACCCACCGAATGTGTCAGATGACATAATTCGTGATTTTTAACCCTTTAGACTGATTTTGAGTGATTTGCTCTATGATGAGTTTTCATATTTTATCTTGGAGGTCTATGGTGAATTGTTTATTAATTAAGCCTTAATAAATGGATTTAATTAATAAATTAATTATTTTGGAAAAAATTAATAAAATATCATGATCTTTGATATTTTGAGTATAATTAATTAAATAAGAATTAATTGAGAGAAAAGAATTAAATAAAAGAAAATTAGAAATTAAAATTAATAATAATAATAAAATAATAATAAACTAATAAATAAATAATAATAATAAAAGTTATAAAAGTTAAGATGAAAGTTATAAATATTTAGATAGAAATTATATAAAAGTGGATTGGAGTTATAAGCTTGCATGGGAATTAACGCACTATTCTATTTCTCATGTGTCAACAATACGAGGGTTAGTGCATTAATTAAGTACATGGTGTCTACAACCCTATGGCTCATCTTGAAGGTTGGAAAAGACCCATGCTTAGTTGGTGACACCTTCTAGCTATTTCTAGAAGCATTCTAGAGGTTTCCTGAGAGCTCTTTATATTCACGCATCCCTAGAAGCTTAGATATAGTGTTTGGAGTGCAATTGGAGCATTGGAGGATTCGAGAATTCTGAATAAGGGAGCTTGCTCTGCGGGTTTTCTGAGGAAGAGCAAATTAGCATCAGAATTCGGGTAGATTCTTGTGATTTTACTTATGCTATTTCCGCATCTTGCATTCCCTGCCTTCTTCGTGTCTTCCATATGTCTTCTGAGGAATTTCATATTTTTATTGTATGCATTCTCAATATGGGCAATTGAATTTATGTGAAAATCTTTATATGCATAGATCTGAAAGAAAATAGGGCTAGGGTTTAAATTCATAACCAAATCCATTATATTATTTATTGGATAAATTTGAAGATCAAAGATTTAAAGAAAAATTCTGAAAATTAGAATTTCTAAGTAAACTGTGAATCTGCATACACATATACGTATATATCATTATATACATATATATATGTATGTGCTGTGATGGTGATAAACTCTGCGTGTATATATATACACACATATATATATATACATATATATACCCATATATATATACATACATATGTATATATATACATATATATATATATTTATTTATATAATAATCGAATGTCAAATCACGATAGAGTTTCATGTGATTTGGAATGTCTAGGATCCACGATGGTCTAATGATGCTATTGACGGTTGGGAGGAACCATGCACTTAGTTTATTATGTTTGATCTTTATGATAGATGTATATGTTCTCTATGATGCTGTATCATGTGATTATCTCTACTTTGATGTATCATGGATTAGAATAGGATGATGTACCTTATTCTACATATGTATATTCTTTGAGCTTGTCATACCCTGTGACATGTACAGTGGATGATTGAGTATTTGAAATGTAATGTATAAACATTGAACTTATCATTTCATGAGGATGTTGTACTAGATGGATTGTGTATGTAATTCAACGTTAAGGGATTTTAAAGAATGTAATTTGTTATTTATGTTATGTTTACTTTCAGATGGACATTGCTATTGCTTTTGTTAATGTGCATAAGTTATATGTGATGTTTACTTCTATGAAAAAAAAAAATGCTACTAAACTTAGTGAAAATTCTACGTTAATTCTTTGGATCCCTTGGCAGGGCATTACATAGAATGTTTACCCCTTGAAAATTTTTGTAGCACCTCCATCTTGCTCTTCTCCTCCTTAAAATCCAAAATGGCACATTTTAAAGCCTGCCAAGCATGGTGCCTTTAATTCGTGTAGCCTTCTTGGTCACTATATCCTCTTGGCTAGTTTATAAAGGGAATAATTCCTTTTTCCATGCCCTCCTCTTCTGAAGCATATCGTTCACTAAAATTGAAGGCCCAACCTGGGTGAACCCATTCCTGAAGGGCCTCCATATTTGGGATTAACTCTTCCTCAAACAGCTCCCTCATCACCCATCTTACCACTTGTTCATGCTCCCCAGTCTGCAATCCCCAAGCCATTATCATGGCCGCTATATCCACTTGTAGCTTCCAGCTACATTCAACCCCTTGAAATAATGGCCCAAGCGTTTCTTGAAAAGCTTGAATGACCGCCACTGTTGGGCACTTGACCATTTTTTTTATCGTATGGTCTACAACACTACCAAACAATGCCTTTTATTGTTTTGTTGTTCTGAATGTAAAGGATGGCTCCATTAGATCAGACTACTAGCTTCTTGTTCTTACCTAATTCCCATAAGCACAAAACACCATCGCATCACATTTATAGAATTTTCCTTTCATTCTTTTAGACATGGACATTTAATGCTCCCACATAACTATACCCGCTTCTTTATGGTTCGTCCTTACTCACACGAGTCTAAGAAACTCACTCATTTTTTTTGAGATTTTCAAGGGATTTTAAATCTTTCCTGATCTACCTTACAAACATTCTCATCCTTTCATTGGCCCATTAGTTGGTTAATAAATTTGCCTCATCACCTGGGCTTAAATTCATGTTCCTCAATTTATTTGAGTGCTGGATTCTTAACTTTTCATCATTTAGTAATATAGCCCATTTGGATAAAAAATTTGCTTCTACATTTCCTTCCCTTTTAATATGGGAAATTTTAAAGTCTTCAAAATGACTCAATTTTGCTACAATCTAATTTATAAAGACTTCAAGATGCCATGTTGTTATCTGAATTTTTTTTATTGCTTGCACGACCAGAAGTGAATCACCTTCCAAATGAAGTTTTTTAATTCCTTCTCTCCTTGCTAATCTGACTGCTAATAAAGCTGCTTGGCATTCAACAATATTATTGGTTCCTCTTGGTAATATTTTAGCACTCTTTAAAAGGACTTTACCATTGTTATCTCTTAGGATGACACCTACTCCTGATATTCCTGGGTTGCCACTGGCTACCCCATCAAATTTTGCCTTCAACCAAGCTTTCCATTCAACTATCCTCTCTTCCTTTTCTTTTTGATAGCTAAAGCTCTTGATGGGGATTTAAATCTGATTCCTGGCCAGGATGCTTGCAGTGTTCTATCAGCATTTGTGTAAGGGATATTCAAAGCTTGTCTATTTGTAGCTGAAGCACTTATTGTTTCTTCAATAGCATTTATTACTCTATTTAAGCATCTTCTCATAGTCTCTTTTTCACCTCTGAAAATTCTTCCGTTGTGCTCCTTCCAAAGTTCCCATAAAATGAGAGATGGTGTTACTATCCATATACTTGAGAGTATCATTTTACCCTGCTCTAGGCCAACCATCCATCACCCCTTTAACAAATTTATCTCTAGGTCCTTGCCATCCTAATTTGAGTTGCACAAAGTCCCAACACTTCTTTGCATAGTGACATTGAACCAGAACATGATCAATGGTCTCTTCATTCTTTTCACACAAAGGGCATCTTGATGGGCCATTGATGCCAATTCTTTTTAGTCTTTCTGCTGTTAAAATTCTTCTGTTATAGGCTGACCATGCAAAAGCCCCTTCTTTAGGAAGGTTTTCTTTGTTCCAACATAGATCCCTAGAGCTGAAGATTTCCTCATTTTTCTTAGCCAGCATAATACAACCAAATTTTACTGAGTAGTTTCCTGATTGGGATCGACACCAAATTATTTTATCCTGTTTAGTGCTCACCACTATATCTCTTTGTTTGAAAATTTCCTGCATACGTTGGATCTGTGCCTCTGTTAACTCCTCATCTGACAAATCCTTCCAACTCCATTCCTTCCCTAAAGGGCCATCCTTCTCTCTCAAATAGTCAACTACGTGATTTCCCCATTTCCTTTTGAAATAAGTTTTAAGATTTGTATTTTCCTCCTCCTCATCCAAGATCTTATGCCCATTCCATGAGTCTTTCCAATTTTCTTCTACTTTACCATTTCCAATCTGCCATGATATATGTTTAACTACAGCCTCCTTGCAAGAGAGCATAAAATTCCAAATAGTTGAACCTTTTAAGGGGGTTTTGGATTGTTAAAATTATATGGGTCTCTTCAGAGTCTAGATACTTTCCTTGCAAAATCCTTACCCAGTATTGTTGTGAGTTCTCATACATAGACCATATTAGTTTTGCTCCTAGAGCTTTGTTCATGAATTCCCAATTTCTGATTTCTGCTCCCCCTTCTGCTTTTGGTCTACATTTTTTCCCATGCTAAGAGGAGGATTTTATCTCCGTCATTTGAGCCATTCCAAAAAATTCTTCATTTTCTGTTCTACAATACAAATTACCTTCTTGGGGATATCCATACACATCATTGAGAAAACAAGCATTGCTGAGATGACCATTTGAAGCATTAAAATTCTGCCTGCTGAAGATAACCATCTCCCCTTCCAACCTTCCATTTATTTTTGGCATTTCTCTATCAAGCTGTCCCAAAAATTTGTTTTATTTCTACCTGCAAAGAAATGAATACCTAGATATTTGTTAGGCAACAAACCAGCTCTCATATGCTTCATCCTGCATATCCTAACACATAGATTGTGAGGGGTATTGAAGAAGAAAATCTCAGATTTGTTCCAGCTTATAAACTGTCTTGATATTCTGCCATACAGTTCTAAAGTTTCCTTAATATTTCTAGCTTCCTCTAAGCTTTCTATTCCTGCTAGAAAGGTGTCATCCATGAATTGTAAGTGGGTTAAAGCTTCCACTATCTCTGTAATTTTTATGCCTTTCCAAACTCCTTGTTCCTTTTGGTTAAGAATGAGTCTCCCTAGGACTTTCGCCATAATTATGAACAGGAAAGGGGATAAAGGGTCTCCTTGCCTTATCCCTTTTTCTTGTTCGAAGCAACCTTGAGGGCTTCCATTAATAAGCACTGAGAAGAATGGTGTGAATAAAAAACTCTCCACACATTATAGCCATTCCTGAGAAAACCCAAACTTACTGAGTACACTCAGAAGAAATCCTCTATCTACCTCATCATAGGCCCTTTTGATATCTAATGTCACCATCATATTCTGTGTTTTAAGATTGTATGAACTGCCTCATGTGCCACAATTACACCTTCAAACATGGATCTTCCCGATAGAAACCCACTCTGTTCCTCTAAAATAATAGAGCCCAGAACTTGTTTTAGCCTATTAGTCATAACCTTTGATATAATCTTATACACTGTGTTACACAAGGATATCGGTCTGAAGTCTTCAAAGGTTGCTAGATTTTCCTTCTTAGGCATTAAGGCAATGAAAGTATTATTGAAATCTTTCAGAATAAAACCTCCTTGCCTTGATTCCTCAACAACTGCCCATAAATCTTTTTGAAAAATGTAATTTAGTTTTTTGAAAACCATGGCTAGGAAGCCATATGGACTTGGGGCTTTGTCACCACCCAAGCCTTTTAAAGCTTCCTCCACGTCAATTTCTCTAATTGGTTCCATCAGAGCTCTATTTTGTGTAGCTGTTATCTTTGCTAGGATTACACTCAACACTTCATCAACTTCGGCCCGATTCTTTTCTCTTGGCTAGCCCTAATGTGAGAAAAAATTTATTGCTTCTGCATTAATGGCATCTTTATCTTGTAAAATTGAGCCATCAACCTTTTGAATCTCATAAATTTTATTGCTAGCCCTCCAGATTTTAACAAAATTATGAAAAAACTTCGTGTTCCTATCCCCTTCTTTTAACCATACTTCTGTGGATTTTTGCCTCCAATAAACTTCTTCTTTGCTTAAACATTCATCTAATTCCTTTCTTAACACTTTGTCCTCCTTAAAATAAAACTCAAACATTCCATTTTCTATAAATTTGAGATTCAGAGTTTTAAGTTTCTCTTCTACCTCCCCCTTCTTACTAAAGATATTACCAAAGTGTTCTCTATTCCATATCTTCAATTGCTCTTTCAGATATTGCAATGTTTTAAAAAATATAAAAGCTTTATTTCATTTCCTAAATGGAGCCTTTTCCCACCATTCAGCTATAAGGTCAGCAAAACCTTTTGTTTTCATCCACATAGCTTCAAATTTAAAAGGGCATCTCTCAGGGGTATTTTCGTCTTGAATTTGTAAACAAATGGGAAAATGATCTGAGCCTTGGTAAGGGAGGATTTCTGCTGAGCAAGACTAGTTTTCCTCTGCCCAATTTCTAGCCACAAGAAATCTGTCCAGCTTTTCTACAATATTTACAAAACCCTCTCTTCTATTTGTCCACGTGAGTTCACCTTTTCTAAACTAAATATCTACTAGTCCATTATCATTGACAAAGTTACTAAAATCTTTCTGACTATTTGAAATCCATCCTTTCCCCCCTTTTTTATCTCCTGGGTTCAGAGTAGCATTAAAGTCCCCTCTAAGGATTGCTACTTCATTTCCTAACACTTCCATTTTTTTTGATAAAGTTTGTCATAATAGTCTTTTCTAAACATTATTATTAGGACCATAGATGTTGAAAACCAAAAAGGAGCAGTGTAATTGCTTTATATTAATTCTAAACCATTGCCAATTACTGTCTAAAATGAAATCAGTAACCTCTAGAATCTTTGGTTTCCAAAGGATAGCCATACCTCTTGACGCTCCTTGGGCTCCCGACAGTAAGCATTCCCATCTTCTAAATTTGTTTTTGAAAGTCAAGAAGTCCTCCTCCTTTATCTTTGTTTCTTGCAACAACACTAAGTTCGGTTTCGATTGATCAAAACATCTTTTGATCAAACGAATCTTGTTAGGGGCATTATAGCCCCTAACATTCCATGATAGGGTTTTCATAATGCCTGGGAAAAGGTTAAACCTTTTCTCGATCTCAAGATTTTGGATTGATTTGCATCATTTCCAGATGCCTTCAGCTTTAATTTGATTGGTTTTGGTCCTCTTTTCTTTCTACTCCCCACATTTGGTTTCTGCTTTTGAGAGCTAGTCTGTTCTATTGTTCTTTCCTTTTGGATTCCTGGGCATTCAAAAAGGCCAAGACCATTCATTGTGTCACCAAACTCCAAAGAATTTGCATTGACCCTTCATCTTCCTTCAAACTACTACTGTTCACTATGCCTTCAAAGGAGTCATTTAGGTTCCTCGTTGGAGACATTTCTATATCTTTGAAATTTCTAGCTTCCTCATCTAATGGGATCTTTCTAATTTCGGTTTGCTCCTCCAGTGGAATGTGTCTACTAATTTCTTCACTATCTTCACAAGACTTATGTTGAACATTCTCTCTATATTCTTTATCTAAAGCACTCTTTGGAGGAGAAACATTTTCTTATGGTTTAAAGCTCAATAACTCTGTCTCCTTCCTTACATTCTCTACCCTGTTTATCCCCCATTGGTCTAAGGGGGTTTCCAACACCTCTTGAGTTGAAGGTTCTTTATCCTCTTGAATGCTAACTTCTCTACCATCATTGATTTCCCTTTGATCTGTTATCAGTACTTGCTACAAATTCTGATTTGCAAAAGGTTCTTTTTGGATAGAAATCAAAGGGGTGTTGTCCTCTTTCTCCTTTTGTTCTTCATTCCATTCTAGAATTTCTAGGAGCTTGTCTAACATTAGCCCTTTCCCTTTTGTAAATAAACTGTCCTTCATCACTTCATTCTGTTTTGAAATCTCATCTCCTTCCCACACTTCTATTGAATGTTTCCATACTCCATGCGTTGTGCTAATGGTGATAAAATTTGGACATGGGTTCCCCTCTTTTATGTTGACTAACATTCTTGGATGAGAAGAGGAGTCCTTAGTGTTCAACACCTCTTCCGCCCTTACAAAAGAACCAATGGCATTACCAATCTCTGTCAAGGCTTCCTCTCCCCAGTACTCCGCTGGAAGATTCTTTAGATTGATCCATAAGGGGAAAATTTGTAATTTCTCTTTATTTGGATCAAAGTTTGGTTCCCAATCCTTCATGTAAAAGCCTTTACCTTCTAATGAATATGGTCCATTATTTAAAATGTTTCATTTATTAGTTTTACTTGGTGCCAAACCCATGTAAAAACCATTAGGTAGGGTTTTCAATCTGCATTCTATCCCCCATAATGTTTTACATCCTAACCTAATGGTCCTTATAGAGGGCCACGGTCCTAACCACTTAAAGAAGAAAGCTTTATCTTTTAAAACCTCAATAGATTCAAGCCATTTTACATTATCAATGCAAACAGTGGACATTACCTCATAAGTAATGTTCTCCTTAGAATGTTGAGGCAAATCTCTGGTGATTTCCTTCTCTAGTTCACCCTGCTGTTGCTGCATTTTGGGTCTATAGAACTTATGGGCAATCCTTGTGAAATCAAACCTATCAAATTTCCTATAAACTGGCTGTTTTCCCTGGGGTCGATTTTCCCATTTTCTCTCATTCCATTTGTTTGATCTCCATTGTGGATGATGAAATTGCATATTTCTATGAGCATAGGGCATCGGTCTCTGGTTCCCTGCATATCGATTGAAAGGCCATTTTGACTTGTATTGCTACCTATAGCTCCTTCCTTCATGCTAGTAAAACTTTGACTGGAAACCATCTCTTCTCCTTTGGTTTCCCTCACCATAAACAGGTGACCATTGCAACCAACCACCATAGCTACCCGCTTCCCGCTCTCTCGCCATTTTGCCCTGGATATATCATATACTATTGTTATATATATATATATATGTACATGTATATATGTACATATACATGTACATATATACATGTATATATGTACATGTATACATGTACAAATATACATGTATATATGTACATGTATACATGTACATATATACATGTATATATATACATATATGTACATGTATATATATGTATATATATGTATATGTATATACATATATGTATATATGTATATGTATATACATATATGTATATATGTATATGTATATACATATATGTATATATATATATATGTATATGTATATTTTTATATATACATTTATATATGTATATATATGTATATATATATATATATATATATATATATATATATGTATATACATATGTATATACATATATATATGTATGTATATGTATAATTAATATTTATCATTATATAATATATAACAATTTATATTTGTATCTCAATATAATTATAGTATAATAATATTTTATATAAATTAGTGATTATTAATATTATACTATTTATATATAATACTTATTTATTAGTTAATTTATATATCGAAATGGGGATATCACAGTCCTCCCCTCTCAAATTTGCTTGTCCTCAAGCAAAATCATTCATACAAAACATATTTGCATACAAAGTCCTAAAAGATTTATGAAATAAACACCTTTAATGAATGAAAATAGGAAACAAACACAATGCAGATAGATGAAGACACGAAGCAAACACGATGCATACAGATGAAGACACATGTTATGCAATTACTTTATTGTGAATCTGCAACCACAAAAAATCATTAGTACACATTATATATAAATCAATCTCCTGACAAGGTGTTTATAGTCTCAATTTACTGACTTGCCAACCAAAAGTATCTGTTCATTATAATATTAACTCATCAATTCTTGTGTATGGGAGAAGAAACTATAATAGGGTGCCTTATTACCCAATCATGGGCCTCACCGTTCTCCCTCATTATTGTTATCTCTCTCCTATCATCATTATTTTGAATATGGTACCCTTGTATGATGTACTCTGGGATATTCACTCCACCACCGTAGGCCTTACTCGGTATCCATAGGCTTTACCTGCTACCTCGAGTGGTGTCACCCAACCCATTCCACCGCAGGCCTTATCTCATCTTAGAGAATTATGATCTTATTAGATTCAAGTTTTATTCAATTACAATTCTACTACAATTCCTTGATAGAGAAATTAATATTAATTACCATTATTTAATTCTCCTAATATATTCTTTTAATAGAGAAATTAATATTAGTTCCCTTTATTCAATTACCATCTGAATGTATATTCCTTTGTGTAAGAAACTAATATTAATCAATTTTTATGTAATTTCATTTGTAACTAATATTAATCACTTTTATTTAATTTCATTTATAACTAATATTAATCACCTTTATTTAAATTTCATTTATCCCCTTAAATATTGAATTGGATGAATATATATTTTAATGGAAAGTAACGTACACTATCCATACCTTAAATATATAATTGCTGGCGTCCTCTGATGGACTGCGATTAGTACCTTCACATGGGAACAGCGGTAAGCTTATGTACCTTAGCGCCGAAACCAGTTTTGTACGCTGATGCGAATATCCACCCAAGCGATGGGAGCAGTGCTTTTTAATACAAATCTCCTTCACGTGGGACTGATGGCCATTATGGGTTAAATGTTGATCTGTCACCTTTGTTTTTCGATCTGCTATGCCTCACTTGGTGATACATTCACTATAGAATGCCTCCATGCTCTAATTCATCCTGTATCTGTTCATAAATAGGTATTCTTTCTTTAAACAATGAATGGACATGTGTGGGATGTTATGAGTAATGAAGGAACATGAAAATCTATTGGGTGAACATGGAAGGCCATGGGCAAGGTTTGAAGATCCATTAGGTCATGAAGAGTCACACATCGAGCATTTTGTTGTCATTTGAAGAAAGAGACTAGCAAGACATTCCATGTAATGAACCAGCAATCACTCGGAGTCTGTAAACAGTGAACCAGTACTAAAATAGAAGTTATATTAGAACCTCTGCACATAGTTAAATAAACGGATTGAATACCTTAAATAAAGGACAGTTAGCGCACAATTAAGAGATACTAAAATCAACATCTAGTTAGTAGTTTTGTTAGAATTTTTTTTTTGCACACTGTTCACTAAAGAGATTGAGGATGATTGATCAGTTAATCATAGATTGATGGTGATTACTTGGTCAGGGAATATTATTGCTAGCATAGACATCCTCTTCTATCTCTAACCTTCTCCATTATATAAATCTGTATAATTGTTTTGAAAGGGCCCTTTGGATGGAAGAAGGTTTGCCCTAGAATTTCAAGGAGTTGCGGCTTTTTCACACAAGGTTGGCTCATTGAAGAAGATCTTGGGCTGTTCTATTTATTAGTGATTACAAAATTACTTTATTTTGTTTTTAGGGCTCTCATAAATGAAAAATATTTGTATATTTATTTTATATTTTGGTCCATATTTGTGTACTGGCTGTATTTAACATTTTTAGTATCAGGTTTGCAGCATTCCATCCCTTCTTGGATGGTTATGGATCAGGCTCGAGTGGATCCTATGGATAAATATGAATGAGGACTATATTGACCTTCCTGTACCCAATTAATTTGGTGACTACACATTCATTATATCCTTACACATCCATATTTTAATGCTCTTTCCTGTCCCAATATTGATATCCATATCAGTATCTTCATGTCTACAAGAAACTGTGAATTAAAGTAATCTTTGAGAATTTTGATTATGATCTTAACTTTTCAAGAATGTTTATGACCGTTTTTGTGGTCAGCGGAGATTTATCCATGAAGAAGAAAGTAATATTGAATATGAAATGGAAGTCTTCTAATAAACGATTCACGGCTGGCTGGCTCTGATACCACTTGTAATGTCTCGTTTCAGGACATTTGCTGAGTTTTCTCTTATTTGTATCCGTTTTATCATCTTTTCTATGATATTTACTTCAACATGTGATATTCCATATATATATATATATATATATCAATATTTTATAGAGATGTGTCTTTTCATCAAAATTAATTATATTTAATAAGAAGTTATATTATATATTATTATATTAATTATATAAGATAATAATATATGGATCATTTTAATATATAACAATATTATATTATTATATATATATGAATCATTTTAATATATAACAATATTTTAATATATATTATTATATTAATTAGATAAGATAATAATATATGAATAATTTTAATATATGAATCATTTTAATATATTAATTATATAAGATAATAATATATGAATCATTTTAAGATAATAATATATTAATATTATTTTAATATATAACAAGGATATAATATCATATACTATTGTTATACAAATATATATATTAATTATTTATGACATATAAATATCTAATTACAAATAATATTCATATATATTATATAATATATAAATTGTTATATATTATATAATGATAAATATTAATTATATATATATATATATATAATTAATATTTATCATTATATAATATATAACAATTTATATTTGTATCTCAAAATAATTATAATATAATAATATTTTATATAAATTAGCGATTATTAATATTATACTATTTATATATAATACTTATTTATTAGTTAATTTATACGTCGAAATGGGGATATCATAGTTTGAGTGCATGTGAATAGTGGATGATGGATTACTTGTGGATATGAGATGCAAAATGAGGCAAATAGATGGGATTATAAGGAGCTTGGAATAAATTTTTTCCTATAGACTAATTGTACTTTGAAATTAACACCTCAAATCAATCTAGATTCGAGGCTCGAGAAATGGACCTAATATAGGCCCTAAGTAGGGATGTAGTACATCTTTGATTGGGCAAGAAGGGACACACTGTGTCCTTGATTGAGAATGGAGACAATACACACCTACTAACTAGACCGAAAAATACCCAAGATTCCCTTGAGGTCCTAAATAAGGTCCCAATCTTTGAAAACTTGGTGTAATTTTTGAAAAAAGCTCATTACAATGCAAAAAATAAATTTTGAGTGATTGGAAGAAGGAAAGGAGAATCTAAGTGGTTAGATCCTACATCAATGTTTACATCATGAAAATAGGAGTATTAAAGAGGATTTGTTAGGTCTTACCATAATTTTTCTTAGGAGGTTTGAGAAGAAAATAGAAGAAAAGGAAAGAGATGCAAATTAATGATGATCTCACATTTAATGGGTGCTTAACCATCATTAAATTAAAGTGCTTCCAATTAAAGATGGTACACAATGAAAGGTGAAATAAAAATCACTTATAAGATAAGAAAAAATTAAAACCATCAACAAACCCCTTACTTAAATTAAACTATACAAGATTTGTAAAGTAATACAACTAGACCTAGGTTTTAATTTAGATTAATTTCAATACCATTATCAATTTATTTCATAAAAGCAGTATAGAACACAAGCTTAGAAAATGTGAGTGCAAATCTATTAGATTAATCCCAAGGTATTTTTAACATGAATTGTTATAACAATATAATTTTCATGACCCATTCAAAAATAAATAAATATAAAAAAGTCAACCCTAAAAGACCTCATTATAATGACCTAAATGAATTAATACAGGTGCTATATTTTGAGCATAAATATGTCAAATTAAAATACTCTAAATTTGAATTTTAAATCAACATAAAGATATTATTGAGTGTCACATTTTCAGTTTAATTTGTAATTAAACTAAATGTGAAATCAAAATTACTTATAAAATAAGAAAAGTTGAAAACCTCAAAAAACACCTTACCCTAATTGAATTGTACAATCATAAAATAATACAAGCATACCTAGTTTTTTTTTTTTGACATTAATTTTAGAAATAGTTTCAATTGATTCCATAAAAGTACTATAGATTACAAGCTCAAAAGACATGATTGAAATTCTAGAAGAGTAATTCCAATGTAATTTGACACAAGTTGTTATAATAATAAAGTTTTATAACCAAAATTCTAGAAGAGTAATTCCAATTTAATTTGGCACAAGTTGTTATAATATTAAAGTTTTATAACCCAAGCTCAAAATACATGATTGAAATTCTAGAAGAGTAATCCCAATGTAATTTGACACAAGTTGTTATAATAATAAAGTTTTATAACCCAAGCTCAAAAGACATGATTGAAATTCTAGAAGAGTAATCCCAATGTAATTTGACACAAGTTGTTATAATATTAAAGTTTTATAACCCATTCAAAAAGTACTTTGTAAAAAGTTGAATCCTTAAGGACCTGATTATAAGTAACCCAACAAAATTTATGCAAATGCTCTAATCTGAGCACACACATGTCAAATAAAACAAAATGAGAATACTATACTCAAAATAGTAACATATCTAAAAGGTTTTATAAACATATAAGAAAAAGTTCATGGGAAACTTTCCAAATTGTAACAAAAACTAATTGCATAAACAATCAATCACACATGAATAACTTTCTTGATTTGGAATTTTTTTTCCTAAACTTTTGAGATATTATTTATTGCAATTTGTGCACATATATCTCATATAGGATACAAAGATAAGGTCCAAATAAAATAGATTTTTTTATTTTTTTGGAGCAAAGATATGACAAAGTCTACTAACTTGATAATAATATTTTCCATCTTAACATTTTATTATATTATATCTAATTTAACTTATCTTTATTATTTTTATGAAAATGATTACTATTTAAATATTTTTGAACATTAAGTATTTTATGTTTAGTGAACAAATGAAAGTGCTAAAATATGGTAAAAGCCTCCACGTATTGATGAAAGCATTAAATATATATGTGGGGAGAAGGAAGATTTCCAACCATAATCCTTTTTGAACTCAAATTAGATTAGCAAGACCCAAATAGAGGAAGGGATGCCAATACTTAATTCTAATTACTAAAAGGAATATGATACAAAGAAATACTCACTTTCCTGTGTGCGATATGTGTAAATAAAAATGGAAAATTGAACTAATTGATATATAAGTAAGATGTGAAGAGTAAATCTAGATGCGAAATGCATGTAAACAACCCAATTAAGATATAAAATCATGTTTAAACTATAAATTGAATTGAAAGATAAAGTACTCACCTTAAGATGTGTAGAGGATGATGATGATTTTCTCTAAAGGCAACAGATCTAGACTTGTTCCTAAAAAATTGATTGTGAATTCTTGAATGAAATAGAAAACCTAGAAAAAACCTAGAAACAGATTTTGTTGTTGAGGTCTTTAGAATAGTTCAAATTGGAGGAAAAGCATTTGGAACATGTTCCACGAGCTCACTTTCTTCTTAGGGCTTCAAGATTAGGTTGACCCAAATTTTTTTGGAAGCTTTTGAGGAGTATTTTCCATATTTGTAACCTAGAAGTTGCTATCTTGTTCCCATAGAAAGTAAATCTGGATTCTTGTTTTTGGTTTAATGATGGCTTTTCATGGTTAAGCCCTAGATTGACGAATCAACCTTAAATTGAAATGTAAATGCATGTAAAAGAATATCAAGATAAGTATACATATTCATCTTATTTGTAAAAAACCCTTTGTTAATAATGATTTTGTCTTGTTGCAAGTTGAATGTAATATCTAGAAAGTCATATATCTCCATAATTGCAATGGATCTACCAAAACTACATAATGGAGTTATGGATGTAAATTTGCATCACGAAGAAGATGATGAATGCCTCAATGTAGATATCCTCCGAACAAATGCTCGATCTTGAAGAGAAAATAATTGTAAAGGATCCTTGAACACCTTGTATGTAGGTGTCTTCTCATAAAGTTTGGATGTCTAGGTAGTGCTTAGGCATGAAAATGAAGATCCCAAGCCTCTTTATATACTAGTTTTTGGGTGGGAAAATAATACAAGTCATTTGGGGAATACTATTTAATAATTGGAAACTCTGAGACACTTAGGGACTTGAGTCCCAAATCCTCCTTGAAGAGGTCAACTTGTTCCCAAGAAAGGGTCCAAAAAAAGCACCAAAAGATCTTAGAGGAGTGTAGATAGAATCAGGGAAAATGTGAAGAAAAAGGAGAAAGGGAACATTGCATTAATCCATGGTCCAAGAGGTTACTATGGGATGGGTGCTAAAAGGCTTGAAATCATGGGTGCTTCAATATTATGGTGGTACATTTAGCCCCCAATTTAACATGAGTATGAGTTGCTTCAAACTCATAATAAAGTAGATCAAAAGAAAAAACCACTCTTATCACGAGTAAGGAGATGAAGAAACCATCAACCCCCCAAGAGATTTGAGTCTTTGCCATATCCAAAATCACAATAAGAGAGATAACACTATAAGAAGTGTAGTAAACTCACCCAAAAGGTTTATGTGCCTTATTGTGAACTATAGAAGAAAAAGTGGTCTGTTTGCAATAAGAGATGGCATTGAATGGTCTATAAAGTGTGTGTGGTATTCTAGTCAACCCATTAAAAATGAATTAAATGGTCTAGAAAATGCGTGGTGCATGCTAGTCAATCTTCGAAAAGATCCATCATCAAGGAAACTCCATGTCCCAAAAATAAGGATAAAAAAATGGGCCCAAGCATAATGATGTGCATGTCCTTAAGGGATTAAAACAAGATCAAGCTTCTTGAACTATCAATAGTCCAAAGAAGGAGTAAAAACAAGGATTGGCTCTCCCAAACTTTTAGTAGTCTAGAGAGAGATCCAAAGTGAACAAAAATAAAACCAAGCCCACATAAACTGCCAATAGTTCAAAGGAGGTAAAATTGCTAAAGTTTGTGTGTGCAAAAAGTGAGCAGAGTAAATACTCACACATTAAAGCAATTATTGACATGCCCTATATCACTATATTAGGGTTCTATAAATATTATTGTAGTCTTAGTTACAACATGCAACATATATCCAAGTTCTCACATTATGCAAACAAAAAATTTGTAACTAAGATTTTTAAAATAATTTCAAAATAGATGTAATTCTTATATTCTATCCTCTTAAAATATGAGAATAATTATGACTTTTCATTTGTAACAGAGCTTTCACTTTTCTTTAGTAACTACAACACAAGAAAATATACAATTGAATGAATTTTTATTCTTTTTAATGAATCATATACCTACTTCCAATAATCCTTTGTGTCTAATAATTTAACCTTTATACGTCCTTTCAAAGAGCATTTATTTACACAAACACACAAGAGATCCTATTACAATAGTGCAAATTTCATGGAGGGAATAATTTTTTTAAACTAATACTAAAGTTTTTTAGTTGTTATGTAAACAAAATCCACAATACACTAACTTCATATTTTAGTTCAGCTTAGGTAATGTTTAGAGGGACATTTTAAATTAATGTGGTAACTTATATGAGACTAAATATTCAAATGAATAATTGTGATTAAACATATAATTAAGTATTGTTTTTTGGACGTGATCTTAAGGAAAATTTTGATAATAAGGTAAAATGGGAGTAAATAATTTAAGATATTATTTCAAATCATTAGAGGGCAAAGGTATTTCAATTTTTTTGAGTTAGTATAATATAAATAGAGATTATTATAATTATAAAATGGGTAACCAAATTAATAGTTCTCAAGTTATTAATGAATTACATAATTATTAAGTTTTAACTTGATTTAATCTCTATTTAAATTGCTTCATCCAATTGAAAATCTTTTCTAGACCTTTAAGATGTCTCACTCTCTTTTTTGACTTGGTAAGTGTGTCATCTACATAATCATCCATGTTTTTAGGCATCATATCATGAAAAATTGTAGTTATTTCTCTTTGATATATTGCAACAACATTCTTTGGACCAAACAACATGAGAATCCAATAGAATGTGCCCCATGCACAAGTGAAAGTAGTTTTCTCTTGATCATTAGGTGCTATCTTTCGAGCATGCTCTATTTAAATCTCTGAAGTTGGTAAATACTGATGTAGTGAAAGGCAAGAGAATCCCCAAAGGAGATGTCCTAGCCTCCACCAAATAACCACACAGTAGAAACACAACAACAATGCAAGATCTAATACCAAATTACAATAATTTATTCATAAAATAACTGTTAAATGCAATGTGCCAAGCCGTAAGGCCTTCCTGGTTAGAATCAAATACAAGCAATTACAAAATTAGTTCTACAAGATCCCTCAAGATTCAACCCAAACACTAGCTAGTCTAGATCTACACTCTGGTAGAAACCTCCAAGGAAGATCTCAACTTGTGCTAACAAGCCCACCAAGAAATCTCCTTGTTTTCCAAGCCACAACCACTAGCTCTTCTAAAATTTTTCTTTTCTACCACCTCTTCTTCTCTAGGATGGATCAACAATAACTAAAAAACTTCACCAAAACCCCTAATTATACCAATCTAAGCCACAAGTCAACCTAGAATGCCAAAAACTAACATTAAATAATTGAAGAGCCACAAGTTAGCCTCCAAAAACAATTAAATGTTCAAAAATTGATACTCAAGAAAAATCATGATATCTCCTAGCTCCACATAAAGGAGTGTTTTATCCACATGCAGAGGTGGTGGGAGCAACTGATCCATTGTCAATGGCAGAGGCAGGGACAGGGGGAGGAATGATTGAATTAGAACTCGTGATTCAAACCAAAGGTATAAATTTAGGTCCTCTATAACCCCTAAAATGTGCAAAGGCTGATTCATTAATAATATCTATGCATCCATCTTGAAAGTCATGCACAGAAACCTGTTGCACAAACTGGCAGAAATTGATACTCTAGGAGAATTGCCATATCTCTGAACTTATAAAGAATTAGGATTTGTGCCTTTAACTAGAGATATTACTCTATTCCCTCTTTAGTCCACAAAATGTGCATCCTCTCATTCATTACATAAAATTAGTTACATGACCTGAAACATGAACCTAGAAACTAGAAAATGCAGCTCCAACACAAGGTAAAAATGGTTCAAACTTCAACTCAATCCATCCAATATCTATGCGCACATAGGAAAAGGTTCCCCAATTTGTCTCCAACACATCCCTATTCATAACTCCACCAAAATCCAAGCTCAATACTCTTGCATCAGACTCCCTAGGTAAATAGAAAAGTATGTCCCATACTTTGATACCCAAAGAAAGGTCCACAACCAACTTCATCTTTACCAAAGATTTCCACTTCATCAAAGTCAATAGAAAAAATATAAAAATAAACCATCTATGCTTCATTCTTTGAAACATCAAAATTCAATACATATTAGCAACCCAATCAGCATGCTCACACCCAAGAAAAACTGAACATAATTCTTCATCAACAAATCCTCATCCACATCAACAACTAGTGAATCCACACCAACAACAAAAAACTTCACATCAATAGTAATATGTATATCTCCATCAACACATGCCAAACTCACAACACCAGTAATGTCATTTCTCACAACAAGATGCTTTGCAACACACAAATCATCACCAATAGTAACTAGATCATTCATGACCAAGTGCTCTGCAATTTCCATGTCAGATCCAACCGATTGATCATAAAAAATAATGTCTATTCTAGCATCAACAATGTTAGGAATATCTTCAGAAACAACCTCTAGCTACTTTGTAAGTTTTGTATCAAGCAAAACCAACCTCTTTCACCTCAACCTTGTCATGCCATCTTCTCTCATGAACAAGTTTCTTAACCAGCCAAACAACTCTCTTTTGGATCAATAGACTCTAGCTCCACAAATATTTACGAAATGCCTTCCTCATCCTATCCTTATCTCGATCAACCAAACTAGTTTCAAAATGAGCAACCACCTTCTTATCTTGATCAACCAAACTAGCTTCAAACCGAGTAGACATCTTAGAAAACCTCCTCTCAACCACATCATGGAGATTCACAATCATCTCAAGGTCTAATCCTCTTGAAGCCATCTTCCAAGATCTTCATAAACCCTTTGCAAAAAATCCTTCCTATGCTCCTTATGAAAAAATTGAATCATTTGCAAGTCAAATCAAAACCTTCCACCTTGCATGAACAATTAGGAACCACATCACAAGTCTAGGACCATGGATTTGCAATCCACAAACTCTCTACGATCATGCCTCAACAAGATCAGTCTTCCATCTTTACATCCTTCAATCCATCTGTAAGCCTTATGTAATTACAAGTTAGAACCATGATCTACCACCTCACAACCAAGAGATCTAGGACTCTAGAAAGAAAATCCACCACCAGATCAAGATCAAATTAGATCTACTTCTCCAACCCAAGTCCTAGTGCAAACTACCACAACTTCGGTGATCGATCTACATGCTCAAGAACAACCTTCGCTCTGATATCATCTGACATAGTGAAAGGTAGGAGAATCCCCAAGAGAGATGTCCTAGCCTCAGAAAATAACCATACAGTGGAAACACAACAACACAACAAGATCTGATACCAAATTATAATAATTTAATTATAAAATTACTGTTACATGCAATGTGCTAGGATGAAAGGCCTTCCCAGTTATGGCCAAATATAAGAAATTATAAAATTAATTATATAAGATCACTCAAGATCCAAACCAAACACTAGCTATTCTAGATCCACACTTTGGTAAGAACCTCCAAGGAAGATCTCAACTTGTGCTCGCAAGCCCACCAAGAAATCTCCTTGTTTTCCAAGCGGAAGCCATTAGCTCTTCTCAAAATTCTCTCTTCTACCACCTCTTCTTCTCTAAGATGGATAAAAAATAACTAAAAGACTTCACCAAAACCCCTACTTATACCAATATAAGCCACAAGTCAGCCCAAAATGCCAAAAACTAACATTAAATACTTGAAGAGCCACAAGTTAGCCTCCAACAATAATGAAATGTCCAAAAATTGATACTTGAGAAAAATTATGATATCTCCTAGCTTTAATTGAATTAGAACTCATGCCTCAAATAGAAGGTATAACTTTAGGTCCTCTAAAACCACTAAAATTAACAAAGGCTGATTCATTAAGAATATTTTCACATCCATCCCGAAAGTCACACACAGAAACCTATCATGTAAACTGCCAAAAATTGATACTTTAGGAGAATTTCCATATCTCCCAACTTATAAAGAATTAGGACTTGTTCCTTTAATAAAAGATATTAATCTAGGCCCTCTTCAATCCCTAAAATCTGCATCCTCTCATTCATTTCCCAAAATTAGTTGCACAGCTTGCAATAGGCACCTAGAAACCAAAAAATGCAGCCCCAACAACAAGGTAAAAACAATTCAAACTTCAATTCAATCTCTTTGCGCACATAGGAAAAGGTTCCCCAATGTGTCTCCAACACATCGCTATTCATAACTCCACCAAAATCTAAGCTTGATGCTTCTACATCAAATACTCTACTTGATTTATCTACATTTGAGACAAGCCCAATACTTAAAATGCACTCTGCATATTTGATTGCTCTTATCAAACCCACTTTCACCATTTTTTAAAATTTTACTTTTACTAGTAATGTAACATGTGGGTGCATTTTTATTAGTTTTTACTTTAATGGATTGACTCTTTGTGTAATAGATAGATGATCATTTACAAATTCCTTAAGATGAGAAATAGATTTAATGGAAGCATGCATCACCACTAAGAATGTTTCTGCTATGAGATTCCCTCGAGAGAGAACACATCAAGGGAAATGCACACATGAAAAGAGAGAGAACATGAATTGATCTACCAACTTTGGGGTTAGTGTGATCATATGGTTATATGTAATATTATATCAAGTATGGAATATCATCATTCCCCAAAGGAAGTAGAAGTAAAACACAATGGAGGAATAAACACATAATAGAGACAAAAAAAAGTCTTTTTGGGTCTACAAAATAAAGACCAAAATGAATCATTGCTACCATGTCACAAGCAACTATGAAGACTATAAAAGGGCACATGTACGAATAATACCACATTTACATCATAACATGTAACAACATATAGAGAGTAGAGATATAAATAGAAGAATGCATATGACATGTTTGATTACTTTATCCTCTTGCACCAATAGAGAAAAAAGGATCAGCGAAAGCAATATAGAAAAAATATATAACAAAGAACACAACATGAGGAAAACACAACATGAAAAAAACCAAGATTAATATGCTAAAGAATTCCACTTCAAGTGTTCTACATGCCCTCCAAATTTCTATTTGAAATGTTAGAGGAAGGATGATGACTTGTGAGAGGAACAACATCCAACATAGTAGGAGACACAACTATGTCCAAGAAAGGAATTTGGTGGGAGTCAATGTGCTCATTACTAGAAGTGAGTGTAAGATACATAGAAAGCATATTAGGAAAAATTAATATCTAAAATACAAACATAATCATCATGTTTATCTATTTTCATAGTGTTATGTTTGTCTATTTTCATAGTGTTTCCTTGATCAACCATGGGTTGATCAAAGGAAGGTAAAGGGTGAGAAGAAGATATAATTTGAGAAGAAAAAGTGTGGGCATTGGCCTTAGATTGATGATTCTTGTGACACTTGTGAGAATGTTGATTGCAAATGGTTTTATGAGATAAAATTGAAGGATTAGAATTGACTACCATGGGCTCCAAAGAAGGAACAACTATAGGTTCAAGAATAGTAGTCGAATGAATAGATGTAGTAGGTGAGACAAGTTCAGAAGAAGTGGCTTAAGGAATAGACAATGCAGGTAAACTAGAAGGATCAATCTTAGGAAGGCTAAGCTTCAAAATATTGTCTACCTTATATATTTGATAGGATTGATAAGGATGATCAGTATGAGTAGGTGGTTTTTTAGGGAGAGACGACCAATAAAAGTCAATCCCAACACAATCTCAAGGATGTGAAGGTTTATAAAGAGAAGAGTTAATGGTGAAAAATTCTCCATTATGTGGAAACTTAATGTGCTTATGAATGAGAGAAGCTATAAATTCCATGGAAGAAAGCCACATGAACCAAGCTTAACTTGAAATTGATTGAAATTAGGAATGCTAACAAAGGTAGTATATACTACTCTACTGAAAAGAGTGACATGAAGATTGATAAAACTTTGAGGTTGATAAAGAAAAGCATTACAAGTTTGAATCCAATATTAGAGATATTATAGGTATCCTTCTACAACCCTTTGTTAAAAAGACTATTTTCATTAATAAAATTCATAGAGGAAGGAGGATCAATCAAGATGTCACAAGAGGGAATATGAGAAACCCTAGGTGTAATGTAAAGAGGACTATTAGGTTCTTTAACATACTAGAATCACTAAATGTGAGAGCTGGTGAATGTTTAGGTTCAGATGGAGGTGAATGTTTAGGTTCAAGTGTAGGTAAAAATAAAGGTTGAGGTTTAGGCTCAACGTGATTAACCATATGATTAGCTTCTTCTAACTTATCATCATAAATGATGTTAGTGTCAAGAGAAGAATGTTTATTAATGACATTTGTTGAATGTGAAGGAAAATGATTAGTGTAGATTTGCAAATTTTGATTAGGATGTGCAATAGCTTTATTCATGCTATTAACCTTAGCATCAATAGATATAGCATTAGAATCAATAAGGTCTTGAATAGCAGTCTTCAAAGAATAAAACCTTTGAGTATCATGACCTAGTTGATGATGGTATTGACAAAAATCATTTGAATCAAATGAATTAGCCATTAGTTTACTAGTGTCAAATGGACAGATTGGAGGAAGCTTAAGAATTCTAGTATGAATTAATTTAGTCACCACCTTGGGTAAAGGCTCAAATAAAGGAGTGTACTTAGGATTAGGATGATACATAGAGGAAAAACTAGTTGTACCTTTGGATGTAGTAGCTACTTGATCAACAACAGTGTTGGTTGACTTGATTTTGATAAAGTTGTCAAACTTAGAAAACTTGTTTTGATTAACAACATCACTCTATCACTAGTAACAATAGCCAATGGAGTAGAGCTCTTTAGTTGACTCACATGTAATTGGTAATGGTGAAGCACCACACAAAGATGTGAAAGGAGGTATATCTAGTAAGGATAGTCTTACCTCTAATATCTTTTTACAAATTATAATTAAAGATAGGTTGAATATAATGATTAGACACATGATAAGATATTTGAGCAGACAAAAGTTTAAACCTACCAATGAAGTTAGTAACTTTTTCTTTAACATTTTATTCGTAATGCAATAAATTAGGCAAAGAAATTTGAGGACAAATATTATTTTGAAATTGTTGGATGAAAGTATTGAAAAGCATTGAAAATAAATCAATGGAATAAAGAGGTAAAGATAAATATCATTGCAAGGCCTTATCTCTAAATGTACATGTGAACAACTTAGCTATAAGCCTGAATCACCCTTACCATTATAAGTCTCAAGATAAGGTATCTTAATATGTTGTGTTAAAACAAGACAAAGTTGTTGAAAATTTGGCTAAGTAGATGTTTTAGGGTTGTCATTTATGGAAATATATATGCTATGTTAAGAAAGCAAGGTATCACAATATGTTTTGATATTGTGGACTTAGAATATTGTCTATCATTAAGGTAGACTGTGTACAACATCAATATTTTGGATGGTGAGATTCATAGAGAACATATTAACATGTGCAAAGTTACTAGTAGCTAGAGTGGACAATGTACTATATGCCTGTAGGTGTGCTCGATTTTTGGAGTTGTATGGACAAAGTTATTAATGTTTTACTAGTAACAGGTCTATATAGACAAAACATGCAAGAGAGAAGGAACAAGTAAATTGGGTTAAGGAATTATTTTGGTTGACCAAAATAATTGCTTAACAATTATGAGATGACATCCTAGATGTTAACCCTAAGTAAAAAAAAATGCCATTTTGATTTTGATGACATGTGTGAAGACTTGAAGGTTATCTAGACATAACAATTGGGTATAAAGGAAAATATTTTTTGTATGCAAATTTGTGTGATGCCTTTAACATTGTAATATGCTTATTGTATAATGAAAATTTTATGTTATACCAGAGCAAAGGTAGTGCATGTGAATTTTTTTGAAGAGAGCTATAAAGGAGAAATTAGATATTGAAGATATCAACTCAATGAGAAAGGCTTTTGTATCTATACCTTTTGTATATAGATTTTACTATTGTATATGCATGTTCGAGATGTGAACTCAACTTGCTACTTTTGTAATTGTAATGACAACTCCTAACAAGGTTGAGGCTTCTAGCAAGGTCTAGTATTCTAACAAGGACATATACACCATAAGGATGTAATCGACTCCTAACAAGGTCAATATCTTTCACAAGATGCTTTTGATTAGTGGATCATTTTGTGGGCACCATCACCACTAGGGTTTTCCCTTGGTCAAGGTTTCCCTAGTTAACAAATAACGGTGTTATGAGTTGTGTTGTATTACTCTTCATTTTGATTACTTATGCATGCTTAAAGATTATTAATAATATCCATAGTTAATAGAGAGTTTGTGGAACACTGATTCACCCTCCTCTTAGGATTCCCTATTTCTAACAAAAATATGTATAAAGAAAGGGGATTAAAAATGTCACCTATATGGATGTTGTACTTAGATTGAGTGAATTGATCCACTTTTTGTTGTAATGTGTTGTTAGTTTGGACTAAGATACTAATGATATGATCGATAGATCTAATAGTAGACATAGATATGTTGGATGTGTTAGAAAAATTATAAGAAGTGTGAGGAATATGTATGAATTTTGGTGGAGGATTAGAAGGAATGGGAAGAGGATTTGAATATGTAAAAGGAACTGCATTATATGATAGTAATGCAGGAGGTATGGAAATAGGAGGAAACCTCACAAGAAGTGAAAGATTAGGAAGACCAACACTTAGAGGAGTGGAGACTTGTGTAGAAGTCATCATGAGAGCTGGCACAAACATATGAATGATAAGAATATTACTAGAGATCAAAATAGAAGGTTCAACAGTTGTGGAAGGAGGAGTGTATCCTAAATCTTGAGCACATTCCAACAAAGGTCTAACATGAGTATTAGTAAGGTGAGATATACCACTCAAGATAGTGATTTTATTGTCATGATGATTGAAAATCTTCTTAATAGCCTGAATAGAAGAAATACTACTAAGGTTTTTGTACTCTTGCACTAGCCAATTTTCCAATTCGTAAAACACTCGAGAGAGCTTATCAACTTGGGAAGCATGAAATCTTAAGGATTCATCTTCATCATGGATGAATGAGAAGAGTTATACTCCATAATAGGGTTGAGACCTTGAGAAAAGATGTTGGTATCATCATGAGTCCTATGAGGAAAAGAGGAATCATGATCAAATAATCTCATGAGTCTATGACTTCTCCTAATAAGAATGATAGAAGTTGGTCTTAGTGTAATTAAGATCATAAAAGGGGAGATCACAAAGGAAAAATCTAATGAAATCTAACCACACAAATGTATGAAAAATCATAAAAAGAAAGATATAACCACATACAAAATATAGCTAAATCTAACTCCAAGATCCACAAGAAGGGGGAAAGATGTAAACACCAATGCAAATAATCTAACTTTAAAAGAAAAGGAGGCATGAGGTCAAGTTCACCGAAAGAAGGTAAATGCCTATGTAAACAATCTAACTCCAAAAATAAAAGGGGGCACAAGGTTGAGCTTACCAATATATATAGGTGAAATCAATGCAAAACAAGAGATATCTTAAGAAAGAAATATCTATTTCTAAGAAAGAGGGTAAGATGTTAGGTTCACCAAACTATTTAGTGAAAAAATGGAATCTCTAAAATAGGGTAAAGGCCTCCACATGTTTGAACTAAAGCATTACATATAGATGTGGGAAGGAGTATTTCCAAGCACAATCCCTTTTGAACTTGAAATAGATTAGTAAGACCCAAATAGAGGAAGGGATGCCAATACTAAATTTGAATTACTATATGGAATATGATATAAAGAAATACTCTGTCTCATGTGTGATATGTGTAAATGTAATTGCAAAACTGAACTAATTGATATAAATAAGATGTGAAACGTAAATCTAGAGTATGTAAACAACCCAAATTATAAGATAAAAAGTTATGTTTGAGCTATAAATTAAATTGAAAGATAAAGTACTCACCTTAAAATGTGTAGAGGAAGATGATTTTTTCTCCAAAAATAAAAAATCTAGACCTTTTATTAAAAATTCAATTCTAGATTCTTGAATAAAATAAAAAAACCCAGAAATTGATTTTTCTATTGAGGTCTTTGGAATAGGCGAACTTGGCAGAAAAGTGTCTAGAACCATCTTCTCGGTGGGGCTTCAAAAATAGGTCAACCAAACTTTTTCAAAAGCTTTTGGTGAGTATTTTCTAGATCTGCAACCAAAAATTTGCTATCCTATTCCTACACACAATAAATTCAGATTTTGTTTTTTGGTTTGATGAGAAGTTGCCTTGGTTAAGCCCTTTTTTGAGGAATCAACCTTGAATTGAAATGTAAATGTATGTAAAGGGAAAAAAATACAAATGTAAATATTCAGGTTGCTTGGAAAAACCCTCATTAATAATAATTTTGCCTTGTTCTGTGTTGAATTTGGTATGTAAAAAGTATGATATCTCCACAATTGCAAATGATATACCAAAACCACATCATGGAGTCATGGATGTAAATGTGCATCCATGAAGAAGATGATGAATGCCTCAATGTATATATCCTCCCTTGCTTGCCAACAAATTCTAAATCTTGAAGAGGAAATGCTCATAAATGATTCTTGAATGCTTGATAAAAACTTCCTTGCTTGAATGCTTCAAATGCTTGAATTCCTTGGATGCCTTGCATGAAGTTGTCTTCTCATAAAGTGTGGATGTCTAGGTAGTGGTTAGATGTAAAAATGAAGATCCAAAGCATCCTTATATACTAGTTTTGGACGAAAAAGTAATACAAGCTGACTAGGGAATAAAATTAAATAATTGGAAACTCTAAGACACTTCAGGCATCAAGCCCCCGAATCCACAATGAAGAGGTCAACCTTGTCAACCTTTTCCTAGAAGGGGTCAACTTGTTCCATAATAGGTCAACTAGGCTGACTTGTTCCCAAGGAAGGACTGATGGGGACACAACCCAAGAACAGAATGGACACAACAGAAAAGGGAAATTATATTAACTGAGAAAATAAGCTAGTACAAATAGTACAGAGAAAATAAACTTCAGAACATGCCCTAAGGGCTTACAATAGCATAAATCTGGAGAATATTTCTCCTTTTAGCACCTCCTCTCAAACTCCACTTCGAACTGCCTTTTACAATGCCAGAAATCTCCTTAAATAGACCCCGGAGGGTTAAGGACTAGGAGTACATTCTAGAAAGTGCTAGTAGGCATCCACCGACAAAATAGAAGGTTCCAGAAGCTGCATTAGAAGTCGGTGCAAATCTAGAAGAATCCAGAAATGGTAGCCGAACTTTTGGGAGGCATAACTTTTGAACCGTAGCTCCGATTGACAAACCGTTTACATTTTCGGAAAGGTCTTGAAGCGCTCTATAGCCCTATGGACCAGCTTTTCTCGTCCCCCATTTTTTGACCCTTTTCAAGATCATTTAATGCCCCAAACCTAACTTTGAAGCATTCTTAGGAGGTCTCCAAAACCTAAAAAACTGCAATAACTTTCAAACCGTGGGGCCTATTAACCTGATTCTTTTTCTGGAATGCTCTAAATCATGATTACATTCATCTGGCCAATTCACACCTTCTAGTTTATTGAAATGATGGCCCAAATACATGCTCCTATTTTTTCAAGATTTTCAAACGCACTGATAGTTGAACTATGAGAGTTGGAACCTTTATTTGAGCCAAATGGGTATCCAAAAATGTAAAGACATGAAACAAAAACTAAGTCTAAGTACATTTTTTTGGGTGACACAGGATTGCCCTTATACCTTTGGATGCTCCTACATCAAGGACCCAAAAAAAGCACCAAATGATCTTAGAGAGAGTGTAGACAAAATTTGGAAAAGCAAGAAGAAATTAGAGAAATGGGACGTTGAGCACAATTTCATGCGTGGTCTAAGAGGTTGCTATGGGGTGGGTGCTAAAAAGTCTTAAATCATTGGTGCTTCCATTTTAAGATGGCTACATTTTATACTTTAAATAAAAATTACACAAATAATGGGTGAGCCAAAGATAAATAAGTTTTCTTTAAAATATATCTAATATATATTAAATCATTAAATAATTAAATTTATTTTATAATCATTTTATTTAAGTGATTCTATGATATATTTTATAGCTAGTACAATATATAGAATATTTTAAATATCAAAATTAAATTAAGAAAAGGGTGAGTGAATAGCATTGTTGGTGTGAAGGCGAGTCATGAGGTGAATGTTAGACTAATGATCACAGTTTGATTCACTCTAGATTATCACAAACCCTTCATGCTTGTGAATGAGCCTAGTGAGGTTGATCTCATTTCTTCTCCCAGGGAGCCATGTGGAAGGGGATTTCCTCATAATAATAAATGCAATAATAAAGGGATCATTGCAAGCTTGACACATCCAAAATTGTATTTCAAACATTAGACAAGAACTTGCGTCTTTGAAAGATTTCAAAATTTCACATATCAAAGGGATGGAAAACAAGCAAGTAGATTGAATCTCCAGTCAGGCCCTAACTCCAAAATGAAATGAAGTGGTGGTGGAAAACTTTAAAGATTTAGTCCTACATGAAAATGTAGAAATAAACCCCTAGAACTAACTAATGAATGCATGATAACCCAAGAGTAATTATGTAGGTTTTGGAAATCAGAGTTGAAATTTTTAAGGCCTTGTCTCGCACAAACTTGAGGAAATAAATTCATGCATTTTAAATGAGTGTAATGGTGGTCTTTAATGGGAGATAGTTGAACTTATTGCGTTGTGTCCCACATTCAATGAGGTGAGTAATGAACATCATTCCACCAATAAATGCAGTCTCTTTTTTATCAAACACTTTAAACCCTTTAGAAAGCTCTCTTAACAAGGAAGTGGTAGATTCACATTGTTGTGCAGAATGCAATCCTCTTTCACATTTACTTGTGAGAATCAGTTGAAACCTTTTTTATGGGAAGGCAAAAAACTAATGCATGCATGAGATGTTTGAATCTAGGAAAATTTTCTCATAGAGGTGGTAGAGCTGTTATTGAGGGAAATGTTCTTAAAGGTGAATGATAGGCATTACACCAACACTAACATATTCACAATGATAATGACATGGTCCCTTCATTTAAGTGAGAAGAATACTAGAATTAAGTATTTTATGGAGAAATTGGTGCCATCCAATTCAAGACTTGCATGGGATAAATCCTACATTTCTTCATCCCAAAGCCGAGTCTTTACTTGAGATATCATGATTCATTGATTGATAAAATTGAAGGGATGAAGTTTGTTCCCTTTTTTTGGTGGTTCAACAAGGGACCAATTCATGTAAGACTCAATCAAGCTTGGATGGGTTGGTACCTCCTTAAACTACTAGTTATGGAGCATGTGTTAGATGAAGATGTCAAAGCAATGAAATTACAGGTGCATTGACACCTGAAATATGAAGGCACAATGGTTCTTAGTTTAAAACACATGGCACAAGACCCACAATTGCAAAGGGAGAATGAATCATGACCATAATGGAAGGTGGATGCTCTTGTGGATGAGAGAATTCATGGGTTTGTGCCTCCATCAATAAAAGGTAAGATGTTATGAGAAATTTGTCTAGATGTTGGTCTTTGCATGAGCTTTGTGACTTTTAGTTTCCTCTTGTGCTCTCTTCTATGTTGTTGATGTGGGTAAATCGAAATGTATATTTTTTTGGGCTTTTTTTTGGATTGGGGAGTAGGATTGTTATCTGATTTTTTTCCAATGCTCTTGTGTTTTACTAGGGAGGATGTTGGGGGAGTGGGGGGGGGGTTGTGTTAAAAAATTTAAGTCAATAAGCTTATCAGAGGAGTGAAACCCTAGTTTTTGAGGTGTGGTGTAGGTTGATGGCATTATGGTAGGGTAGACCAAAGATGAAGATTTTGATGTAAGTATAATGCATATTTTTTTTCTTACAACTAGTTGCCCAAGATAAGAAAGCAAAAACCTGGCAAAGAGGATGGTAAGGCTACCTTTGTTATAGCAAGTTGTATGAGTTAAATATTTTTGATGAGACTCTATTTTTCAACATGTAATGTTGCTATTTGCAATTGGTAGGCGATCTGATGCTTTTGTCTTGTTCATGAAAGTTATGAAATGATGTAAGGATAGATCTTCCATTTGGATGATGTGTTAGGTTGTTAAAATCTTTGTAATGTTTCCAAAAATATGATCCTTGATGAAATTTATGATGTAGCTTAATGTACTTTACTTTATGCAATTAAAAAAAAAAAATTATTACCTAGGACAAAAATTAAATTAAGAAAATGATTATTATGTAAACCTATTTAAAATAGATATATTATATATGTAAAATATATTAAATCATATTATAATTGATTCTATATTGTGTTGCAATATATAGAATATATTAAAAATTAAAATTAAATAATAACCTTTTAATAATCAAAAGATTTACCCTAAATATTGAATAAGCGAGAAATGTACAAGTGATAGAGTTTCTAAATCTAGGATTTCTTGCAATGGCTTTTCTACAATAGAGTCTTAAGATGTGGAGTCTAAGAAGATACAAATGATGATGACTATAGTGTTGAAGGCTTCGAGGTTGATTTTTGGAACTATGATGAATTTTGGGGTTTGAAGAGGGTTTCATAGAAGGTTTTGTTGGTTGATTTTTTTTCACAAAAAATCCTTGCCAATTTTAGGTTGATCTTCCTTTGGATTGACTTGTGGAGGACTAGCTTGTGATTTTGTTTTTTGGTGGCATCATTATGGATTGGGGGACTAGTTTTTCCCTTTCCACTCACACCCTATTTTGGGGATTTGTTTTGGTGGTCCTAGTCTAGAATGTTGGGTTATCTTTGACATTTTGGAGGGTTTTGTCCCCTTCTTCCCCAGTTGCACCTCAAGATGGAGAGTTCTCTGACTCCCAGATGATCTTTTCATCAGACACCCTTTGCTGTTGACATGTTAAGGAATTGTTTAGTGCTATTGGGAAGGGCAAGTGTTTTGGTACTAGATGAAGCTTGGAAATCCTAATCCCTCCTCCTTGCATGATTCATCCTTCATTCATGGCTTAGGTTGGAGTAAGTGGTTCTCCCCTACACTGGTTTGTGTCCACTTTACATAGGCTAAGAATGGATAGTGTGGTATTGTGTCTTTGTTTCTTAAGCTTTATTGTTTCTAATACTTTGTGTGTTGAGTTACTAGAAATTTTGAGATTGAGGTTTGGGCTATGCGATATGTTTTCTATGTTCTTGTAATTCATGCTACTTTTGGGTATGTCCTGGTTAGTAGTTGGAGCCTTCCTCTTCTTATGTAGAATATGGGAGTGGATGGTCTTTTTGTGAGTGAATGGTGTAAAGCTAGTGGTTCGATATTCTTTGTGGAGTTCGGAGTTGTTGTAGGCTATGACATGCCTAAAGGGAAAAGTGGTGTTATCTCTTCAATTTTTTGAAGCTTTGAAACTAAGCTTAGTGACTGTGTTGCTTATAGATTTCAAGGCTTTGTTATTCCTTTTTCTCGTCAACTTTTTCTAGGAAGGGTAAATCCCAAGTTTGGGAAATTGGAAAGGGATGGTATTCTTCTACACAATCTTGTACCTTTTGGGGACTATAGTAATGTGGACTCTTGTTTCCAACTCTAGATGACTTCACATGGTTCATGTAGTGGAGATGAGATGTGATGCATGAGCATCCTGGGTTGCCTTGTAATCCTATACTTTTTGTTCATTCTGGTAGTTATTGTTGAGTGCATTTTACTACCAAGTTCCAGTTACTATCGAGTTCAAGTTACTATCGAGTTCAAGTTGCTGTCAAGTTCCAATTACTGTTGAGCTATCCAATATTGGCTGAGTTGTCCAATGTTGGATGAGTATTCCTTCATGTGCCAAGTGAGCCTGATGTCTATTGATGCTTAGTTCTTTGGCCAATTTTTTTTGTGATTGGTTCTTAGTGTGAGCTGACTTGTGTATCTAATTTGAATCATGAATTTAATGATAGGATCTTATTTGGGGATGAGTGCAAACCATTTTAAGGTTGACCTTTCTATTATGTAATGATCTAGAATCTTCTAAAAGCCATTTTGGAAAGTATAAATAATGGCATTTAGGTTTATATTAGACATACACTTAGAGAGTTTGTACAAGATGTGAAGTAACTTGAAGAACTTAGAGAGTTCATAGTAGATGTTTCTAGAATTGCGAATTTGAAGCTGGATCGTGGATATTGAAGTTGTATCTTATATCTGGTCATAACCCAAAAGACCTTAGAGCCGGGCATGCATGCTGATAATTTTATGAATCAATAAAAGTGTTTTGTTCTCTCTTCCCTTGGTGTTTTTTTCTTCCATTGTTTTTACTCAGTAAGGTGTTTTAATAGTTAGGTGCGCCTTTGGCCCTAATTCTATAAATCCCTCCTTGTGTCAAGATGAACCCACAACTTACAAACTTAGGGGCTTTCCAAAAACCTTTGGTTATGAAAAAAATATTGTTACCTAGGTGGAGGGAATAGGTCTTTCTCTTTGCTTCTTCTTTCATGACTTCTATGGAGGTGGAATATTCTCCTATTGAGGTGGAGTTTTTTCATGAATTTGGAGGTGGAGGAGACACCTACTGAGGTAAATAATATTTGGGCTATCCCATGTGATTGTGTTCATGGAATGATATTTTACACCTCCAAAATTTTTATTTTGTTCTTTCTCCACTCTTCTCCTATAGAGGTGGAACCTTTTTCTATTATGGTGGAAATGGAGATTGGTGTGGGTTGGAAGTTCTTTGACAGTGTTGGCCAGGGCTGGAGATTTTGTCATTTTTGGACCTTTGTTCTTGATAGAGAAAGATGGATAAGCTATTTGTTGCCTGCCTTTATTTCTTTGAGTTCATGGTGATGAAAGTGTCTCTCTATTTCATTTTTCTTTTCTTCCTATGATCGAGTGATTGTTGGCAGTTTTAGAGGGCTCACCTTGGTCCTTTGTTTTTGTTTTTGGTTAAAGTTTGAAACTTTTGTGGGGGTTTTTCCCAAGATGATCTTTGATAGTGTTGACCATGGTTAGTATTTAGTCACATTTGGACATTTCTTTTTGACAAAGATAAATCTAGGGTGTTTCTTTTAGCTATTATTACTATGATGTTAATAGTGTCCAATAAAGTCCTAGACGTTGTTAATTTATTATAAATTCTCTATTCCTCTACTAGTGTACCACATGTCAACACCCTCTTGCTTCTTTTTTAATAAAAAAAATCACAAAATTTATAATAAATTCAAATACTAAATATAATATTATTATATTATACTATATTAATATATTACTTTATAATAAAATTATAGATAACCCTAAATAAAATCAAATCTCTATATTAATACTAATTATTATTCTATTATATATTGATTTAAAAAAAATCTTATCTTATATCATATGCCTTTCTGGATAGCAATTCGTGTCACTTAAAATTTCTCTTTAAGGGAATAGATTATTTTTTTAAAGATGTAAATATTTTTCCAATTTGAAAATAAATTAATGAACAAAATATTACATGAAAAGAGCTAATTATTGATACATGCTTTTTGGGAGGATTGACAAATTTTCGATGAAAAACAAATTTTATAGGAGAAAAGAGCCCACATATAGCCTTTTAGCTAAAAAATGAAGATAGATAAAAGAAAGAAAGAAAAAGGAAAAGAAAAATAGACATAAATAAGAGAAATAATGTAAAAATGGAAGCTCTTATTTTAAAATAAGAATATACATATAGGAAAATAATAAGAAAAATAAAATAGATATAAATAAGAGAAATATTTTAAGAAAATAATCTTTTATAAAAATAAAAGAATAGTTATATAGGAAAAAATAATAAGAAAAATCAAAATAGAAAGATCCAAAGGCAAAGTCAAGGAGACAAACAATGAGAGATTTTTGAAATGGATAATAAATGATGCCAAGACTTGTTTAAGTCTAACCCCTCATTGCAATTAAGGATAGAGGGAAATTATTGATAACATATCTTTAAGTTTGCTCTTGAAAAAATTGTCTTTCTTGAACATAATTTGAGTGTCATCTAAATACATATAGTGTTTAGTAGAGGGAATGCTAAAATAAAGTGGATTTGTGAATGTACTCGTGCTTAATATTTTCATTATGTTATTTGATCCTAGTGCTCAAGGAGTGGCTAGTTTATTTAATATAAGGGGTGCTAGAGGGTTGGAGAACCTTTGAGATCCACCCAACTATATAAATATGCTCCTAAGGTCCATAAAGTGAGGGATATAACTTTGTAAGGGGGACAAGATGCAATGAAATCCTTTTTCACCAATTTTTTTGAGACCTTGTGGAAGTTTCAACATGAGGGAGGGAGACAAATGAAAGCCCCTTGGACTAGGCGGGAACAAGGGCAAAGGTAGAAAGAAAAATAAGATTTTGCTTGACAAAAAACTTAATGAACATACTTTTCAAATAACCATCACTCTTAAAGACTTTCCACAGATGGATGAGCTCTTGGTTTAAGTTATCATCGTCACAAACCTTATAAACTTTGAGGGTAAGGGTTTTAAGAATCCTGAATTTTCGGTTAGGATGATGATGAGAAGAGGCATGCAGGTAGAGGTTAGTTTGTGAATAGATTTAATAAATTATATTTTCTTTAATGCTTATATTATTTTTCTTTTGTACTCTCTTTTGAAATATATTATTAATATTTATTTTCCTTTCTTATATATATATATTTTATATATCTTTATCTATATTTTTTTATTAATTATATGTTTTTATTCATAATTTTCCTTATGGATATACAAACATGCATGCATTTATTAGTATTACCTTAATTTTTTATTTATTTATTTTCTATAATTTTTTCTCATTTTAGTATATTTTAAATATGTTTTCATACATACATATATTTATTAGTTTTGTTATGTTCTTTGGTTGTTGGATTCCCATAGCCAACAAGGTCTCCATAGCCAACAAGTCTTCCATAGTCAGTGGGAGCTCCTCCATAACCACCACCTATTCTAGTAGAATAGTTTGGGATGGTTAAAAAACTAGAATTGTCATAAAAGGCAATTGTAATTTTCTATGTTTCCATATCTTCCACACAACACTACTCCAACCTAAGACTCATCAAAAGAGTGATTTAGAGCTCAATGAGAAAAAATTTCCACAATACATGATAATTATTTGCAAGAACTTTTGGATCTGATTGTGTAAATATTTTTTGCATCGACATTTCAAATCACACTCTGTGATCCATCATCAATATGCAACCTAGCATAAGAGACCATCTATATCGTCCATACTTCAATACTTTTAGTTTCCTCTTAAAACTTATTTATATCCTTTCTAGTTATTATCCACATAGTTTTTAACCTCTCATCCCAACTGAGACCATGGATAACATATCATTGACCCCAAAATCTAGCTTGAAGATTCATACAATGCATTGTTAATTTCTTATAACCTCATTACATATCAATTGCACAATAAATTTATAGAAATAATCTCTATCTAATTTATAGAAATTAATACTCTAGGTTAATTAGCTGAAACTAAATAGTAGAAGCAAAATAACAGAAGCCAAATGCACATAGACAATAACATAGATATATCTAGGAAACCCCAGTGTGGGGAAAAACCTACAACTGTTGGATCTTCAATTCAACCTAACAAAAAATTTTCTCTTCCAAAATATAATAGAGTTTGCTACAACAACTTTACATATATAGATCCTTGCTACTTTACTTAACTTTTTTTTCTTTCCTTGCTTTTTTTTTGGCTTTAAATCACATAAAATCACTCTTTCTTTATACAACCTCACAAACTCAAAATTATCCTATTTAAAGAATAAAAATTAAATTTGTTGCTAAATATCCAACTCGAGTTGCTTTAAAGAAACTCTACCTTCCAAGCTACATAAAAAACAAAAACCAACACTCCCTCTTAGCTAGGAAAGTGTTATGCATAACACCTAACTTATCTCTGAAGAATACAAACTTATTCTTCACCAAAGTCTTTGTCTAGATGTCTTCTATTTGTTCTTCTATAGGAATATACCAAAGTTTCATTATCCTCTGCTCCACACAAGCTTTGATGAAGTGGTACTTGATCTCAATGTGCTTGGACTTGTCATGAAACGTTAGATTCTCAAAAGGTTTGATGCAACTATGATTATCATAGTAAATGACTATAGGATCTTGCTTTTGATAAAAGAGCCTAGCTATAAGTTTGATCTAGATATCCTCACATATAGCCATACTAGTAGGAATATAATTTGTCTTTGTAGAATTTTTTGCTACTGATTTTTGTTTCCAGCTATACCAAGAGATAAATTCTAATCCCAAACTTAAACTACACCTTGAAGTGCCCTTCCTGTCAACTATATTTCCTACCCAATTTGTATTAGTAAACCCTTCAAGCTTCACTCCATCCCTCTTAATACATTTCAGCCCATAATCAACTGTGCCTCAAGGATATCTCAAAACATACTTTGCAACTATCTAGTCCACATGTTTATGTTCCACAATAAACTGACTAAGAGATTTCACTACATGACAAATGTCTAGCCTAGTGTTGACCAAATATATAAGAGATTCTATCAATTGTTTGTACAAAGTAGGGTCCACTACTTCCAATTTGGAAGTATCAATCTTCCTCTAATTGGTCATGAGTGGTGTTGACATGGGTTTACGATTCTCCATCTTGAATCACTTCAAGATATCAATTAAATATTTCCTCCATCAAAGGAAAATCTCCCCCTCTTTCTGCCACAACTATAATCCCAAAAAATAGTGCATCAAACTCAAATCCTTCATCTCAAAATCTCTTGCAAAATCTCACTTGCAAAGTGATATGAGCTCCGCTGCCCCTGTGAGAAATAAGTCATCAACATACAACAACAATATGAGAAGTTCACCCTTCACCTAAACATAGAGTGTGTTTGAATCTACCTCACTTTTGATGAAGCCTACACTATGTAAGTAATTGTCAATACATGAATACCACATTCCAAGAGCTTCCTTGAGTCCATATATTGCTATTTTTAACCTGTAAACATGAGAACCACTCCCCATATGCTTCAAATCCTTTAGGCTACTCAATGTAAATTTATTCCTCAATTACTCCATTGAGAAATATTGTTTTAACATCCATCTGGAGAATCTTTCACCTATCCCATAAAAATTGTAGCTTTTATGGAAGAGTATCTATCGACTAGAGAAAATGTCTTGTCATAGTCAATTATTTCCTTCTGAGAAGTCCTTGCCACAAAATGAGCTTTGAAATTTTCCACACTACTGCTATAATGATTTAGAATAATTGAGGGTGGGGGGGCATGAATCAATTATCCTTACATTTATATGTACCAATTCAATGTTTAAACACTTCAAACAATTTAAACAACTCAGATACCCACTCAGTCTTTATAGCACATCATCAAAAATTTAACATTTCATGCAATATCTTAACTATATGTCTATGTGTGTGTCATCTATTAGTAAATAAGTTAGTAAATAAACTATTGTTAAAATATAGTATGCAAAAAAATAACATCCACACATGAAAATAACTCTTTTGACACTAGGATTTAACATAGAAACCCAACTTGGGAAAAACCACCAAGAAACATGCTACCAATTTTAATTCTTCTAAAGTGAGCTTGGTTAAGAGCCAACCTTGTTAAGGGTTATACAACACACTGTTGGATGTAAACCTATTAAAGGATTCAGTCACCCTATAAGGAGTGGCCTTGTTATAGGAATTTAGAACATTCCATTAGAATGTTAGCTTGATTAAATGATTTACAAAATCAATGTTAGATCAACCTTGATTAAAGGATTTTGGACTGATACAATGGTTAGAATGTAACAATAGGTTTGATCTATAAAGTATAACTCACTATGCAAATTTAGATCTACATTCCCTCATCTGTTGGTTTAGTGACTAGCCTCCATTGACATCTCCATCATTGATTTTCTTGGCATCTCATCAAGCAATCACTTCTTCACAAACTCTTCACACTTCACCAATACTATGCTCAGTCACAACTATACTTGCTCGAAAATAAATAGCATTTGGCTTGAACTATTTTGTTTGACTTCTACTTAAGTTTCTTAATAATCTTCTTTAACTCCTCCATTGACCGTGAAATACTCATACTTAGTCAAGCTTAGCCTTTTAGATTTTTTTAACTCTTAGATTCATTCAATTGTCTTCTATATTTCATGTATTGATCTTAATGAAACATTATCTTGTCAAGGACTAACTTACCAAGTGCATTTTGTATTTTTTTGATACTTAACACATCTCAACTCAACCTTTCACTAGGTCATCTTATGATCTCTTCTTTTCAAATTCTCTTCATCAATCAAATGATATGGAACTCTATACTGTTAGTAAATGTCCCTCTAGTAGGATTGACACTCTATCTTACCAATAGGTTTGACATAAATGACAACATAACAATAGCTCTAATTATAGTTTCCAACAATATCCCTCTTTGGTATTGATGGCAATACCAGTCAAATGTAACTAGTTACCATGCAATCAAAAAGCTTCAACATTGTATAATGACTTCTCTCTCTTTCTCTCTCTCTCTCTCTCTCTCTCTCTCTCTCTCTCTCTCTCTCTCTCTCTTTCTTATATGTTTATTTTCTCTCTTTCTTAGTTTCATTCTAGTTCTCATTCAATCAAGCTTAGTATGCTCCCTCTATCAATTCAATACATATACTTCTTGATAGTAACCTCAACATATGTCAACCTCTTTGACAACCATCATTCTCAGTAAGACTTTCTCTCTTTGATTTTATTAATTTCATACTCATCTCCCTCTTTATAACTATATATCTCTCCCTCATTATTTTTACTTGTAAGGTAACTTGATCATGATAATAGCTCCCTCTTTGACAATAATGCCAAAGAAATATTATATACATACATCTTCATGCCACTATTCAGACTAATAGAGCAATTGTTAGTTTGTTGAAAATAGATTGATACAAGTATAATAAATGTGTTTCAATCATTATTTTTCACTGATGTTAAACCTACTTTTTGTTGGCGAGACAACTAATTATATGATTTAAGTACTATCACTTGTTTGAATAATGAAGAGGATTTGATAAAAAAGATGTAACAAAAACACCTAGAGGAAAGGTTGAGTTATGATATAAAAAGGGAGTACAAGAATCAACTAAGACAATGATATCATAGTGCATTGATAATCCACTTAAGGTTACAAAGGGTGGTTACACTAAGCAAGTTTAGAAGAACAAGTTAAAAAAAGTTTGTTTGGCAAGCTTGACTGAATGGATAGTAAGTGCCGAGAAAAGTTAGTGCAAGCAGAGCAAAAAATTAGTTGGAGCTGAGTAAATGTTCATTTTAGTATATGCCAAATGAAATAGTGGATGCCGAGTAAAGTTTAGTTGATGCCAAGCACCAGTAAACTTTAGTTCAGCCTAAGTGATTTTTTAGTGGATGATGAGAAACATAGTATGTGCCAAACATCAGAAAAAAATTAATGTGAGTGGCTACATTATTAGAAAGATCATGAATTTGATGGATATGAGCCAACAAGCTTGTTTTCTTGGATTGTGTGAAACAAATGGTAGATACGATTGATAAGCTGGTGGCATAGAATTCATATTAAATTGTTTTGAGGCAAATTCAAAGAGGATTGAAGGAGAAGTTTCTAAAAGTGATATAGAATGAGGGGTAGATTCATTAAATCCTACCTAATCTATCCTAACCGTAAATTAGACAATGAAGAATAAATGGAAAAAGATCTTAATTCTCTATTTATAGGGATGGTTGGTTAGAAGCAAGGGTTGTCATGTGCGAGAACCTAAGGAAGACAAGGAGTCAAGGGTATTGCTTCATCAAGTGACCTAAGTGAAATATTTGCATTGGCATGTTAAGAAAGAAGGCTTAAGGGGTATGAATCCTTGAAGGGTGAATAAGCTATCAGAATTGAAATGTGTGAAGGCTAAGAAGAATGGAGGAATGAAACAAAGATCTATAATTTACAAATGGAGTTGTAAGTTGTTATCAGATCAAAGCCTTACTGTTACTCTCTAATAATTGTATCAGTCTAGGGTAAATCCTTTGGATTAAGGTTGACCTAACAGTCATTTGTAAATCCTTTAACAGAGTGACATTCCAAGTGAATGGTCTAAAGTACTCTAACAAGGCTCACTCCTAATAGGGTGATTGAAATCCTTTAACAGGACCACATTTAATAGTGTGTATTGTAACTTTTAACAGGGTTGGCCTTTCATAGGGCATCACTTTAGAAGAGTGAAGAAGGGTAGCATGTAACTGGTGGTTTTTTCCAAATTGGGTTTCCATATAAATCATTGTGTCAAAGTATGTTGTTGAATCTGTTATGTTTCATGTTTACATTTTTGCAAATTGATTTGATAATAATCTACAAGTTTTAAGTGATTGCATAATCTTATGGATGCATGCATGATAATAAATATTTTATGGGTTCACTGAGCTGTGAATTTTTTTATTTATACATGTAGACCTTGGATAACTGATTCAACCCCTTCTCAATTATTCTAAAGAATTCCAACAACAATGTCATCTCTTCATAAATTCCTCATAGCTTCTTCTACTCATAGTTCATGTAGTGCCTCTCATGTTTGCAGTCTATACTTATCTATTTTTGATTTGAGAGATACTTGATACTCTTATTTTGTACCTTATGATGACTCGAGGGTCATATGTTATACTTTGACTCAGAACCATAGATACTATACTGCTATGCTATTCAGTTTGTCATTTTGCATGTTGATGCTATTTTGAGATGATAGTAGATCTATGATGATATCTAGTTATATGGTTTATTTTGATATATTGTTGGTTATGTTATGTGATGGATTTTATGCTATGGTGATTTACTTCATTCTTGTTCTTTATGTTTCCTATGAACGCGAGTGATGTAAATGGATTAATTAGTTAATTAATGTTTTAATTTCTTTGGCTACTATATTATATCCAATTGCACTCAATCATGTGTTTTAGTGTGTAGGAATTATATCCCTAGTAGTGGCCTATGGAGTTAGTGATTCAACTATTCATATTTTACCAATGTCGTCCATGTATGGTCAACATACCCTTATTTTAGTTGCTTTAAATTAAAACCTTTCGGTAATTAGTAAATTTGAACTCATCTACATTATGTGATTAGACAAGTGAGCATGTCTATGCATTTAGAAGTTCGCATTTGTTGCAAAAGTGTTAAGTTATTTTCTGTGAGTTTGGGTTTTAAATCTTTTTAGATTTAATTTCTGGCAGCTTTGCCTTAGGTGAATTTCTATTACGGATAATAACTTGTTTTCATTTGGATTGATTCAGAATTTAACTACTCCAACTGGCTATTTTCCATAATCAATTATTCACTCAAAAATGAATAAGTATTGGAAAAGTTTTTTTATTATTGACTTCTCACATTTTAGAAATAGAATCTGAGAGCAAATAAAAAAAACCTCTTATGAAGGATTGGCTTTTTGTTCGTTCTCGGAGTTGTAAGCATGGGAATTTCACAAGATCAGTCTCGTTGAATCTCACTTGGGAAGACCTTGCTTTGTTGTCACTTTCGGCAGATTTGGTGAGGTATTTGTTTTATCTAGTTGTTTTTAGTATTCGCCCCTTTGTTGATAGGCAGGGCTTTCCTGTTTTATTGCTTTTACTCCATTTCAACTTCCATTTCTTTTAGCAGTATGTTATGAGGTTGAGAACTAGTGTTCCCCTCCATTTCTATTTGCTGGTTCTACCCGATTGGTCGAGTATGAACGTTTTTCCTATTTTTAAAATGGGAGTTTGGGTTTTTGAGCCATTATGTTGGCCGTTTTTGCATACGGTGTCCAATTTCAATTATTTTTGGATTTTCAAGATTTTTGCACCCAAAGGCCAAATGGGTTTTAATTTTGGATTTTTTCCAAAATTTGGGATTTTTGCCTCATTTTGTGTGTCGCCCTATTTTCTTAGGTTTTCTCGATACAATGTGAGTCATGGACTTGGATGATCCATTTGGATATTTGTAAGACCACTTTTGCACTTTATGTTGCATTGGGATGTGTGTAGCATCCATCATCCCAATTATGTTTTTGATTGATTGACCTTCTGTTTGGGTTCTCATCTAGTCCTTGTGTTGATCTTCATGATGGTGGCGCACCACACACGAGTACATTTGTCAGGTGACCTGCGGGGCCTGATCTTTTGTGGTACTTTCAAAATTTGTGATCTTTTGGGATGGGTTGGGAATTTGAATGCCTATGGGCACTCATTGTTGGATGAGCATGGGTAGGGTAGGGTAGCATATGGAGGCTTCTACCTCACAACCTAGTGATCATTCTAGAGGGTTGGTAAAGGAAGCTTTAATTAAGTGAAAATTAAATAAAGAACTTGGTGGTATAAAATTAAGATAATAAAATATTTGGGGTGCTAGAACCTTTCCGTTGAGGGATGTTGAATCTACACAAGTCCTAGCTTGGGCTTTTCAATGCCAAGTGACTCTCCATGATGTTAGTCCCTACATAGTAGCCCATTGAGATGTTTGACCAGAACCTGTAGTTTATGCATTATTTATGTCTTGGATTTAGTCATCATACTGCTTGGCATGTGTGTTAGCCATGGATGTGATTTGCGTATTTGTGGTTGAATCATTATCTCCATCAACATGGCAGGTGTGGACCTATGGGTGCCACATGGTTGAGAGGCATAGCTACCATCACCACTACTAGGGATTGGTGTATAGAGATAGTCTATTTTCCTAGTGCGACTATTTTTGGATTATTCACTTGGTACTTTGAGCTTCAGAGTACGCTTTCTTGTGATTTATGCTTTCATTGGGATGTTTTTTTATCATGTTAGATGATCTTAGTTTTGACGCATTCCTTATTATGATGTTTAGCATATGATAGATGATGTATCTACCAGTAGGATTATTTTATGCTCTTTTACTAGCATGTTAGATATCCTTTGCTTTTGTAGCATGTTTTGTAGTTACGTCCCTATCATAACAGTACTGATGATTTGATCGGTGGCTTGGGATGTTACACATGGGGGATGGCTAGGGCCCATGATGGTTTGATGATGCCATTGATGGTTGGGAGGAACCGCATACATAGTTTGGTTATTTTTCTCATTGAGATGTTATTTATGTTTTAATACAATGTTGCTTTTAGTATATTGCGATGTTTCTTTCTGTTATTTCCTTCGATGTTGATTAGATGGTTAGGTTCCATCAACCTTTCTTTTTGGTTATGTCAAGTGTTATTGCTTTAAATGTGGATTCGGTACTCCCTAGTGTGGAAGAACTTTGTTTCATAGTTTCCTTAGCTTTTTTCTATGTTTCTTGGTTGCGTTCTAATTTAAGATCTCGTGTGAGATTGCACTTTCTTGTGTGAGAATGCAAGTCTTCATGTGACATGGTGGGTTTCTTCACGCAGATTTACACTTCTTCATGTTAGAAGGCACTTCTTCGCGCAAAACTTGACATCAGTTTATGTTGTTGGAAATGCACTTCCTTGTGCAAAAATGCACTTCTTCGTGCGACACTATGCACTTCTTCACGTGAGAATCTATTATTCTTCACCATATAGCCCACACAACTGATGCTAGTATACACTTCCAAAGATTTGCAAATAAGGAATTTGGGTAAAGGACTGGCCAAGATTGAAACTAGTCCCATATATTATTTTGGAGTGTGTAATGGACACCCCTGGATGTCCCAAAAAACTAAACCAATTTGCTGAAAGAGATTTTGTCAAACAGTTTGCATGCAACCTCTTATTTCTTCGTTTAATGTTTTAAACCCCTTATAACTCTGGAAATCAAACATTTATTGTTTGTTGTGTTTCGTGCATGGAATTGGAATCATACAACATAAACAAGAAAGAAACTACAATGATATGCAAAGTGGAAATGAATTGCTGCTAATAAAATGTTATTTTCAGAATTCATAAAACGAAATACATAGCAAATTTATCAACTCACTAATTACTTCAGCAGTATTGACATAATACTCCAGCCCATGCTTACAGACTTGCTGCTACGATACTTTGTCTTTCAATTAGTCCACTACCTTCATAATACCATTCCCTCTAAGCGACATAAGCGTTGGACAAGTAGTGAAGAAGATATGAGCAAAATACCAAATCTGCCTGTAGCCGGAAATGCAACTAAACTGCCTGATAATGAAGCTAATAACAAAGAATTCCAAAGGCCAAACCCCAAGGGAATGACGTCTAGAATGTTACAAGAGAGGATAGACGTCCTCAAATGCCAAGAACAAAGCTGCAACTCACACACCAATTTCTTCTCATATTCAACCTGTCTAATGAAGCTACAAATGCTTCCTTTTATTCTATTCCCACGGGTCCGCTCAACTCATATGGGTAATGTGGGATAAAGATGTGTAATATAAAAAATATATTAAAATACCCCTTATGTCTCCCTTGGATACACATCACCATAAAATAAATATTAAAGTAACACTTTAATATTTTACAATTAAATTAGACGTTACTTTAATAAAACTTCAGGCATTAAAATGTATTAGCAATCAGACTCTGAATAATGCGAGTGATAGCTCATCAGAAAGCTCTCACCGAGGAGTATCGAATCCAATCACCAAAATTGACCTGCACTGTGTCCTGCCGACTTACTAAAAATAGTAAGTATGCCTGAAACTGAGTAAATCAACTTCGTTTTGGCCCAAACTGGAAATGACTAGGCCAAAACACTCCAAGATCCCATTAAACCCTTCGTTAGCCCTCGGGACCATGTAGAACAAGGCTAACGGATACACACTTGGTCAACTGCTAAAATGGGGACATTACAGAGTGGAGTACTATATTTTAACTTATTCATTATGTGACTCCAACATTGACTAGAAAATGGACATGTAAGAAGAAGGTGATCCACTGTTTCTTCACACTCATTACAAAAAATGTAGTTAAATGATGAGGTAATGTGCAATCTGCTCAATCTGTCACTAGTCAAGATCATATGCTTTAATGCAAGCCATGCGAAGCAACCTGCCTTTGGAAGAACAACATGATTCCAACAAAATGAAAATGCTCTACTAGAAACTTTATATGTTTCATTTTGCTGCAAGATTTTATATCCCTCTTTTACTGAATAGTGGCCATCCTTAGCTGGAGCCCAAATGATTTTGTCTACAGACCCAAATATGAAGACTTGTTTAGAGGCCAAAATTTCTTTGAATTGAGTAATTTCCTGAGATGTCAATGGTAACTCATCTGGACTTTTCCAATTCACTTTTCCTGAATTTTCACATACATTAGCTATAGATTGATTGAGTTGTGTGCCCCAGTGATTTTTTGAAACCATGATAATGTTCTGAGATACCATGCTTTTTGATAAAGGAGGTTGACCATTCTAAGAGTCCCTCCAAAATCTTACCCTGCTACCATTATTCAATTCCCAAGTAACATATTTTACTACAATATCTCATGCAACCATCATAAAATCCTAAATAATAGAACCTTTTGGAGGATCCAAGATGGAGATAAATCTTGTGGAATCATTATTGTCCAGATATTTTTGTTGCATAATCTTGCACCATGTGGAATGAGGCTTACTGTACATTTTCCAAACTAGTTTACCACCAAAAGCTTCATTTCTTTTAGTTAAATCATGAATTCCTGCCCCTCTAATTTTTGGGATATGTGCCATATCTTGAAGGGAAACAAGTGGTATTTTTCGTGAATCATTCATATTACCTATCTAGAGAAAACCCTTGATCATCTTTTGAATTTGAAGTAATATTTTAGGAGGGGCTTTCAGGACTGCAAGAAAATAATTTGGAATTGCTGCTAATAATGACTTAATTAGCAAAATTCTTCTTGCTAATGATAACCATCTAACTTTCCAAGCAACCATTCTACTCTGAATGCGTTGAAGGACTAAAGACCAATAACTAGATTTATTTGAACCCATAAAAAAAGGAATTCCCAAGTATATGGATGGTAATAAGTCCACTGTGAAGCCTAAAATTTGAATTATTTTGTCAGATATCACTTTGTTAGTATTAAAGAAATAGATTTTTGACTTTTGCACATTGATAACTTTCCCTGAGACCTCTGAATAAAGGTGCAGTACATGTTTTATTTTTTGAGCCTCCTAAACTTTTGACAATCCAAATAACAAAGATTCATCCACAAACAAGGAGTGAGTGATAGATATATTTGTACCTGAGATATTTGCACCATGCCACATACTTATCTCATGCTGATGTTTAATAGTCCTACTGAGTGCTTCAGCCATAATGATGAAAAGTACTAGAGATAGTGGATCTATTATGGGGGTTGATAGTTAAGATAAGGATATAATATATATTAACAAACAAGATGAAATGTATTTACCTAATGACTAATTTTGAACCTATGTAGACACGATTGTATAAGTAGCCTGGTTACCTGACATAAGTGATTTTAAAGACATGTGCATTATGATGTATTATGTCATAATGATATCGAGATAATCTTAGAAATATCACCATGTTTAATTGAATAAAAGATATTAATTGGGATGTTTACATTCGGTGGATTTTACTTATGATATGTACTATGACCTAATTCACATGCCTGATGATCTAATAGTTATGGATTCAATATTTCATCACCATGATAGAAAATGGAGTATAATGTGATTCAGAATATTAATTTGATTGTGTTAAGGAAAGATTCATGTTGATATGCAGATTTTGATATCTTAATGTTTTGAATGCTTTTTATATGAAAGTGATTATAAAAAGAAAAGTTAATTATGGGAATTTGAATATGTTGATTATGTGAGTTATGAAATATTAAAATTGTCATGCATCTATATACATGTACTTTTTTATGATTTTCATTGGACTACTAATGCTCGAGTTTAGTGTGTAGGAAATTGAACCATGGAAATTAGTTGGGGAAACAAGGTCCAAACTTATGTGGACACAGTATAGCCTAGGTGAATCTTTGGAAGATTCAAAAGCCTTCTTGTGATGTGTTTATTTGTAAATGTAAGCTTGCATGTGTGTGGTAAATTTAATCTCATAAATACATTAGGGACATGTCATGGTGATGTGTAATGTGTTTTAAATGTCTCACTTGACACTTGTAATTGTTTGTGTTAATGACATGTCACCTAGGGTTTTGGTCATGGTTGCACTTAACCTTAAACTAATTGCCTTTTTAAAGATTAAATAAACCCACTTGAAGAAAAGATAGGATGGGTCACCATCAAGGTAAATTCGAATTCAAACTTGACAAGTATTTTTAAGGGTCAATAAGTGGTCCCAAAGTGCCATTTTTGTGAAAATAAGCTACTCATATGTTAGCATAACATGTTAAGGTCCTAAATTTGACCATTTTAGTGTTTAGCTAGCCTAGGGGACCCCTAAACCAATGCATTCTTCCACCAATTCGAAAATTGAGTTCATCCCTATATTTCCACTCAGTCAAAATTAGAAAATTTGGTAGGGACAAAGTTGTAAGAGATAGTGGAAGATTATTTAGTGGACTTGGAAAAACTAGTCAGGTGTTCATCCACTCTCTAAGTTTAGAGACAATTAGGGTTTGGAAGGAGGAAGGACGAAGAAGAAGGGAGCTCTGCAACAACTTTCATTTTTTCCTTTAGCTTGGACCAAGGTTGGTGCCCATGCCATAACTCTCAATGCACTTGCTCAATGATGATGTTCTTGTTCATTTTGTGTTAAAGTTCATGTAATGTGGTTGTGTGAGATTGTGGGTATGTTCCATTGTTGTGATGGATTTATCTTACATATTTTTCCTTGTTTTTGTGTGTGTGGATGTTAATGGGTGTGAAGGCTTCAGTCACCCTTGGGAGGGAAGAGATGCCTTGGGTGAAGGGGATAGTTGGGCTCAACATTGAAGTTGAGAGATTTTCCTCTTGGAGAGGGTTTTTTTGTTCATGGACTATGGGCTCCATTGAAGCCATATGCCTTGTTTGTTATTATGGGAGGTATAAGTGTATTGATGTGATGAGGATGTATTTTGATAGCCTTGAAGAGGCATTTGCATTATGGGAGGTACGAGTGTATTGATGTGATGAGGAGGATGTATTTGATAGCCTTGAAGAGGCATTATGCAATTATAGATGTATATGTGTATATGGATATGACATTCTCCTCTTTGGAGAGGCCACCTTCACCCATTGTTTCATGATTCCGGTGGTGAATCATTGTATTAAACCTTGGAGGGAGTTTACATGTGTTGTAATGTTATGTTTTATGCATTTTTATTGCTTGAGTGCAACCCATTTGAGCCTTGTTTCCCCAGCTCGGTGGGTGGCTTCTTAGAAGCCTAAGATGAGAGGTGAGCCTCCACAGTTCTTGGTTTATTCTTTTTGCAGGTTTGTGAGAATGGTATCTATGAAGAAGTTAGAGTTTTTCCCCTTGGCACTATTGAAGAATCAAGTGTTGTGTGGATGTATCATTTAGTTGAGAAAATCAATCCTCCCCATACCATTTTGTAATGTGTTGTGATAGTAAACTATTCATTTTTGTTCTATGTAATGTGAGAGGGATTTACACCCTATTGTATATAAATGTGAATGTGTAAAGTGAGATTTGATGCTATGCATATAGTTGGCATTGTAAGAGAAAGATTGCATCATTTTCATAGTTGTATAGGAAGGAAAGAAATAGTTTCATGTAAAGGAATAGTCATTGCTATGATGCCCAAGTAGTGATTATGTAAATGAAGAATTTATTCCCATGTTGATTTATGAATCAAAACAATAGATATGTTGTCATAGATTGCTTTTGTATAAAATTTTCCTTTCAAAGGGTAGCTCATTACTTTTGACCACTGAAGGAATGAACATGCATTGTTTAGAACATACTCGTTTGAAATCATGATACAAGAGAATACATTTCATGTGTTAAGTTAATTGTTCATAATGATATTAACAAGATCTATTAATCGAGATAGATAGATATTGGAATTATTAAAATAACATCATAGTTGAGTAGAGAAGATAAATCAAATAGATTTCATAGCATAAACTACCATGAGAAAATAAGCATGTACATGCATATTTAATTCTTTGGAATTTGTATGGAGAGTAGGAAAAATACTCCTCTGTCTATTATAGTCTAATTAAATATTCATCAAAGAATATTCCTCAATATCCTCACCCATAAGAGGACCCATAAAGTATTATTCCACTTAAAGACCCAATAAACAATGCTATCACAAGTCAAACAAAAAAAAAGAGAAAGTAGATGAATCAAAAAATCTTGTGACTGAGGCTTCATAAATAAGTAACCTTCAAAGAAGGGAAATAAAATAATATTATTATATCATCCCCAAGAAGCAATCAATCTATACAACTAGGCTAATAATAACTCAAACATACACATGATTAAGGTCTCAGGGACAAGCCACTTTCACCCCCCCACAAAAGAAATATGTAACCTGTGTTAAGCCATTGGTGCCATTCCCAAGTATGGGATCCACCAGATTATGGAAGGGACTCTTTAAAAAATAAATTTATATAGTTATGTATAATAACAAAAAAAAACTAAAAAAAAACTTAGTGTATGCAAAAAGCAAGTGGTCTCCTCAATCAATGGCAACGGCTACCCAGGGAGTTATTTCGACTCCCTAGATGAGTCCATCCTGCCCCTCCCCATACCATATGCCCATCATGCCATCCATTGATGATTTGACAACTACTGGTGCGGTTTGGTTGCCAATGACGACCCAGTCAGGGCCAGTCCCTCCATTCCTCTTTCCGTGCCATTCTTTCTTTGCCACCTGCACTTATAGTTTTATTTTGCAATTCTTCCCTTCATGCCGTCAGATATTGGAGGGCACAAATATTTTAAATTATTGTATGATATTATTTATTTATTTTTTGGTTTCTTTTATTTATTTTATTTTTATTTCTATTTCTTTTTTGGTTTCTTTTACAGAGTCAAAATATGTTCGAGAGTTGTTGATTTTTTTTGGAATGGAAGACTCCAAACCAATTGGTATTCCTATGGTGACTAGTTGTAAATTGACTAAGGATGTTGAATCCCCTTGTACAAGTTAGATGAGATACATATCCATGATCATAGGATTACTTTATTTGACATAACCTAGATCTAATATTGTAAATGTTGTTGATATTATTGCTAAATATAAACATGTGATGAAATAATCACATGTTGTTTCTATAAATAGGAACTTCATATATCTAAAAGGAACAATTGGTTATGGCTTATGGTTTGACAAAGAAAAATATTTTACACTTTATATATTGATGTTGATTGGTAAGGAAATGTGGATGATGGAAAGAGTACTTCTCTTCAGATACATTTTGGAAAGACTAATAGAGGTGATACATTCTTCTTGGGAAAAATATTGATCTCCTTGACTAGCAAGAAGCAAGATTATGTTTCACAATCTAATATTGAAGTTGAGTATATTGTTTCCGCGAGTACTAGTGCCTAAGTCATTTAGATGAAGAAAATGTTAGAATATTTAAAGGTATATATTGATGAACCTATAGTGATATAGTGTGAAAATTCAAGTGATATATATCAAATAATTTGGTACAATATTCCAGGACAAAAAATATTTAAACAATATACAATAAAGGCATACATAATATAGAATATAATCTATAATAAAGTTATAAAACTTAGAATTTGATGATATTTATTTGTAATCTCTATATTATCTAAATATATAAAAAAATGAAACATTATTCTTATTTTTTTAATTTATCCTCTCTTCATTTTTTTTAGAAAACAATTTCCAAAACTTTAACTTTATAAACATCTAAATCAATCATATATATAATACTTCCATTTTGTATAAATTATAAATTTTGAATATTACAAATAAAATATAGAACTAAAATAAAATTAAGAGTAAAATCAAATTACATAAATAAATAAATAAATAAAAATCTTAATGGACTCAATTAGAATAAAATAACAATAAACTAATATATCCATTTCATAGGTAATAAACTATTTAAATATAAAATTAATAAACCAATCTATCCAACTCATAGGTAATAAACTATCTAAATATAAAATTAATAAATCATCACAGTAGTGAATTTATAAAATATGTGAAATACTCTCTAACATCCGCAATTGTTTATTTTAACTAATATCATTTTTTGTGTGCAGTTGATCATTCTGAATCAAATTTTTTTATAGAACAAATATGAACTCTAAATAATTCATTATCCAAAGGAACAATACATAAGACGCAATATGCCAATATAGTGCCGTAAGATCCAGATAAAAAACAAGACAAAGACATTACACCGGGAACCTTAGAACCCATTTCGAAGCATCAAGTAGAGCTCACAGAGCAGCCATTATAAACACAGATGCAAATTTTTAAACCATACAAACCACCTCATAGCAAATAAAACCCCAACCCCCAATAAAAACATCTCCAGTCATATCCTCCAGCTGCCCTCAGAAGCGCCATCACTAGCACCGTAACGAGATCCACCACCGCCACCGCCACCATCACCATAGCGTGCTCCTCTAGAACCACCACCGCCATAGTCACCGCTACCGCCACCATATCCATCACTTCCACCGCCACGGCCAACACCACCATATCCATAGTCTGCTCTCAGACTGCCGCTCTCTGCTCTCAGCTCTCAGATTGTCGATGAAAAAATGTCCCTCCAAAAATGAAAAATTGAATGAACACGGGAGTTTGATTTAGGATGGTTTTTCCCTCCAAATTTAATATTAAATAATCATGAGTGGACTGGCATGGATCCGCATGTATCTACATGGATGTAGGATGGAAAATAAAATATTTGCGTGCATTAGGATTTTCAGCACATTGTCGGATGAGCCTTTGTACTTGGCACAAAGGCCAAGAGATGACGTTGGGAGTTGTTCACAGTGTCCGGCAAAATACGGAAGGGAAAACACAGACTGGATGGACAAGACGGAGGTAACGACACTGGCTAAACAGCCAGTGCAAATATTTTGCTGTTTAGCCAGTGCCTTTTTTTCTTCTCAATTTGCTTAATATCTTCATTTATTGCCTTGATCTAATCTTCATTCTCCAAAGAATCTTTAATAGATTTAGCCTCAAATTCACATAATAAACATGTGTCATTCTTTAGTCTTCTCCTTTGCATAACTCTTTAATCTCTATCTCCAATAATTTGTTCTAGTATATGATGTCTCCTCACATACATTTCTAATATAGGTTTAAATCTTGGTTCCTCTTGCTATTGTTCACTAGATTTTGTATGTTTAGTATCTTCTATGGTCCCTAGTTGACACTTGGTTTCCTCTGTCTATTGTTCAAAAATCATCCTTAGGTCCATATATACCAATTCAACTTTTAAACACTTCAAAAAACTTAAACAAATTCAGATACCCACTCAATCTCTATAGCATATCATCAACAATTTAACATTTTATGCAATATCTTAACTCTTTGTCTCTAAATGTGTTGTTTGTTAGTAAATAAACTACAGTAAAATATAGCATGCAAAATAATAACATCCACACATGAAAATAACACTTTTGACACCAAGATTTAAAATGGAAACCCAATTTGGGAAAAACCACCAAGTAACATGCTACCAATTTTCACTCTTCTCAAGTGAGCTTAGTTAAGAGCCAACCCTATTAAAGGTTATACAAAAAACTATTAAATGTAATCCTTCTAAAGGATTTAATCACCCTGTTAGGAGTGACCTTGTTAGAGGACTTTAGGACACTCCATTACAATGCCACCTTGATTAAAGGACTCACAAAATGATTGGTAGTTCAACCTTGATTAAATGATTTTGAAATGATATAATGGTTAAAAAGTAATAGTAGGTTTGATCTATAAAGTAAAACTTTCTTTGCAAATTTAGATCTCCATTCATTCATCTATTAGATCATTGATTGGCCTTCATTAACATCTACATCATTGATCTTCTTGGCATCTCATCAAGCACTCACTTCTTCACAAACTCTTCACACTTTATCTCTGTCTTCACCTCTTTACAACTTTTCCTTAAGATTTCCAATCAACCACAAACCAACCTTACAATTCATTCCTTATGCCTCCTTAAATAGGTAATTTCAATCTTTTATCACTTAAACATCATCATTAGTCTTAGGGTTAGGTCAGATTCATCACATCCTTCCATCTTTTTGTTCTCCTTGTTCTTCTAGAAACTTCTAATCAAGCCCTTTTCTTTGATTTTGTAAAAAAAATTGTTTGTGCATTAAATATGTCAAATTATCAATCATTATCTTCCATGCACTTTGAATAACTCAAAATTTCAACTTTGTCGGCCTCATAATCAAATATTTCTCAAACTTTAACTTTTGTTGTCACTTGGAAATTACTATGTTCTCCATCTCGGTCAACATTGTGTATCTTGGTAATCACTATACTTTCTTACTCAGCATCGCTGTACTTTCTCAACCAATACTATGCTTGGTCGTAACTATACTTGTTCGGCAATAACTAATGCTCGACTGGAACTTTTTTGTTTGGCTTCTACTTAAATTCCTTACTATTCTGCTTCAACTCCATTGATCGTGCAATGTTGATAGTCAGTCAAGCTTATCCTTTTGGATTATTTTAACTCTTAGCTTCATCCAATTGTCTTCTACACTTCTTGTATTGATCTTAACAATACATTATCTTTTCAAGGACTAACTTATCAAGTGCCCATTGTATTTCCATGATACTTAACACATCTCAACCCAACCTTTCACTAAGTCATCTAATGATCTCTTCTTTTTAAATCCTCTTCACCAATCAAATGATATGGAACTCTACACTATTAGTAAGTGTTGGATTGACACTCTGTCTTACCAATAGGTTTGACATCATTGAAAATATAACAATTGCTCCTTAATTATAGTTTCTAACAACTACCATTGACAACATGCTTAATCTTATATATCCATCTTGAGCTTGCCATAAACTTATCTTTTGGTCATGGTACTACCTCATATGCTTTATTCTTCATGATGGAAGAATATTCTTCCTCCATAGCATCCTTCCAAACTTGGTGCTTGGATGCCTCTTGAAAGATGGAAGGCTCTACTCCAACTAATTTACTCATAAATGCTACATAAACAAATGATGTTTGGGAGCCTCTCTCTATCTGGAATCTTGTGGGACCCCTATTTTTCCTCTTCTTTGTAATAGGGATATGAGGCTGAGGATTCTTTTGTTTGTCTTGATCATTTTGTTTTGTTTTCTTGTATTTCTCTCCAGCTTGAGTGACTAAAGTTTGAGGAATTTTTCCACCTCAATTTTGGATTATTGCTGCTCATTCATCAAGATGCTGTACTTTTGAAGACCCCTCTCCTCCTCAAACCTTAAATATTTGCAAATAACTATTTTCCTTAGGGAAGGAATGTAAACTCAATAACTCTTAGAAGTTTTATTGTACCCAACAAGGGTATTCTTCTCTACTGTTGGTTCTAACTTTGTTCTTTTCTCCATAGGAATGTTGCAATACACAAGGCATCCAAAAATGTGAATATGACCCAAATCTAGTTTCTTACCACTAAATGCCTCTTCTAGAGTCCCCCAACACTTTGTGAGGACTCCTACTCAGAAAATATATAGTTGTATTGCAAGCTTCTTCCTATAGGAACCAAGCTAAGTCCTAATCATGAAGCATGGCCTTGATTGCTCTAAGTATTGCCCCATTCTTCTGATCAACAACACCATTTTCTTTAGTGTTGTATAGAACTATCAACTCTTTCTTGATACCTTCGTGAGCACAAAAATCTTTGAAAACATTAAAAGTATACTCACCTCCATTATCAAACCACAATATCTTGATCTTTCTCCCTGTCTATTTTTCCATGAGAGCCTTAACCTCTTTGAATTTTCCAAAGATCTCATCCTTTTTCTTCATAAAATATATCCATGTCTTCCTAGAGAAATCATCAATGAAAGTAACATAATAATCATACCCACTGAAGGATATTTTTGGCATAGACACACACACATGTGTGTGTATGAGATCCAAAATCCCTTCAAAGCTATTGTCACTACTTGAAAAATTGGACTTGGCATATTTCCCAAGAGCACAACCCTTATACACCTCATGCTTTCCTTTCTTCATCTCAAGTAGCTCCATCACTATTTCCTTGAGCACATTAAGTTCTCCATGGTAAATATGAGCCATCCTTTTATGCCACAAATCTCCTTGTCCTTTACAATTGCTTGCCAATGCTTCTGTAGGCTCAAACTCTAACCAAAACAAGATGCCATGTCTAACTCCAATCACTTTTACAACTTTGGAATCCTTGGGACAAATATTAAATTTTCCCCTTTCAAAGGATACAATGTAACTCTTGTCTTCTAAAGTATAAACTGAAATTAAAAATTTTTTATGCTAGGAACATACAAAACATCCTCCACCAACAAGGTTTTTCTAGAATCTCTTTGAAACTTGTTAATGCAACACTAGTTGTGTGGTACTTAGTATTATCATTGAGCTCTATATAGAAATCCAGATTCTTCTCCTCCAACTTGGTGAAATGATCTCTAACTCCCATCATGTGATAAGAAGCCCCACTATAAATATACAAAACCCTAATTGAAATTGAGATTGAAAGACCAGTGATGAGAGAAAACGCATTCTCAAATCATAATGAAAACTCGTCCACCTGAGATGTAGAAGCAACTTGCTTCTTCTAATTGCCCTTATTTTTCTTATTCCTGTTCAGACTTTGACTAACATAGTGGCCATTTGATGATAGTAAAAACATTTCATCCTTCTCAAATCTTTCTTCTCCCCACTCTTAGAAGAAGAACCTTTTATTTTTCCTTTATTAGACTTCTTCTTAGCCTTTCTTACAAGACCAAGATTTTTTGCATCTTAGCCCTTCTTTGTTTGATCTCCTTGATGAGAACTTTTGTAGATTTCCACTTGATCAAAATCATCCCAAAGTCTTTCCCAATCAATTAGTCAATCTCTATTGACCTTATGCATGATAGAAACTCCCTAGTGCTTTAAAAAACAATTTAAGGCTATACACACTCACTCATCATCAAAAATTATTTCTGCAACAACAACCAATTCATCTTTGACTTTTGTCAACTTGGACTAATAAGAAGTCACACACTCACCTATGTAAATCTTGGTATTATGCAATTTTTCCTTGAGCATCATCTTATTGTTAGAATTTTTAGAGTAACTGGGCCGATGGGGGGGGGGGGGGGTGTGAATCTATTATCCTTAGGTCCAAATTTACCAATTAAACTTTTACTAACTTCAAACAACTTAAACAATCTCATTAAACCACTCAGTCCATATAGACACTCATTAGAAACTTAATGTTATGTTCATTACTTAACTTATTATTTACTACATGTCAACTAACACTAAACAAATAACTGTAAACAACATGCATCACACATATATGACACTAGGATTTAATGTGGAGACCTAATTTGGAAAAACCACCAAGCAATATGCTACCACTTTTCACTCTTTTGATGTGTGCTTAGTTAAGAGTCAACCATGTCAAAGGTTACAAAACACAATACTAGGTGTGACCCCGTTAAATGATTTAATCACCTTGGTAGGAGTGGCTTGTGTGAGGCCTCACTCGATCTACCATAGTATAGATGGCATAATTGCAATATGGTACTTCTAATTTGATGTTTTGATATAATTTTAAGGCTATAGGGTTATGTCAATTTAATATCTTCATTTTGATGGTTTGCACTTATATTTGCATGCTAGGACCTAATTGCTATATTTAATGATTTCATTTCATGTTCCAAAATATTTCAATTGCTTTTATGGAAACTGAATTGTAGAAATACTTGAATGTCAAATTGTAATGTTCAAAAGAAAATTAGTGCCAAACAATAGATTAGATGTGAAAACAAACCCAACTCACATGCCTTGTAACTTAATAGTCATGAATTCAATATTTTATCACTATGATAGAAAATAGATTATGAGGTTATTCAGGATGTTAGTTTGATCATGTTACATAATAATCAATGATGATATGCAGGGATTGGCATTTTAGTGTTTTGATTGTTTTATATGAAAATTATTAGAAAAGAGAAAGTTAATTGGAAATGATGAAATATGCAAGCCTAATGTTGAATATGAAAGCGATTTATTACACTTGTTTATATATTGCTTATATGATTTTCTTGGACTACTGATGCTCGAGTTTAGTGTGCAAGAATTTGACCATGGGATTTAATGGGGGACCAAGGCTTAAACCCATGTGAAACATGACATAACCAAGGTTGAATCAGTGGAAAAGATTCAAACCTAATTGTAATGTGTTTTGTTTTGTAAATGTGAATTATATGGGTATGTAATAGTTTAAATCATGTATATAGTTAGAGGCATGTCACTATAAATTTAATGTGTGTTTTTATGTGTCACTTAACATTTGTGTTGTTCATGTGTTGATGACTTGTCATATAGAGTTTTGGGCAAAAGTCACCTAACCTAAAACCTAACCCAATGCAATACTAAAGTTAACCCCTTATGGCAGAGTGTTAAGAGAAGTCTCCATCAAAGGGAAATTCGAATTCCAACTTTCTATTAACTTTTAAAGATCAAAAAGTGGGCCTAGGGGGTTATTTTGGGGAAAAATAAGTGCTCTCATGATAGTAATATGGGTTGGGGGTCTAAATTTAACCTTTAGTAGGCCTAGATGACCTTGGGAACCCTCCAAACATGTTACTTTCTTAGAATTTCGAAATTGAAGAGTTCATATGTTTCCTTCCACTTGATCAAGGTACAATTTTAGAAAGGGGAAAGGATGTAAGAAAAGGGAGGCTTGTTGTTTGAGCCATTTTTAGTTGAGTGAGAAGTTGGAGGCATTTTAGAGGGCTTGGGAGAAAATTAGTGGGTTGTCTACCCACTCTCTAACTTTAGAGACTCTTAGGGTTTGTAAGCTTGGGAGGAAGCTCTTCTACAACCATTCATTACCATTTTACAAAAAGGATTCAAGGTTGATTTCTTCTTGCCCATGTATTATTTTTCTCCAAAACTTGCATAATGGTATTGCATTCATGAGCGTGTAGGGTTGTGAGTTCATACTGGGAGTAGATTTCATGGCATTGTATTGTGATGTAGTATTCATGTATATGTTTGAATGGTGTTCTTACCATGTAGTTAGTTTGATTCAATTTTAAAATTGAATCTTGGTATTGCAATCATGAGTATGTAGGTAAGGAGAATGCCATTGTGAGAAGGAATATGTGATATATCTTGTGGCTTGTTGTGTTGTATTGTGTTGTGATGAGTATGGAGTTTGGGTTTTTCATTGTTCTCTTATTTTTTTCTTGAGTTTCCATGATTTGTGCATGAGTGTTGTTATGGCTATGAGGGCTTTTCTCACCCTTTGGGAAGGGAAGAGAAGTTCAGGGTGAAGGGCATAGTTGGTCTTGAAAATGTATTTGAGAACCTTGGAGTATGGGCTCCATTGTATGCCATAATCATTCGTATCTTGCTGGGGGTGATAAGGGAAGTATGGTGTAGAGAGGAAATTTATGGAGTATGTGTTCCAAGGAGATTATAGCTGATGGTAGTGGGTTTGGAGGATGATTTGAGAAAGACCTGAAAGGGCATGAAATTTGCTGATTTGTGATAGCCCTAAAAGGGCATGAAAAATGTTTATTGCATATATGTTTGATATGGAAAATCTCCATTTTTGGAGCACACCTTCTCCCTATGTTTATGGTTCCATTGGTGAACCATTGTGCAATATCCTTGGGACGAAATTGTTTAAGTTTTGAAATGTAATGTTTATGCATTTGAAAGATTGTATGTGTAACCTGGTTTGAGCCTTGTTCCCCTAGCATAGGCGTGGTCTCTTTGGAGGCCTATGGTTGGGTAGAGAGCACCCATGGTCTTTTTTTGTTCCTTTGTGATGTACTTGCAGATTTTATGCTCAAGGGAGCAATGGAAACAAACTTGGAATGGTCATCTCTTAGATGTTGCTTGAAGGAGGAAAATTTTTGCATTATATACATAGTGGAGAACCTCTCTCCATCTCACTCATGTTGTTGCAATGAAAGATTGCACATAATCAAGGAAGAAATATGTCATTTGGTAATGTAAGTAAAAGGATGACATAGTTACCCATGTGATTGTATATTGCATTCTGAAAGTTGAAGCTTTCACTTGTGTTCTTGTGTATGGTATTGTATTGTAAAAGTGATTTGTCACCTTATGTACATTGTTATGAATAAAAGATCCATTAAGGAATAAATTTTGGAGACATTATCATATGTGGTTTTATTGTAAAATTATAGATTATGCATTTAGATGTAATGGTAAGGGAGATTATTGAATCCTAGATAGAGTTATGGAAAGGATTCATTTCAAGAATATCCATCCATTTTGATACCTAAGAAATGTACATATGTTGTTGTATTATGTTCATTGAATCAAGAAACAAATCAAGATAATACATTTTCAAAGTATTGTCAATTGAAATATACTTTTAATGTAACTCATGAATTGAATTTATTTATGAAGTGACCTTTGAATAGAAAGCATATAGAAATAATGTCAACCTACCACCAAACCCATATACTTAGCAATATAGTTGATTTGAGGATATGAAGAAAATAGATGAACTTCTACACTAAATTAGGCCTGTACATGCACATTCACTGAAGAAAAATGTATGGGGAAGAAAAAAATCCCCTTCTTCAAGATTTCAAATCAATATTATATTTCAAAGAATATTCTTTAGGATCCCTTAAAAAGAGAAAAACCAGTATAGCTAAATGGGAGAGAGTGAATAAAAAATAAAAAGGGGGTTAAGTCATAGACTAGTTTAAATTATACACAACCTAGAAATCAAGAGGGAAGGCCATGAAAATCCCGTGATTTTTATATAAAATAAACCAAACATAAGACTATGATTATAATAAAACCTAGGCATTTAAGTTTTGTTTTAAAACTAGGATGTACCCCACCCATTAATAAATTAATCTTCATATAAATACAAAAATAAAATAAAAATTAAAACACAACCCTCTCAAGCACTTTTCCTTTTCTTTAGAGGACTTGGCGCATGTGATCAGAGTTTGGGGAAAGGGTACAATTTCTGACATTATGTTAGGCCCCAATCCCAAGCGCCTTCACCTTGGGCCAAGGGAAGTACGCCTTCCAAGATGGCACTGGCTAAACAACCAAATATTTGCACTGGCTATTTAGCCAGTGCCGATACCTCCATCTCGTCTGTCCAGTCTGTGTTTGCCCTTTCGTATTTTTTTGAACACTGCGAACAACTCCCAACGTCATCTCTTGGCCCTTGTGCCAAGTACAAAGGCTCATCCGACAATGTGCTAAAAATCCCAATGCACGCGAATATTTTATTTTCCGTCCTACATCCATGCAGATACATGCAGATCCATGCCAGTCCACTCATGAATATTTAATATTAAATTTGGAGGAAAAAAACATCCTAAATCAAACTCTCATGTTCATTCAATTTTTCATTTTTGGAGGGACATTTTTTCATCGACAGTCTGAGAGCTGAGAGTAGAGAGCGGCAGTCTGAGAGAAGACTATGGATATGGTGGTGTTGGCCGTGGCGGTGGAAGTGATGGATATGGTGGCAGCAGCGGTGACTATGGCGGTGGTGGTTCTAGAGGAGCACGCTATGGTGATGGTGGTAGTGGTGGATATGGTGGCGGTGGCGGTGGTGGATCTCGTTACGGTGCTAGTGATGGAGCTTCTGAGGGCAGCTGGAGGATATGACTAGAGATGTTTTTATTGGGGGTTGGGGTTTTATTTGCTATGAGGTGGTTTGTATGGTTTAAACATTTGCATCTGTGTTTATAATGGCTGCTCTGTGAGCTCTGCTTGATGCTTCGAAATGGGTTCTAAGGTTCTCGGTGTAATGTCTTTGTCTTGTTTTTGATCTGGATCTTACGGCACTATATTGGCATATTGAATCTTATGTATTGTTCCTTTGGATAATGAATTATTCAGAGTTCATATTTGTTCTATAAAAAAATTTGATTCAGAATGATCAACTGCACATAAAAAATGATATTAGTTAAAATAAAAAATTGGGGATGTTAGAGAGTATTTCACATATTTTATAAATTCACTACTATGATGATTTATTAATTTTATATTTAAATAGTTTATTACCTATAGTTGGATAGATTGGTTTATTAATTTTATATTTAAATAGTTTATTACCTATGAAATGGATATATTAGTTTATTGTTATTTTATTCTAATTGAGTCCATTAAGATTTTTATTTATTTATTTATTTATGTAATTTGATTTTACTCTTAATTTGATTTTAGTTCTATATTTTATTTTTAATATTCAAAATTTATAATTTATACAAAATGGAAGTATTATATATATGATTGATTTAGATGTTTATAAAGTTAAAGTTTTGGAAATTGTTTTCTAAAAAAAATGAAGAGAGGATAAATTAAAAAAATAAGAATAATGTTTCATTTTTTTATATATTTAGATAATATAGAGATTACAAATAAATATCATCAAATTCTAAGTTTTATAACTTTATTATAGATTATATTCTATATTATGTATGCCTTTATTGTATATTGTATAAATATTTTTTGTCCTTGAATATTGTACCAAATTATTTGATATATATCACTTGAATTTTCACAATATCTCACTATAGGTTCATCAATATATACCTTTAAATATTCTAACATTTTCTTCATCTAAATGACTTGAGCACTAGTACTCGCGGAAACAATATACTCAACTTCAATATTAGATTGTGAAACATAATCTTGCTTCTTGCTAGTCACGGAGATCAATATTTTTCCCAAGAAGAATGTATCACCTCTATTAGTCTTTCTATCTATCTTTAATGCTTTTGGTTTACAATTGTGTCAAGTTTTTTGTATCAACATTTCGGATCACACTCTATGATCCATCATTTGGATAATACAGTAAGAGATCTCAAGAAGAAAAGTGATATGAAATGTATCATCCACATTTCTCTTTCTATCCAGAATAAAAGTAATCCAAAATGTATCTGAAGAGAAGTACTCTTTCCATCATCCACATTTCCTTACCAATCAACATCAATATATAAAGTGTAAAATATTTTTCTTTGTCAAACCATAAGCCATAACCAATTGTTCCTTTTAGATATATGAAGGTCCTATTTATAGAAACAACATGTGATTATTTCATCACATGTTTATATTTAGCAATAATATCAACAACATTTACAATATTAGATCTAGGTTATGTCAAATAAAGAAATCCTATGATCATGGATATGTATCTCATCTAACTTGTACAAGGGGATTCAACATCCTTAGTCAATTTACAACTAGTCACCATAGGAATACCAATTGGTTTGGAGTCTTCCATTCCAAAAAAAATCAACAACTCTCGAACATATTTTGACTCTGTAAAAGAAACCAAAAAAGAAATAGAAATAAAAATAAAAGAAATAAAAGAAACCAAAAAATAAATAAATAATATCATACAAATATTTAAAATATTTGTGCCCTCCAATATCTGACGGCATGAAGGGAAGAATTGCAAAATAAAACTATAAGTGCAGGTGGGAAAGAAAGAATGGCACGGAAAGAGGAATGGAGGGACTAGCGCTGACTGGGTTGTCATTGGAAACCAAACCACACCAGTAGTTGTTGAATCATTTATGGATGGCATGATGGGCGTATGGTATGGGGAGGGGCAGGATGGACTCATCTAGGGAGTCGAAATAGCTCCCTGGGTAGCCGTTGCCATTGATTGAGGAGACCACTTGCTTTTTGCATACACTAAGTTTTTTTTTTTATTGTTTTTTGTTATTATACATAACTATATAAATTTATTTTTTAAAGAGTCCCTTCCATAATCTGGTCGATCCCATACTTGGGAATGGCACCAATGGCTTAACACAGGTTACATATTTCTTTTGTGGGGGGGGTGAAAGTGGCTTGTCCCTGAGACCTTAATCATGTGTATGTTTGAGTTATTATTAGCCTAGTTGTATAGATTGATTGCTTCTTGGGGATGATATAATAATATTATTTTATTTCCTTTCTTTGAAGGTGACTTATTTATGAAGCCTCAGTCACAAGAGTTTTTGATTCATCTACTTTCTCTTTTTTTTTGTTTGACTTGTGATAGCATTGTTTATTGGGTCTTTAAGTGGAATACTACTTTATGGGTCCTCTTATGGGTGAGGATATGGAGGAATATTCTTTGATGAATATTTAATTAGACTATAATAGACAGAGGAGTATTTTTCCTACTCTCCATACAAATTCCAAAGAATTAAATATGCATGTACATGCTTATTTTCTCATGGTAGTTTATGCTATGAAATCTATTTGATTTATCTTCTCTACTCAACTATGATGTTATTTTAATCATTCCAATATCTATCTATCTCGATTAATAGATCTTGTTAATATCATTATGAACAATTAACTTAACACATGAAATGTATTCTCTTGTATCATGATTTCAAACGAGCATGTTCTAAACAATGCATGTTCATTCCTTCAGTGGTCAAAAGTAATGAGCTACCCTTTGAAAGGAAAATTTTATACAAAAGCAATCTATGACAACATATCTATTGTTTTGATTCATAAATCAACATGGGAATAAATTCTTCATTTACATAATCACTACTTGGGCATCATAGCAATGACTATTCCTTTACATGAAACTATTTCTTTCCTTCCTATACAACTATGAAAATGATGCAATCTTTCTCTTACAATGCCAACTATATGCATAGCATCAAATATCACTTTACACATTCACATTTATATACAATAGGGTGTAAATCCCTCTCACATTACATAGAACAACAATGAATATTTTACTATCACAACACATTACAAAATGGTATGGGGAGGATTGATTTCCTCAACTAAATGATACATCCACACAACACTTGATTCTTCAACAGTGCCAAGGGGAAAAACCCTAACTTCTTCATAGATACCATTCTCACAAACCTGCAAAAGAATAAACCAAGAACCATGGAGGCTCACCTCCCATCTTAGGCTTCTAAGAAGCCACCCACCGAGCTGGGGAAACAAGGCTCAAATGGGTTGCACTCAAGCAATAAAAATGCATAAAACATAACATTACAACACATGTAAACTCCCTCCAAGGTTTAATACATGTATTCACCACTGGAATCATGAAACAATGGGTGAAGGTGGCCTCTCCAAAGAGGAGAATGTCATATCCATATACACATATACATCTATAATTGCATAATGCCTCTTCAAGGCTATCAAATACATCCTCCTCATCACATCAATACACTCGTACCTCCCATAATGCAAATGCCTCTTCAAGGCTATCAAAATACATCCTCATCACATCAATACACTTATACCTCCCATAATAAAAAACAAGGCATATGGCTTCAATGGAGCCCATAGTTCATGAACAATAAAACCCTCTCCAAGAGGAAAATCTCTCAACTTCAATTTTGAGCCCAACTAACCCCTTCACCCAAGGCATCTCTTCCCTCCCAAGGGTGAGTGAAGCCTTCACACCCATTAACATCCAAACACAAAAAAACAAGGAAAAATATGTAAGATAAATCCATCACAACAATGGAACATACCCACAATCTCACACAACCACATTACATGAACTTTAACACAAAATGAACAAGAACATCATCATTGAGCAAGTGCATTGAGAGTTATGGCATGGGCACCAACCTTGGTCCAAGCTAAAGGAAAAAATGAAATTTGTTGCAGAGCTCCCTTCTTCTTTGTCCTTCCTCCTTCCAAACCCTAATTGTCTCTAAACTTAGAGAGTGGATGAACACCCGACTAGTTTTTCCAAGTCCACTAAAGAATCTTCCACTATCTCTTGCAACTTTGTCCCTACCAAATTTTCTAATTTTGACTGAGTGGAAATATAGGGATGAACTCAATTTTCGAATTGGTGGAAGAATGCATTGGTTTAGGGGTCCCCTAGGCTAGCTAAACACTAAAATGGTCAAATTTAGGACCCTAACATGTTATGCTAACATATGAGTGGCTTATTTTCACAAAAATGGCACTTTGGGACCACTTATTGACCCTTAAAAATACTTGTCATGTTTGAATTCGAATTTACCTTGATGGTGACCCATCCTATCTTTTCTCTAAGTGGGTTTATTTAATCTTTAAAAAGGCAATTAGTTTAAGGTTAAGTGAAACCATGACCAAAACCCTAGGTGACATGTCATTAACACAAACAATTACAAGTGTCAAGTGAGACATTTAAAACACATTACACATCACCATGACATGTCCCTAATGTATTTATGAGATTAAACTTACCACACACATGCAAGCTTACATTTACAAATAAACACATCACAAGGAGCCTTTTGGATCTTCCAAAGATTCACCTAGGCTATCCTGTGTCCACATAAGTTTGGACCTTGTTTCCCCAACTAATTTCCATGGTTCAATTTCCTACACACTAAACTCGAGCATTAGTAGTCCAATGAAAATCATAAAAAAGTACATGTATATAGATGCATGACAATTTTAATATTTCATAACTCACATAATCAACATATTCAAATTCCCATAATTAACTTTTCTTTTTATAATCACTTTCATATAAAAAGCATTCAAAACATTAAGATATCAAAATCTGCATATCAACATGAATCTTTCCTTAACACAATCAAATTAATATTCTGAATCACATTATACTCCATTTTCTATCATGCTGATGAAATATTGAATCCATAACTATTAGATCATCAGGCATGTGAATTAGGTCATAGTACATATCATAAGTAAAATCCACCGAATGTAAACATCCCAATTAATATCTTTTATTCAATTAAATATGGTGATATTTCTAAGATTATCTCGATATCATTATGAGATAATACATCATAATGCACATGTCTTTAAAATCACTTATGTCAGGTAACCAGGCTTCTTATACAATCGTGTCTACATAGGTTTAAAATTAGTCATTAGGTAAATACATTTCATCTTGTTTGTTAATATATATTATATCCTTATCTTAACTATCAACCCCCATAATAGATCCACTATCTCTAGTACTTTTCATCATCATGGCTGAAGCACTCAGTAGGACTATTAAACATCAGCATGAGATAAGTACGTGGCATGGTGCAAATATCTCAGGTACAAATATATCTATCACTCACTCCTTGTTTGTGGATGATACTTTGTTATTTGGATTGTCAAAAGTTCATCAGGCTCAAAAAATAAAACATGTACTGCACCTTTATTCAGAGGTGTCAGGGAAAGTTATCAATGTGCAAAAGTCAAAAATCTATTTCTTTAATACTAACAAAGTGATATTTGACAAAATAATTCAAATTTTAGGCTTCACAGTGGACTTCTTACCATCCATATACTTGGGAATTCCTTTTTTTATGGGGTCAAATAAATCTAGTTATTGGTCTTTAGTCCTTCAACGCATTCAGATTAGAATGGTTGCTTGGAAAGTTAGATGGTTATCGTTAGCAAGAAGAATTTTGCTAATTAAGTCATTATTAGTAGCAATTCCAAATTATTTTCTTGCAGTCCTGAAAGCCCCTCCTAAAATATTACTTCAAATTCAAAAGATGATTAAGGGTTTTCTCTGGACAGGTAATATGAATGACTCACAAAAAATACCACTTGTTTCCCTTCAAGATATGGCACATATCCCAAAAATTGGAGGGGCAGGAGTTCATGATTTAACTAAAAGAAATGAAGCTTTTGGTGGTAAACTAGTTTGGAAAATGTACAGTAAGCCTCATTCCACATGGTGCAAGATTACGCAACAAAAATATCTGGACAATAATGATTCCACGAGAGTTATCTCCATCTTGGATCCTCCAAAAGGTTCTATTATTTGGGATTTTACGATGGTTGCATGAGATATTGTAGTAAAATATGTTACTTGGGAATTGAATAATGGTAGCAGGGTAAGCTTTTGGAGGGACTCTTAGAATGGTCAACCTCCTTTATCAAAAAGCATGGTATCTCAGAACATTATCATGGTTTCAAAAAATCACTGGGGCACACAACTCAATCAATCTGTAGCTAATGTATGTGAAAATTTAGGAAAAGTGAATTGGAAAAGTCTGGATGAGTTACCATTGACATCTCATGAAATTACTCAATTCAAAGAAATTTTGGCCTCTAAACAAGTCTTCATAACTGGGTCTGTAGACAAAATCATTTGGGCTCCAGCTAAGGATGGCCACTATTTAGTAAAAGAGGGATATAAAATCTTGTAGCAAAATGAAATGTATAAAGTTTCTAGTAGAGCATTTTCATTTTGTTGGAATCATGTTGTTCTTCCAAAGGTAGGTTGCTTCGCATTCCTTGCATTATAGCATATGATCTTGACTAGTGACAGATTGAGCAGATTGCACATTGCCTCGTCATTTAACTACATTTTTTGTAATGAGTGTGAAGAAAAAGTGGATCACCTTCTTCTTACATGTCCATTTTCTAGTCAATGTTGGAGTCACATAATGAATAAGTTAAATTATAGTACTCCACTCCAAAATAATATATGGGACTAGTTTCAATCTTGGCCAGTCCTTTACCCAAATTCCTTATTTGCAAATCTTTGGAAGTGTATACTGGCATCAGTTGTGTGGGCTATATGGTGGGAACAAAACAATCACATTTTTAGAAATGAGGTATCTACAATAGACAAAGTTTAGGAGGGAACTAAGAGAGCAATATCAGAAGTGACTGATACAAGTTTGAGAAATTGTAAATTTAATCCTCTTGTTACTTCATGGGACTCTAAAGTGATTCAAAATTGGAGGCAGTTAATCATTTCCAATGGTTGGAAAATTAATAATATCACATCATCTTCTATGTCTTGAATGAAGGTTTATTGGAGATCCCCATCTGAGGGATATTGGAAATTGAATTTTGATGGGGCATCTAGAGGAAACCCAGGAAGATCTGGTTTGGGGGCATGTATCAGGGACTCCCATGGAACAGTAGTGGCTATTACAACTTCCCCTTTACCTACTGGTACAAATAACATGGCAGAAGTTCAAGCTCTACTCGCTGGCCTCATTCTCAGTAAGCAAGATAATTATCGAATGTTGCATATTGAAGGAGATTCATCAGTAATTATAGATGCTTGTATACATAGAAAAGCATACTCATGGAAACTAAATTATATCTTCAATCAAGTCTAGAGGATCCTAGATGAATGTCAAGATTCTTGCATATCTCATACATTTTGGGAAGGTAACCAAGTAGCCGATTATCTCTCAAATTTGGGTTGTGATGGGTTGTTATTTTCATCATTACAACCATATTCTGTGATTGAAAAATATGGTAATCTTTAAATATTAATAGAAGTTGACAAGAACACTTGCTATCATCCACATCATTAATATGAGCACGATTTGGATTAGTCATTATATTCTGAAATAATTAATCAATGGGAATGTCGTTAGTGTTTCGTGTGGAATATTTGGGAAATAATGTTTATGTCTGGAAGTACAGGTTGCGGACTTTTCCAAGGACACATTTCATTGGATATTCCCATGGCTTCTCAGGTGCGAAGCTAAAGGTAGAGCATCACTTCACATTAGTTTTATATAGATAGGGATTTTCCATATCTGCTAATAAGTGCTTTCAACATAACATTATTTTCTTGGTTATTTATCTAGCTCCAGTCTGCACTTTATTCATTTGTTATAAACATGTCGAAAGCTATTGATGTCTCTGCTTCCTGCGAAGTTTTTCACAAACATCATCATGTTTTGTTGCCAAAGAATTATCGCATATGGATTCCTCCAAAATTTGATGAAATTGTGTTGCCATCTGATGTGGATGATACAATGCTCGATTTGATGTTTATTTTCCATTCCCCTATAGTTCAGAATCACAAGTCAAACAAAAAAAAGAGAAAGTAGATGAATCAAAAAATCTCATGACTGAGGCTTCATAAATAAGTCACCTTCAAAGAAAGGAAATAAAATAATATTATTACATCATCCCCAAGAAGCAATCAATCTATACAACTAGGCTAATAATAACTCAAACATACACATGATTAAGGTCTGAGAGACAAGCCACTTTCACCCCCCCACAAACGAAATATGTAACCTGTGTTAAGCCATTGGTGTCATTCCCAAGTATGGGATCAACCAGATTATGGAAGGGACTCTTTAAAAAATAAATTTATATAGTTATGTATAATAACAAAAAATAATAAGAAAAAAACTTAGTGTATGCAGAAAGCAAGTGGTCCCCTCAATCAATGGCAAAAGCTACCCAGGGAGTTATTTTGACTCCCTGGATGAGTCCATCCCGCCCCTCCCCATACCATACGCCCATCATGCCATCCATCGATGATTCAACAACTACTGGTGCGGTTCGATTGCCGATGATGACCTAGTCAGTGCCAGTCCCTCCATTCCTCTTTTTGTGCCATTCTTTCTTTCCTACCTGCACTTATAGTTTTATTTTTTAATTCTTCCCTTCATGCCGTCAGATATTGGAGGGCACAAATATTTTAAATATTTTAGCTTTTTAAATATTTGTATGATATAATTTATTTATTTTTTGGTTTCTTTTATTTCTTTTATTTATTTTATTTTTATTTCTATTTCTTTTTTGGTTTCCTTTACAGAGTCAAAATATGTTCGAGAGTTGTTGCTTTTTTTTGGAATGGAAGACTCCAAATCAATTGGTATTCCTAAGGTGACTAGTTGTAAATTGACTAAGGATGTTGAATCCCCTTGTACAAGTTAGATGAGATACATATCCATGATCATAGAATTACTTTATTTGACATAACCTAGACTTAATATTGTAAATGTTGTTGATATTATTGCTAAATATAAACATGTGATGAAATAATCACATGTTGTTTCTATAAATAGGACCTTCATATATCTGAAAGGAACAATTGGTTATGGCTTATGGTTTGACAAAGAAAAATATTTTACACTTTGTTTATATATTGATGTTGATTGGGAAGGAAATGTGGACGATGGAAAGAGTACTTCTCTTCAGATACATTTTGGATTACTTTTATTTTGGATAGAAAGAGAAATGTGGATGATACATTTCATATCACTTTTCTTCTTGAGATCTCTTACTGTGTTATCCAAATGATGGATCACAAAGTGTGATCCGAAACATTGATACAAAAAACTTGACACAATTGTAAACCAAAAGCATTAAAAATAGATAGAAAGACTAATAGAGGTGATACATTCTTCTTGGGAAAAATATTGATCTCCGTGACTAGCAAGAAGCAAGACTATGTTTCACAATCTAATATTGAAGTTGAGTATGTTGTTTCCGCAAGTACTAGTGCTCAAGTAATTTAGATGAAGAAAATGTTAGAATATCTAAAGGTATATATTGATGAACCTATAGTGATATATTGTGAAAATTCAAGTGATATATATCAAATAATTTGGTACAATATTCAAGGACATAAAATATTTATACAATATACAATAAAGGCAGACATAATATAGAATATAATCTATAATAAAGTTATAAAACTTAGAATTTGATGATATTTATTTGTAATCTCTATATTATCTAAATATATAAAAAAATGAAACATTATTCTTATTTTTTTAATTTATCCTCTCTTCATTTTTTTAGAAAACAATTTCCAAAACTTTAACTTTATAAACATCTAAATCAATCATATATATAATACTTCCATTTTGTATAAATTATAATTTTGAATATTACAAATAAAATATATAACTAAAATCAAATTAAGAGTAAAATCAAAGTACATAAATAAATAAATAAATAAAAATCTTAATGGACTCAATTAGAATAAAATAACAATAAACTAATATATCCATTTCATAAGTAATAAACTATTTAAATATAAAATTAATAAACCAATCTATCCAACTCATAGGTAATAAACTATTTAAATATAAAATTAATAAATAATCACAGTAGTGAATTTATAAAATATGTGAAATACTCTCTAACATCCCCAATTTTTTATTTTAACTAATATCATTTTTTGTGTGCAGTTGATCATTCTGAATCAATTTTTTTTAGAAAAAATATGAACTCTAAATAATTCATTATCCAAAGGAACAATACATAAGACGCAATATGCCAATATAGTGTCGTAAGATCCAGATCAAAAATAAGACAAAGACATTACACCGAGAACCTTAGAACCCATTTCGAAGCATTAAGCAGAGCTCACAGAGCAGCCATTATAAGCACAGATGCAAATGTTTAAACCATACAAACCACCTCATAGCAAATAAAACCCCAACCCCCAATAAAAACATCTCCATTCATATCCTCCAACTGCCCTAGAAGCTCCATCACTAGCACCGTAACGAGATCCACCACCGCCACCGCCACCATATCCACCACTACCACCATCACCATAGCGTGCTCCTCCAGAACCACCACCGCCATAGTCACCGTTGCTGCCACCATATCCATCACTTCCACCGCCACGGCCAACACCACCATATCCATAGTCTTCTCTCAGACTGCCGCTCTCTACTCTCAGCTCTCAGACTGTCGATGCAAAAATGTCCCTCCAAAAATGAAAAATTGAATGAACACGGGAGTTTGATTTAGGATGGTTTTTCCCTCCAAATTTAATATTAAATAATCATGAGTGGACTGGCATGGATCCGCATGTATTTGCATGGATGTAGGACGAAAAATAAAATATTTGCGTGCATTGGGATTTTTGGCACATTGTCGGATGAGCCTTTGTACTTGGCACAAGGGCCAAGAGACAAGGTTGGGAGTTGTTCACAGTGTCCGGAAAAATACGAAAGGGCAAACACAGACTGGACAGATGAGACAGAGGTAACGACACTGACTAAACAACCGGTGCAAATATTCAGCTATTTAGCCAGTGCCTTCCAAGATCCTAGTTACCTAAGTTGAGGTGGGCACCAATTAACAACCTACACAATGTAAAAAGGGCTGATCATACTTAGTTTAAAATCTCCACCTAGGCATCTACCTTCAAAAACAAAACTAACATGCATAAAGTTTAATGCAAAATGGGAAATAGTAGTCCCCACCAGGCCTTGGCACATACACCTCTCCTCACCAATTTTGAAAGTGCATGGAATCAAGGACCGCCCACCAAGGTGCCTCACCTTGGATTGATACAAACTTGCCTAGATTTTAGTGGTGTTTCAAAACTTCCTCCCAGATGTATAACCATGCTTTATGGACTACATAAGTCAGAGAGTCTTCCTAGTTGACTTGCCTTTGGGAGAGAGTAAAAGGTAACACCTTGATTCTAGTGCAGGAGGTGGAAACATATATCTCTTGAGGTGGGCATCAGGGGTTAGGTAAGAGAAGAAAAGGAATGTCTTGTCAAGGAGATCAACACCTAGATCACTTAGTGTTAATGATTAAGAGTTAGTTTGTTATGAAGTCATGTGCTAACAACTGAATGATAGCACTTAGGGTTATGGATGGGTAATTAGCAATGTTTAGGGGGTGAGTCCTTTCTTATAAATTTATGTATTAATAGGAGTGTTAAGGGTGAGGTGGGGAAGTAGAATAGGATAAGTTAGTTGTTAGAAGATATGTATTATGTTTTTAAATTTTTTTTTTCTTTATGTGAATATTATCTGTTAATTAGGATTTATTAATTAAATTGTAAAATATTTATGTTATGATGAATAGACATTTGATCTATAAGATAAAATTTGTAGTTTAACTCATTTACATTATGGTACTAGTAGAGAGATTCGTATAGGAAAAATAATAACAAGAAAAATAATAACAATAATAAAACAAAACAACAAAAAATTAACTAACAAATCCCATAAATAATTAATAATTGGGCTTTGGTTAGTAAGTTAAGATTTGTTTGCTAAATGTTTGGATAGCATTATATGTTGGTTTTACATTTAGTTGTTATTAAGGATTAGTAGGAGTAAGGGGTTAGATGTTAGAATATGTTAGAGGTTAGAGTTAGTTTTTATTATTTTGTAATGATATCTTAGTTAGCTAGTAAGTTAGTTGTGTTAGTTGTTGAGATATTTGTAGCATTTAGTAGGTAAATAATTTAGTTAAACTAAATTCAATTAGTGGTTATTATAGAAGTTAGAAATTAGTAATAAGAATTATATCTTGTTCATGTGTTATGAAAGGAATTTTACCAAAGCAAAATTAGATTGAGGGGTTAGAAAATTAAGGTTGTTAGAATATTAAGGTAAGTTAGTTTGAAGACAATGTTAATTTTAAATTTATGTTTCATAAAATTTATATTTGAATTTAGTGTTAGTGAATAGTGTCTTTAATTATGAAAAAATATTGTGTCTTCATAATGAGAAGTGTAAAATGTTTATAATACATTTGAAAATCATTTACTCTATAGTAGAGCATGATTGAATATGTTATATCTTATCAAGGGAATTATTTTTGTAGCGATTTCATAATTTATACTATGGATTTAATTATGGGTTTAATATGCTCAAAGTTGCACCAGGGTTGAAAGCTTTGTGTCAAAGACCAATATTAGTTGTTAATGGATAAACCTTGTCAAAAACAATTAAGTGAAAAGTAGGATTGGAAATGGATTAGTTAGAAATTTTACGTAGTTCTTTCATTGGAATTTAAATTTATATGATGATTATAGTACTAGGATATTTTGCATTTGAATTTTAGACCTAGAAGGTGGTTAGTGGATCAAAAAATATTATAACTCAAGTTGGCTAGGTAACGTAATATGATGAGTCAGGTTATCATAGAAGATGAGTTATATGTTGTAAATAGTTTAATGATAAAAGTTTTAATATTATTATTATTTCAAAATGAGTCATGATAATATCTAGATTAAGTATTAGTATGTTATGATAAATTGACCCTTAAATGTAGAATTAGGTTCTCCTAAAAGATTGATCTAGAATAGTGTAATAAGGAATAGCATCATAGTCAACTTAAGAACTTGGAAACCCAAAAATGTATCTTGAACCTGATGTCATACCCTTGTAATTTGAACTTAATGTTCAATCGATCAACTTATTCAACAAGAACTAAGTGTTCTCGTAGCATTAGGACTTAGGGGTTCGAACTTGTACAATATGTGGAGATGTCAACCCTAGATCTTAATGATATGTATTAGAACTCACTTTAATCCTATGTCATGTTTCCTTAACTTGATTAGTGTAGCATGTATTAACTTAGTAGATTAATTAATTATATATATAAAAAATTAAATTTTGTTTTGTTGGTATGTTTTATCTGTATTTTGGACATGACAGCTTGGTTAGAGGACATTGGATAATTCCATTAGAATGTCAACTTGATTAAAGGATTTACAAAATGATTATTAGGCCAACCTTGATTAAAGGATTTTGACTACCACAATATTTAGAAAATAACAATAGGTTTGATATGTAAAACACAACCTACTTTTCAAATTTACATCTCCATTTATCTCATTAGTTGGTTTATTGATTGGACTTCATTAACATCTCCATCAATGATTTTCTTGACAACTCTTTAAGAAATCACAATTCACCAATCTCTTCACTTTTCCTCTGCTACTATAGTCTTCATAGGTTCTCAATAAAATTTCCAATCAATAGTATACCAACCTTAAAAAAAATCTCGTATGCCTCCTTAAATAGTTAATTTAGATATTTTTTTGCTTAAACATCACCATATATCTCCATCAATGATTTTCTTGACAACCCTTTAAGAAATCACACTTCACCAATCTCTTCACTTTTCCTCTGCTACTATATTCTTCATAGGTTCTCAATAAAATTTCCAATCAATAGTATACCAACCTTAAAAAATATATCGTATGCCTCCTTAAATAGGTAATTTAGATATTTTTCTACTTAAACATCACCATATATCTTAAGGTTAAGTTTGATTCAACGAATCTATCCATCATTTTGTCCTTCTACTCCTTTCTTGATAATTCTAGAAACTTCTCATCAAATTATTACACTTTATCGCATAATAAACTCAATCATGCATTAAATATGTCATGTCATCAATCCTTATCATCCACACATTTTGACTAATCCAAAAATTCAACTATGTTGGCGTCAAACTTGATTATTTCACAAATTGTAATTTTGTTGACACTTAGTCATCACTATGTTCTTTTTCTTAGTCATCACTGTGTAGCTCGGTCTCTACTATTTTCTCTTTCTCAAATTCCACTCTCTCGCTCAATCTTCACTAGGCTTAGTTATTACTATATTTTTCTTATTCATTATTCTTGAGCATAACTATCACTCGACTAATACCATTTTCTTAGCTAACTCTTAAGTTCCCTAATCTTCTATTTCAACTCCTTCATTAACCAACCACATTTGACTAGGATTTTCTCTTTTTCACCCAACACTTCTACACTTCATACATTGAGTAAAAAATACATCATCTTATCAAAGACTAATTGATCAAGTTCCCATTGTAAAATCCTATTCATCAATCAATATATATGACACTCTACACTATTAGTAAATGTCTCTCCAATAGGTTTGACATCAATGACAACATAAGAATTATTCCAATTGTAGATTCCAACAATCTCCCTCTTTGGCATTGATAGAAACACCTCTAGTTATCATGCAAATTCAAAAGACATTCACATGATTTAATAATAACAACTCTCTCTATAATTTGATAAAAAACTTGATTAATATCCTTAGTTTCATTGTGATTCTCATCTTGCACTCACTTACACTTCTCCCTGTATGATACCAATTATATATTCTTCAATGCTAACACTAATTGCAATACCAACTATATTGACAACACCTCTTATCATATTCCTCTCTATATTGACACTTACACTTACACTTCTCCCTATATGATACCAATTATATATTCTTCAATGCTAACACCAATTGCAATACCAACTATATTGACAACACCTCTTATCATATTCCTCTCTAGCTTCATATGTCTCCCTCTTTTGACAATAATAACTTCATATAGATTCTCCCTCTTATAATCTTAGCACATACTCTCCATATGGATATGAATGGTAACTGCATAACTTCTCCCTCTTTGAAAACAATGCCAAAGACATCAACCATTCACATACTCTATGTCATTCTATAACTGATATAGGAATGCCCGTCATGCCCAAAATATCAGGTCAAAACACACCAATTTTTTTAATTATAAAATATTTATTTAATCCACTATGTTAAGACATGCTACCCTAAATAGGTTATGGAATGTTGACAATGAGATTAGTCTACAATTTATAAGGTTTTACCATTAATTTAAAGAGTTCAAGGGTTTTGGTCTCTTATAGTAATCTTGATTAGGATAAAGGTAAGTTGAAGTACTCATAGAAAATTACATTCTTTGTTTCAAGAGTTAGACAACCATTTGAACTTCTCATACATTTCACTAGGATATAGGGTCAATATCCCAACATATTGTACATGATTCAAGGTCATAAATCATAGTGCTATAGGAACTTTTAGCATCAGTTGAATTAGTCTGATTAATTAAACCCTAGGTTTATGTTTTCAAAAGTATGTCAGTTAAGGGTTTCCAAGTTTCCAAATTGATTTGAGAAAGTTAGGTATAGTTTGAAAAGAGTTAGGATCATACAATTCATATTCTAACATGAGGATAGATATCACCACCACTTTGACACATTCGGGTTTAACCCTATTTAATGATTAAGGAAACCTTATTTAATTATATTTCATTTCACAAAATTATTTTATTAATAGCATAAGTTTTCATTAGGTTGAGATGATACCTAAATTCATTTCATTATACTAGTTCAAAATCTTGGGTGAACTAGTTCTGCATCATTAGGAAGTTGAACTACCACCTTAATACTTGATCTCAATTACTAACATGACCTATTAGAATGAGATCAAAAAGTTAAATATTTGTTAGTGAATTAGTTACGGCATACATTTTATCTTCTAATATAATCTAGACTCATCCCATCAAGTTATCTTCTTAATCGTAATCTATACACTTTCAAAACATTAACATTTACTAATTATCAAATTTCTATCTTGAGCCCTATATATTGGATTATTATTATTATTATTTAAACATCATCCTTATACTATATAAATATCATAATCAAGTCAATGATTAATAGTTCAACATATATCAACTTGAAAACACTATTTCATTTAAATACCCTAACACTTATTCAACTTTAACCATGACCCTTTTCCACAACTTATGTCCCATTTAATTTTTTTACTATCTAGAATAGATTTAATTTTGGTAGCTATAAGGGAAAATGAAATAATTCCAAAAATAATACTTGAATTATATTTTACCATACCTTATCCATAACTTTAACTATAAAAATCATATTATCAATCCCTAACACTAACCTAACCATTACTCAATCCTCCTAATTTCCAACTAAGAATAAATACTATTAAATCCAAAACAAACATTTCCTATAGTAATTAAATGTTCAAACAAAGAGGAAATACCTTTATGCTAAGCCCAATTATAAGTCACCTAAACATAATTACTAATTATCCACTAACTAGGATACTTATCACCTAGACTCCTACTAACTAAACTTTATTAACTAAATCCTAAATAATAAAATACTGAATCTTATTTTAAATTCCTAACCCACATATACTAAATTTTCTTTAGAATGCACCAAACTAATTAAAAAAAAAAAAAAAAACTACGCTACCCTATCCTAACCTACCCCAAACTCCTACACATTCTGGTCTATCCAACACCTAAACCACCCTCTCCCCAAGGACATGGCAACCCCAAGCATCCCACACGGGCACACTAACCAAGCTTCCCATGCTATCCAAGGAATGTATGCACGGGTTGAAGGAAGGAGACAAGGTGTTTTCAAAAACATTACTAAAGTGTTTCAAAATAATCTTTCAAAACTTTCTCCCTTTCTAAGTCAACGTACCATCACCAAATGGATATGCATGGGAAATAGTGGGCAGCTCCCAAGGTGAAAATTATGTTAGACCCCTTTAAATGCTATAAAACTCACAACTTTTTCTTAAGCAACTTGGTATTATGCGCCTGCTTTTGGGGAGAGGGGATAGTAAATGTTAAAGTTTAGTTGTTAAACCTTAGAATAGGATAGCCCCTTTTTTTGATTTAATTTTAATTTTAGTTCAATTTATAATTATATAACCAATGATGGGCTAAAAGATAATATGTTTTGTTGTAAATGGAATTAAAATTTTTCCCATACAAAGGCCAGAGAGCATATTTTCTCTAAGGGAATTTAAAAAAAAAAAGTTTCTAAGTGAAGATTTACAAATTTATTTAGTTAACCAAAGGGGACATTTTTTTTTCTAAGTTGATTTATAGCATAAAATTTGATGCAATGCTTAAGTATTTGAATAGGAATATTTTACTTCCTAAGAATTATGAAAGTCCAAAATGAAGTACCAATCATAACTTCAAATTTTCTTAGCATAGTTAAAAATCAAATTACATGGCTTTATATATATCACCATTTCCTCTAATTACCATTCAAACATATGAATACAAATTTGAATCATAGGAATGCCATAGCAAAGGTAAAACATCATTGCATCCATTTACTAATAAACATATGCATATAGATTTAATCACACAGAATATCATATGAACGAAAAATACTCCATTTTTTTTAATTCAATCATCTGATTGAAGGACTCCCTCGAGAATGAACAAGGGAAGAAAACTTGAGATCTTTATCATTTCAAAGATAAATTTAATAATAACATTTTTACAAAAAGATCATTATCTTAAGGAGAAATCTCCAACTGATTTGAATTGAAAACAACAACTCTGAGATCCTGCTTGGCTCCATAACAAGGTAGCCACTACGAAATATGCAATTTCATCAAGCTAACCATGGAGATAATGAAAATGACCAAGAGACAAAAATATTTAATACAAAGATACATCGAATCCATTTACTCCCATCCCAGATTTGCACTATAGGTTCATCATCGAACCAAACTAGGGAGAAGGTGAATCTTTCTAGACAAGAGACATTAATCACAACACCATAACAGATGCCCTTTATCACAAAAACTTCCATTCTTTCACTTTTCAATTTCCCAAAATGCAAAAATGGTTTGTACAGATGAGTAGGAGCCCATAACACCCTATACTCTCCCTCTCTTCATCCTGAGGAGAGACTCTGCACTACTAGAGTCCAACTGAAGCCCTCCTCCCATACATGGCCACTTTTTCCCTATCTGAGGGTGAGTATTGCCAACACAACACTTATAATTTCTCTAAAAAAATCAAATGTAAAACACGAAGGAAAACATTTTAAAAAAACCCATTACAATCCCATCCCAAACAAGTGCATCATACACACAAACACACATATGCAAAAACCTACTTTAAGAAATGAAACACAACATGAAGACACAAGCTTGAAGGATTCCTACCTTCACAAATGGTTATGAAAAAATGAAATTTGAGAAGAGCTATCCTTCCTTCTCCTTCAATCTTGACTTTTCTCTCTAAATCTAGAGGTTGGGTGAACAACCTTCCACCCTCAAATCTGTCACTAAATAGGCTCCTAACTCAACCACTTACAAAATGCAATAATGCCCCACTTGACCAAGGGCTTCTAAAGTCTTCTAACTCAATCCTTTCATTAAGGAAAACATCATGGTGGAGTTTAACTTATCAAACTCATGGTGAAACTCCAATTTTCACACTAAAGCAAAAATGAGATACTGGGGTGGTCACAAAAGTCAACGAAAGGGGCTAGAGGGGTGGAAAATGCCCCCAACCCATACATATACCCCCTAGGTACTTAGTTTTCATAATTTTTGGCCTTTAGGACTATTTAGGGACCTATTAAAATACTTGAAATATTTGGACTTCCTAAAAACTCTAAGAATACAAATTTAACACTAAACCCAAATTAACATAATTAATCTTGATTACTAACTAATTAATATTAGGTCACTAACCTAGTCCAACTAAGATTATTAGGTTGCTTTTCTAACCCTAATTATCATGCTAACATGAATATACAAATCATGAGTATCAAGGGACACTATACAATCACTGATAAAACATTAAACACTTAATGATTACAAAATGATACATACATTCAATTTATGATACAAAATAAAATATGAAACAATGTGGTTTGCATGTTTTATTAGAATCAACCTTGGTTTTCACAAATGGTACATAGGGTCCAGTTCTGATTCTCCATTAGATTTCTTGGTTAATAAATCCTGCACACTCATTTCACACATTAGTAGCTCGAGAAAATCACTACATATATATAAAACTCATCTGGATAATCATATAAATCAAAACATAAATATTTCATATAAATAACTATTTATCTCATTTATGCTCATATATTTAACCATTAGTAATTGCATAATCAATATAACCTTACTTATTCATTAATTCAGACTAAAATACTAGAATAATCATTGTTAGGCATGCATATACCTAAACATCATAAACTCAAAAATAAGGAATACTAAACCATCTGGATGGATATAACCTAATCATCGAGGTACCATAATCAACATCATCATCATTAGGTGAAACACCTTGTATCATCGTTAGTGCAAATTAATGTTTAAATAGTCAAGATAAAGTAGTAGTTCTTGAATCACTGAGTATTCAAAACATGGATATATCAGCTGCTCTTAGTTTCTATTAGGACATCTAAAAGATAAAACATTACTTCACATCCATTCTAATCTCCTATAATGGATTTAAAATAGAAATTCATATTTAAGAGGTACATGTGAGGATGGACCTTACAATGCCACTTTCTCTTTCATCTTTACCTTGATTCCTTATTGTCTCATTCATTCCATGCTTTAGTTCATCATTTCATAAAATTTAGGCAATTACAAAAGTGTGACCTCATGCATCAATATGTAAGATATTCCTATCATAACATTCGATGCAATGTGACATCTCTTCTTGGCTTGCTTTAGATAGGGGAATCACCCCTAACTTTCCTCTTAGATACTCGAAAGAATCCTTAAGTAATGCCTTAGTGAATATATCATCTACCTGCTCCTTTGTGTTCATATACTCCAATCTTACTTCTTTGTCTTGTACCAACTCTCTCAAGTAATGATACTTTATAGAAATGTGTTTCATATTTGTGTGTGTACATCATAAGATTCTTTGATATGTTTATAGCACTTGTGTTATCATAATATATCACAATAGGTTCAATAATATCTTCCTTCATATCTTTCAACAATTGCTTGATCCACACAATATTATAATAACTGATTGCTGTAACAACATATTCAGCCTTTATTGTGGATTGAGAAATATAGTTTTCCTTCTTGCTTGTCCATGAAATCAGTCTCTTTGTCTAGAAAGAAAGCACCTCCACTTGTACTCTTTCTGTCATCAATGTTTCCTACCCAATTAGCATCTGCATAAACTTTTAGTTCAAACTTGTTACTCTTTTTGTACCATAATACATAGTCTTATGTTCCTTTCTAATATCTTAGTATCCTTTTCACAACCATCATGAGATTTTCTCTGGGATTAGAAAAAAGTATAGCAACAATACCAACTGCTAATGCAATGTCAGGTATTTTATGTACAACATATTGAAATTCTCCAATCATTGACCTGTATAATATTTGATTCACCTTAGCAGAATCATTATTCTTTGAAAGTTTATGACCAGTAACCACAGGTGTTCCAATTGGTCTTGAGTCCTTTCCAAAAGTCTTCAATATCTCCTTGATATACTTTGATTGAGTAATATAAATACATTTCTTCATTTGATAAACTTGTAAACCAAAAAAAACTTGATCTCTCCAAACATTGAAATTTCAAGTTCATTTTTCACCTCATTAGAAAATGACTTACACAACAAATCATATCCTCCAAATATGATGTTATCAACAAAAAATGTTGTTAGCAACATCTTGTTCTTAGATTCACTTTTTAGGTATAGATTTTTATTATCATTATGACATAGTGCAAAGCAGGATAATCCCTAAAGGAGATGTCCTAGCCCTAGCTACATAACCACACAGTGTAAACACAACAACAAGAAGCAACAAATACAAGATCTGATACCAAAATACAATAATATATTCATAAAATATAACTGATTACATGCAATGTGCCGAGCTATACGGCCTTTTGGGTTACGAAAAAATACAAAGCAAGTAATAGTTCTAAAAGATCCCTTAAGATCCAATCCAAACCCTAGCTAGTCCAGATCCACACTCTGGTAGAAACCCCCAAGGAAGATCTCAACTTGTGCTCGCAAGCCCACCAAGAAATCTCCTTCTCTTCCAAGTTGCAACTACTAGCTCTTCTCCAAATTAACTCCTCTACCACCTCCTCTTCTCTAGAATGGATGAATAATCACTAAAGAATTCCCCAACCCATAATTATACCAATATAAGCCATAAGTTATCCTAGAACACAAATTAAATACAAATACATAAATTAAATGCCACAAGTTGGCCTGCAACAGCAATTAAATGTCCAAAAATCAATATCCGAGTAAAATCATGATATCTCCTAGCTTTAATTAAATTATAACTCATTCTTCAAATTTTAGGTAGAAATATAGGTCCTCTAAAATTTATTAAATGCACAAAGGCTGATTCCCCAAGGAAAAGTGTGCATCCATCTTGAAAGTCACACAAAGTAGACTGTCAAATGAAACTACCAGAAATTGATACTCTAGGAGAATTTCCATATCTCCCAACCTATAATGAATTAGGAATTGCACTCTTGAAAAAAATAATTTCTATAGGCCCTATTTAATCCTCAAAGTGTGGAGCCTTTCATCATTAAGGATAATTAGTTATACAGTCTGTAACAGGCACCCAAAAACCAGAAAAAACACAGTTCTAGCAGCAAGGTAAAAATAGGTCAAACTTCAACTCAATCCATCCAATCTCTATGAAATCATGAGGAAAGGTTATCCAATGTGTCTCCAACACATCTCTAACCATGAAAAGCATAACTCTACCAAAATCCAATCTTGATGCTCCTGCATCACATTAGTTCTTGCAAAACCAAATTTTACCAAATAATTGTGTAACCTTTCATACCAAGCTCTAGGGGCTTGCTTCAAACAATATAAATTTTTTTGTAGTTTGCATACCATATTCCTCTTGCTAGGATAAAAAAATACTTTAGGTTGATCAATGTAGACTTCTTCTAAGATTTGATTTAGAAATACAAATTTAACATCCATTTGGTATACCTTGAATTATTTGTAAGAAGCATATGCATGTAAAGTTCTCACTCCATCCAAACTTTCAACTAGGGTAAATGTCTCACCATAGTCAATTCCTTCCTCTTATGCATATCCCTTACAAATTAGTCTTTCCAGGTTCCTTTTAACTTTACCTTTCTCACTCAATTTTTTTTTGAATAACCATTTAGTTCCAATCACATTCTTGTCTTTTGGCCTAGGTACCAATGTCTACATCTTGTTCTTCTTTATTTGATCAATTTTATCATTCATTTCCTTAATCCATTCTTCATTTTCTAAAGAATGTTTTATTTATTTAGGTTCACCTTCAGATAGTAAACATATATCATTCTTTAACTTACTTCTTGTCATAACTTTTGAATCTTTGTTTCCAATGGTTTGGTCTGATGTGTGTTTCCTCCTTACATACTTTTCCAAGACACATTCATGTCTTATTTCTTCTTCTTGTATTTCACTTGGTTCTAATTTCTCTTCTATTTTAGGTATCTCTAGTTGCAAGTTGGCATTTTCTATCTATTGTTTGGTTTCTACTCTTTGATGTTTGACTTCTACTGTTTGTGACTCAACTCCTATAGCCTAATGCTTGATAACTTGCTAATACTTGATAGAAATTTTCTAGCAAACCTCAATAGTGTCTAGTTATTGATGCTTGGTAGCCTCTTTCTATGGTTTAGGTAAGGTTCTAGGTTCACCTTCATAGATGTAGACAAAATTTATGTAGTATTAAGGTTCTTTCTTTCATTATTCTTCATTATTTTCTACAAATTCATCATCTCTAACATTTTCACTTTCTATAATTTTGTTAGTGTTATAATTCAAACACTTATATGGCTTTCATTTAGTGGAATATCCTATGAATATACCTTCATCACTTTTTGCATCAAGTTTTCCTTTTTCTACATCTTTCAACGTGTAATATTTACTTCCAAAAAATTTAAAATAATTCAAATTAGGTGCATAGCCATACCAAAGTTCAAAAGGTGTTTTCTTTGTAACTTTATTTACTTTAACTTAGTTTAGAGTGTATACTACAGTACTTACATCTTCTCTCTAGTAGTTTTGTGAAATATTCTTCTCCATCATCAGTGTCCTTACACAATCTATGATAGATCTATTCCTTCTTTCAACTAGCCTATTATGTAATGGAGTCTTTGGTGGACTCATTTATCTCTTTATTTTTTTATCATTGTATAATATATTGAACTCATCTAATATGAATTCACCTCCTCTATACTATATCAAGCACTTCAAACTCTTTCTCATTTCTTTCTAAAATCTAGCCAAATACTACTCAAAACATTTGAAATGCATCATATTTCTCTTTTAAAAACATCACCATCATCATTCTAGAGAAATCATCAACAAATATAATAAAATATTTGTCACCATAATAGCTTTGCACTCCAATAGAATCACATAAATTAGTATGAACTAACTCCAAAATAACATCAGAATAATAGGTCTTACTCTTGAAATTAGACTTTGTCATTTTTCCCATTTGACATTTTTTTTCACATCACCTTATTAGGTTTTCTCAATCTTGGTAATCCTCTTACTCTTTTCAATTTACTAATGCTTACAAATTATCAAAGTGTACATGACATAGTCTCTTATGTCATAACCAAATATCTTCAAATTGTGAAAATAGACAAGTATCTTCAAACAAGTTTAGATTGAACAAGTTACCTCTTTTTTTATCACCACTTCCAATTAGTTCACTAGTAGCATCATAAATATTTGCTTTCCCATTTTGAAATTCAACTTGGTAGCCTAAACTGTTCAACTGTGCCACACTTAACAAGTTATATTTTAAACCATCAACCCAATATGTATTGCCACATTTGATCTATCCATTTAGTGTAATTGATCCTTTACCTTTTACACAACCTAATGCATCATTTCCATACTTGATAGTACTTCCACTCTAATGTTCTATCTTTTCAAACTTACTTGTATCACCAATCATATGATGTGAACAACCACTTTCAATTATCCATCCATCATTCTTGTTCACATGTGAAATCAATGAAATTTTCTTATCTTCATTAGATTCATCTTTTATTGCTACATAAACAATTTCTTCATCATTCTCATCAGTATCACTATCAGAACCATCTTCGTCAACAATAAAACATGATTTCTTACCTTTTACTTTGTTGTCTTTGTTACCTCTGTTACCTCTACTTTCTCTTCTTGCTTGGTATTTGTTATCCTTAATTTATTCCTTCTCATCTCTACTAGGACATCTTGTAGTAATATGACCAACTTTGTTAGACGTAAAATATCTATAATAGGGAGTTTTCCTTTGTATTTTCCTTTTCCTCTTGGTAGCCTTCTTGTCAGTAATGCTTCAAGATCATCAAGATCCTCATATGATTTTCTATCACTGTCCACATGTCTTCTCTTCTTCTTTCTTTTAGATCCATCAAGGGTTAGGTGAGACTTGAAAGAACTTTCAATATTAGCAAGCGAATAATAATGAAAATTTAACAACTCAAATGAAGCGAGTTTATCAATTAGACTATGTAGGGAAAGATCATTACCAATTGGACATCTCAATTCTTCAATTGAAGATACTCTAATTGCATAGATATGAAGTAAAGTCCTCAATACCTTACTTATCATAGTCTCATTAGATATGACATGTCTAGTTCCTCTAATATCATTCACAACTTCCTTGGTTTAGCCACACCCTTCTTTCATTCTTATGTAATCAAACTTGCCTCTCAAACTTTTAGCTTTAGCTCTCAACACATTTTTGTCTCCTCCATGGATTTGTGCCAACTTATCCCACATTTTCTTTGTAGTAGTACATTCCTTAACATCATCAAATTCAACAGAACTCAAAGAAAATGTAAGATCTATCATTATTTGATTACACTCTTGCTTCTTTTTCATTTCTTCAATAGTCATGGGTGTCGAAACTTCAACGTATTCATTTTCCAAGTAGTATGTTGCAGAATCTCTAATTCTAGATAGATGCAATTTCATCAATCATTATCATGCTGGGAAGTTCTCATTATTCAACTTAGGCACCTATCTCTAGTACATTTTGATCTTTATCTTAAGTCATTCAAACTTTCCTTACAAGAACCAAAAGCTCTAATACCAATTGTTAGAATATTTAGAATAAATGAGAGAGGGGGTGAATCATTCACCCTCAGGTCCAAATGTACCAATTATACTTTTACTAACTTCAAACAACTTAAAAAAATCATTAAACCACTTGGTCTAAACAAAAACCACTTGGTCTAAATAGAAACTCATCAACAACTTAACATTATGTTCACTACTTAACTCATTGTTCAATATAGATTGACCAAAAGTAAATAGTGTGCAACACACACACACACACACACACACATGTATATATGACACCAAGATTTAATGTGGAAACCCAATTTAGGAAAAACCATCAAGTAACATGCTACTACTTTTCACTATTCTAAAGTGAGCTCAATTAAGAGCCAACCTTATTAAAGATTACAAAACACATTGTTAGATGTGACCTTGTTAAAGGATTTAATCACCCTTTTAGGAGTGTCCTAATTAGAGGAGTTTAGATCATTCCATTAGAATGTCATCTTGATGAAATGATTTATAAAATGACTATTAGGTCAACCTTGATTAAAGGATTTTGACCGCCATAATGGTTAGAAAGTAACATTAGGTTTGATATGTAAAACACAACTCATTTTGCAATTCCAGATCTCCATTAAGCTTATTAGCTAGTTCATTGATTGGACTTCATTAACATCTTCATCAATGATATGCTTGACAACCCTTTAAGAAATCACACTTCACCAATCTCTACACTTTTTCTCTACTACTCTATTCTTCATAAAATCACCAATCAACAATGAACCAACCTTAGCAAACATCTCTTATGCCTCTTTAAATAGGTAATTTAGATATTTTTTGCTTAAACATCACTGTAGATCTTAGGGTTAGTTTAGATTCAATGAATCTATCCATCATTTTGTCCTTTTACTCCTTTCTTGATACTTCTAGAAAATTCTTGACTCAAGGAGAGATTGAATAGCTAGGTATAGTGGCTTTCCTAACTATCTAACCACCTTGCTAAGTAAACACAACATAAGAAAACAATGTAGAGAATAACACCAAGGAGAGAAAATAGTAAATACTTTACTAAATCATCAAATTATTAGTGTGCATGCCCAGTCCTAAGGCCTTCTAGGTTACGACCAAAAATATTTTACAAAATCCCAAACTTAGAACTTTTACAGGTCCTTAATTAATACTTCCAACACTTCTACTTCTCATTCCCATCCAGACTCTCTAAGTGATGCCTAACCTAAACTTAAACACCCTTATTTATACTTTCCAAAATGACTTACAAAAGATTCTAGATCTTTACATAATTGAAGGTTGACGTTAAAATAGTCTACACACATCCCAAGATAATATCCTTACATTAAATTCATGATCCAAATTAAATACATAAGTTGGCTCAAACTAAGAACCAATCAAAGAAAAACTTGATCAAAGAAGGCATCAAGCATTGAAAAATATCAAGTTCACTCAACACATGAAGGAACACTCGACCAACACTGGAAAACTCTACAACAACTAGAATTCTACAGACTAGGACTCAATAGTAACTACAACTTGACAACAACTAGAACTTGATAGTAACTAGCACTCGGTAGTAATTGGCACTTGGAAGTAACTAACAAAATGAACAAAAAATAGTAGGATTACAAGGCAACTCAGGGTGCTCCTGCATCAGACAACTAAGGTTAAAATAAATGACTCTCCTAGATCATTGAGATGTCACAACCTGAGCTAAATTTGACTTTGATTGAAAAATCCATGTAGGATCTTCAACTAGTTTGTTCTTCCACTTTACCAAATATTCATAGTAATCTTTTACTCTTGTGATTTTACTAACTCTCTAATCCAATATTTGTTCAACCTCTTCAACATGCTTCTTGGGATAATCATCTGGGGTAGCAACTCCATCATCTAACTCATGATACTTATACAAACAAAAACATTGAATATATGAGAGATATCTATATCATCAGATAATCCAAATTTATAAGCATTATCATTGTCAAACTTCTTCAAGATATTATAAGGTCCAAACTTCTTGATTTTCAACTTACTACATGTTCCAATAAGAAATCTTTCTTTCTTAAAATGAACCATCACCTCATCACCAACTTTAAACACATGATATCTCCTCAGCTTGTCAGCATTCTCCTTATACTTCTGATTACTTTGTTCCAAACTCAACTTCACTTCCTCATGCAAAGACTTCATAAAACCAACAAATTCTTCCCCTTCAACACTTCTTTTCTCTTCACCAAAAATATCCCTCAAATCTGATACTCCTCTAGGATGCATTCTAATAACAATATCAAAAACTATTTTTCCTATACTCCTATTCACAAAATTATTATATGCAAATTCAACTTGTGTCAATATCATATCCCAATTAATCATCTTATCTCCAACTAAACATCTCAACAAATTACCCAAGATTCTATTCATAACATCTATTTGTTCATCTATTTGTGGATGGAATATAGAACTAAACTTCAACTCAGTATCCATATTTTTCCACAAAGTCCTCCAAAAGTAACCAACAAAATTGTTGTCTCTATTAGAAATAATACTTTTTGGTGACCCATGCAATCTAACAATATCTTTGGAGAAAATATTAACAATATGCACAACATCTAATGTCTTCTTACATGGTATAAAATACACCATCTTAGAAAATCTATCCACAACAACAATTATGGAATCATACCCTCTTGTTGTCTTAGGTAATCCAAGAACAAAATCCATAATGATGTCACTCTGAGGTTTCTTAGGAACATAAATAGGTGTATACAATCCAATATTCTAATTTACTCCTTTTGCAACTTTAAAAATTCCACAACTCCTTACAAAATTCTAAATATCTTTATACATCTGTGGCCAATAGTACTTACCCTTAAGAAAACTCAATGTCTTATCAATTCCAAAATGTCCAGCCAATTCACCACAATGCTTTTCCTTAATCAAATTAATCCTCATAGAACTTCTTGGTATATATAGTTGAATCCCTTTGAACAACATACCTTCTCAAATGAAATACTCATCATACTTACTCAATTGACTTGATAGATTTGGTGCTTTGCATTCTCTCCATACCTTAGAAAAATCAAGGTCAGTATCATACAACTCCTTCATTTCATCAAAACCAAAAAATATAACCTTCATCTTGGTCAACAAAGAATGTCTTTTGCTCAATGCATCAACAACTCAGATAGTAACTCCACTCTTAGGCTTGATAAAAAATGTGAAACTCTTTAAGTACTCATCCCACTTCATATGTCTTTGATTGTACTCTTATGTTGACTTCCCAAATACTGTAAAGCTTTATGATTAGTATACAACACTAATTCCTTAGGAATTAGATAATGTCTCTATTTCTTCAAGGATTGAACACAAGCATAAAAATCTTGATCATACACATAATACTTCCTTTTAGCATGATTCAACTTCTCACTAAAGAAAACCACATATTTATGATCTTGACTCAACACAAGTCCTATTGCACTACCACTTGCATCACACTCAACTTGAAATACCTTATTAGAAATAAGCAAAGCCAATATAGGTAACTCAACAAAATTTTGTTTCAAAATCTCAAAACTCTTATCAGCTCCATGTGTCCACTTGAAATTCATTTTATCTCCTCTTATTGTCTCAGTCATAGCATTACAAATAGAACTGAAATTCTTTATCAAATTTGTGGAGAAATTAGCAAAACCATGAAATGATCTTACCTCACCCATTCTTAGGTGTAGGCCATTACAAAATATCTTTAACCTTCTCAAGATCCATTCTCAAACTATTAACTAATATCACAAAGCCCAAATATATGATCTCTTCTTTCATAAAGGAGCACTTCTTCAAATTAATCAACAACTTCTCCCCTTTCAATCTCTACAATACTTATCTAACATGACCAAGATGTTCTTCCTTAGTCTTAATGAATATTAGAATATCATCCAACTAAATAATCACAAACTTACCCAAGAATCTCTTTAGAAATTCATTTATCAATCTCATGAAAGTACTAGGTTTGTTAGTCAAACCAAAAGACATTACCAACCACTCATAAAAACCATCTTTTGTCTTGAAAGAAACCTTCCATTCATCACCTTCTTTGATTTTTGACATGATGATAACTACTCTTCAAATCAATAATGGTAAAATACTTTTCTCTCTCAAACAATCCATTATGTCATCCATCCTCAGCACAAGAAACCTCTATTTCATTGTGATCTTGTTAATAGCTCTAGAATCAATACACATCCTCCATTCTCCACTCTTCTTAGGTGCTAATACAATAGGTACAACATGTGGACTCAAACTTTCTATTACCAAACCTTTTTGCAGTAATTTTTACACTTGTTTGTTAAATTCTTCATTCTCTATAGGTTTCAACCTATATGGTGCTTTATTCAAAAATAGCTCCAGGAATTAGGTCCATACAATGACTTATACTTCTTACTAGTGGTAAAAAATCAGTTATATCCTTTCACAACAACCACTTCATACTCATTCAACAAGCTTTCAATTTCTACTGGCACTTGACTTACATTGTCATTTTTTGCTGTCGCTTGACCTCTGTTGTCTTATGACACTTGAATTCTATTTGTCCTTTGGTCATTACTATACTCTGTCACTCGGCCATTACTACCACAACTCTGCCCTCTAGGAATTATAGAAAAATAGGCTTGGTTCTTTTTCATCTCCTTTACAAATTGCTTTCCATTGACCATGAAAAATCTTGTAGTAGTACAATTGATCTCATCAGGAGAATCAATCAAAGGCATTAATGTATCCATAGCTCCATTCATCCAAATAGTATATTGATTCAATAAACCATCATATAGAGCATGTTTATCATATTTCCAAGGTCTACTATACAAAATATGACAACAATCCATAGGCATAATATCACACAAAACTTTGTGAGAGTAATATCCAATCTTTAATTTCACAACACATTGTTCACTTACCAATATCTTATGCTCATCCCTAATCCATGAAATGTGATAAGGTTTAGGATGCTTTAGCCTCTACAGTTTGGTAACTTTTTAACCAATTCCTTTGATGCCAAATTTGTTGAACTTCTACTGTCAGTGATCAATTTGCAACATTTCCCAACTATCTTACATTTGGTCTTGAAAAGACTTCTCCTATGAACAAATTCTTTATCCTCAATTTTCTCACTGCACAGAGTCCTTCTCACCATAAAATTTTCTCCAACATTAGGATCACTATGAGGGTGCATAGATTCACCTTGAATCACAATAGTCTAGCTACCACTTTCATTTTCACCAGAGCATCTATATTCAAAGGATTCATACATGACCTTCTTTTCCATATCTAAAAAAATTGCCATGAAAACCTACTCTAGAATAAGAATTACCACTTCCTTGGTAAGAACTAGTACCTCCTCTATAAGAATTACAACCTTTCCACTAGGTCTTGCCTTTGTCATAAGTTTTCCACACAGATTTTCCCTTATCTTGCACATAATTGTCATATTTTCCACCTTATCCATAAGATCTACCTCTACCTCTTTGGAATCTACCACCTCTACCTCTCTGTATTTGTTCATGCTTCTTTTTCAAGATCTCATCTTTCAAGGCATATTGATATGCTTCTTCTACATTTTTCAATTTCACAAAATTTATCTCATCTTGAATTCTAGATCTCAATCCATTTAGATACCTTGCAACTTTCTCAACTCCATCATCTACATGTCTAGATTTGATGTCCAATCTATATAATTCCTCAGTATACTCCTTCACATTCATATCCTTTTGTCTCAAATTTTGCATCTTTATCAACAATATAACTTGGTAATCTGTAGGAAGGAATTTATTCTTCACTTTGTTCACTATTTTCAATCAAGTCTTGATCTTCTCTTTTCCTCTTCTTTGTCTATGAATTTGTAAATAATCCCACTACAGTGAGGCATGAACTTTCAACCTAGTGATTGTAATCTTCACCTTTCTATTATTAGGAGTATTTTCAAACTCAAATAACTTCTCCATATCAAAGATCCAATCCAATACAACATTGGTGTCTAATTTTCCAATTTTCCACAACAGGCTTTGAATGTGCCCTAGATAACACTCTCAACAATATTTCCTCATCATGATCTTCCCTAGGTTCTAGATTAGGGTTTGGTACCATTTCTTCATCATCACTCACATCATCAAGATGTGCTCCTCTCCTCTAGGTTGTCTCCACATCATCTAATCTAGCTGCAATTTTTCTCAACATGTCCATAATAACAGTATCAACATTTCCTCTACCTTGAACCATCTTTACAAATAGGTTTCCTGCAAGATCGTAACCCTTTGCAAGTTATAGGTCAAATCTATAGATCTGTCACCCTATAACCAAATTAAACTTAGGGTTATACATGATCCAATTTCCATAAGGATGAACCTCAAGTTTTGATACCACCTGATGCAAGGAGAGATCAAATAGCTAGGGCCAAAGGCTTGCCTAACTATCCAACCACCTTGCTGAGTAAACACAACGAAAGAAAAAATATGGAGAACAACACCAAGGAGCAAGAGAACAATAAAAACTTTATTGATTAATCAAATTATCAACATAAATTCCCAGTTGTAAGGTCTTCTGCATTACAAACCAACAAGATTTTATGAAATCCCAGACTTAGAACTTTTACAAGTTCTTAATTCTAACTTCCAACTCTTCTACTTCACATTCCCACCCAGAATCTCTAAGTTATGCCTAACCTAAAACTAAAGACCCTTGTTTATATTTTCCAAAATGGCTTATAGAAGATTCTATATTTTTACATAATTGAAGGCTGACCTTAAAATAGTTTGCACACATCCTAAGACAAGATCCTTACATTAAATTCACAATCCAAATTAAATACATAAGTCGACTAAAACTAAGAACCAATCACAAAAAAAATTGATTAAATAAGGAACTAAGCATCAAAAAATATTAGGTTCACTTAGTAGATGGAGGAACACTTGGCAAACATTGGACAACTTGGAAATAACTGGAACTTGACATTTACTAGGACTCGGTAGTAACAAGAACTCGACAACAACTGGAAGTTGATAGTATCTGGCATTGATAGTAACTAGCACATGATAGTAACTGACACTTGGTAGTAGCTGGAACTTGGAAATAAATGAAAAAATGAACAAAAATAAGTAGGATTACAAGGAAACCTAGAATGCTCTTGCATCACTTATCATCAAATAATTTTCTTTGATTGTATAACAAACTAAATTTATGCATTAAATATTCCAAATCATCAATCCTTATCATCCACATATTTTGACTAATCCAAAAATTTGAGTATGTTGGTCTCAAACTTGATTCTTTGACAAACTATAATTTTGTTGACACTCGATCATCACTGTGTTCTTCTACTCGATCATCACCAGGTAGCTTAGTCTCTATTGTTCTGTCTTTCTTGACATCCACTAGATCACTTGATCTTCACCACGCTTGGTCGCTACTACATTTTTATTCTTCATCTTGCTCAACCATAACTATCACTCAACTAATATATTTTCTTGACTAACTCTCAAGTTCCTTAATCTTTTGTTTCAACTCCTTCATTTACCAACCACATTTGACTAAGCTTTGTTTATGTTTCACCCAACACTTCTCTACTTTATACACTCCATAAACAATACATCATCTTGTCAAAGAACTGATCAAGTGCCCATTGTAATTCCAATATAAGTGCTCCTCCTCGCTCAAAAAATTCTCTAGTTGATCTAGTTATCTCTCTTTTCAAATCCTCTTCATCAATCAATGTATATGGAATTCTACATTGTTAGTAAATGTCTCTCCAATAGGTTTGACATCGATGACAACATAATAATTATTCCAATTATAGTTTTCAACACTTACGACTCTGGTAATCACTCTGATAGAGTCTTGTAAGTGTATCCCACATCTCCTATAAATATTAAAAATTTATAAAAATTAAAAATTTAAACTAAAAAAAAGATCTTACTATACATATAGCATTTTATTGTTAAAAAATAATGTATAATTTTCAAGTTTTTTTCTACCATGTTTTTCTTTGTTTTGTTTGGTTTTGTTTAGTTACTGTTTACTAGAACTTTGCAACTTTCACATATATTCATACATTTCTAACTCAAAATGTACATAATTGAATAAATTTTCTTGTTAGTTTGGCCTCTAATATATTCTTCTTTAGCTATTAAATTCTTGGTATTTATTCGAACAAAAAAATCCATTTAGAAAAAGTCTTCTATAACACAACATTGGACACGAGGAGTTTTCTTTTTCTTTAGCACATGCCTTGTAGAGAGCATGGTGAATTTGTATGTTAATTGATTTTAAATTAAGGTGTAACCCTAATAAATTTAATTTTCTTTTAAACTAGAGGCAAGTACTTAGCCACTTAGTGACACTTTTAAATTAAAGCCTCCAGAACTCTTTGCTACCCCACACACACACACACACACACACACACACACACACACACACACACACACTGTGTGTGTGTGTGTGTGTGTGTGTGTGTGTTTAAGCTAGTATCAAGGAATCCCACATGTAAGAAGAAAAAACTTATTTATACTTAATTAACCCTACAATAAATTAGACCCATTTGTCAAATTCAAAAAAATGTTTGACATAAAATTACATACATAATAAAATTATAAAAATTTATATTGTAAAATTATATACACTAATATAGTATTATATTATTAATATTATATTTTTATTCTTACAAATTCCCCTCCCAACTAGCTATATATATTATATATTTATATAATATAAATAGAGAAAACCTAGAGATATCAAGGCTTTAATTTACTTTCAAAAATATTTTACATTGAAAACTTAAAATCTTGAAATCTCTTGGCTTTCTCTATATATACTAGCACTTGCACTAGAAGGTGCAATGTGTACGCCGATAGTAGCATATGCTGTACAATTTCTTCAATGTGGCAAAAGGAGGAAATGTTTTATCCGCATCAAAATCAGCTAGCTTTTTGTATTGGTATTTATTGTATATTTTTAGGTTACATATTTAGGTTTAAGGTTTTCACTATTAAAATTTGATCCTATTTTTCTTTGTACAAATATTAGGTGAGATATTGACAACTCTTGTAAACCAATGCAAGAAACTTAGGGCCCATTTGGCAGCATGAATACAACTGGAATAGGCATATGTAAATTATTAAAATTTTGAATTCTCCATTTGGATGCAGCAAATTAGAATTGGAATAAGAATAAAATAGGAATGCGTATTCCAATTTTGGCCCAAAGATGAGCATTTGCAATTCCACCTAAATAGGTGGAATTGGAATATATATTCCTATTCCAGTTTTATTTATTTTAGAAAACATAAATTTTTGGGTCTGTGAATTCCCCATCAAATTCTAGTTGAACTAAACAGTAATAGGAATTTGTACCCCCATTTTCTATTCAAGAATAAGTATTCCTATTCCCATATTTATATTCCCGCAGCCAAATGGACCCTTAATGTAATGCCTAAAATATAAATTTATTGGATGACATTTTTTTGTGGGACGTAGATCTTGTCAAAATGTGATGGTGCTTATGTTGCTTTTTAATCATTTTGTTTTGACTAAATTGAGCCACTTGCTTTTAGTTGTTGAGTTCACTTTTTCTTTTCTTTTCCTAATGATTTTTTCCTTCAATTTTGGTTTGATGAAGAAGTCTACAAGTCCAGTGAACATTATGATCTGCATAACTTCATTCATTGTGCATTCTACATTCCTTCCATTCATACTAAACCGTTCACATCCTAATAATGATGTTTGGAAGAAATTGTAAATACCCGGAAGCCAGTAAAGGTTCAAATACAATGATGGATGAGTGAGAGAATCATAGGTCAATAATCTTCCAGATTGACATATCAAAGATAGGAATCTATTATCTTTTAACTGCTTTACTCTCAATTGGATGCATGCATCCACTTGATTGTAATACTTGAACTTGATTGTGTGCATCCCACTAATTTTGGACTTATTATTCATTTTTGACTCCAACAAGTCATGTTCAAACTGATGAATCATTAAATAACATTCCCAGTTTAGTTTTTGAATTTTCCTTATGGACTCAACTATGTGGTAGTTTATTTTATTTAATATTTATTGTGATGAATAAGATGAATCCCAACTTTAATCATTTAATTCATAGGGAACATCTTTGTTTTTTGTTAGAAAAATATAGTATCTATGTCAATATAATCAAATCCTGAAGGCATAGAATGTAGTTTTTAAAGGTGACTAAGGGCTGTCTTGGATGGTGGCATTGTCATTTGGCAAGAAACTCTAATCTTTCTAAGATGTGATAATGTTGAAATATAAGGCATTCCTCTTGATTGCATTCATAATGGAAGACAATAATTAAATGAACCACAATCACTAAGGCAAGAAACAAATATAGTTAATGTTTTCCTCATCTATTTCCCATGCAAGAGTCTATTCATATGTTAGTGGCTTCAATAGATGAAGGGTGGATTCCAATGGGGATGACTATCACCCATAACATTGTTCTTTTGTTTAAAGTGGAATTATGTTCTCAAACAACATCATACATCTATGCCAATAGTGGCATGCTGTGATGGTTAAGTTGTTACGTTGTTATCCTTGCCATCAAGGTTCAAATCTCATGGGGATGAGGTCCCTCGTTTGTGGCCTCACTGGTTCATAGCTCCAGGTCAAAGCGTTTACCCCTCTTTGAAAAACATCATACATCTATAGGGAACAACTACGCCTGAGGTCTCATATTGATTAAAACTCAAAATCTTTATGTTCGACATAGGAAAAATACTCAAATCCAAGAATGACACACACATGATAAAGAAATGTACACAACAATAATAATTTTATCAACTCAACAGTGGATAATCTAATAGCTCCTAACATGATCCTTCATATTTGCAATGGAAATTAGCAAGTAATGACAAGGAAGGAACTTGGTTCAACATCGTTATTGTCTCGCTTCCAATCACCCTCCCTAATCCACAACCACCATTTTCCCTCATACTTTTAACTACTTCCTTCCATGTGTAATTAGCCCCCCTAAAACTTATCCATCGACATGCTTTTATGAGTATTCCTAACTATTTTCTAAGCTCCTCCTCAATAATGAGCTCCATATAACTGAAAGTAACAATTTTCATTTCATTACATTTTTTTTGTTTTAAAATATTGGTGGCATCCAATTTTTTTTTGGAAATTGTCACTTTGGCGGCATCCAACATCAAACTCTATTCTGACGTATGATAGTTTTCGGGACCATTGTGTGCCACAATAAATAAACATATCGACTTAATTATATAAATGTATAATATATATATAGCTATCTAATTTGTTTAATCTTATGAACTAATTTAATTTAGTTTTGTCAAGGTATGAATTAAATATAATTATGTTGAGAGGCGTTCTATATAGCCCGCTATCAATAAAAACTCTGAACTTTTAAATTGACATGCTCTCCGACTTTTTCATTTGCTTTGTAAAAAATTTGAAACAAAATTAACTCAATGGCAAGTAGTTCATTTTGCAAACTGTGTAACCGTTAACCAATTTTTCGTGGAAAGCAAAAATCAAACAAACATGTTATTCATGGTTCTGCTAGAAAATAAAAACATCTCTGACTGCATTTCTACATTTCACTATCTTTGTTATTGTAACCACAGTTACAAGATAATGAATGATTTTATGCATTTTGTAAATCACTGTATATGACATCACTGATTCAAATCTTACCAAACATCCAGTGCCACAGAGTTTCCTTATTGATCAGTGGCATCATTATCTATGTTCTTTCATGTTCCTCAAGTTGCTTTTCAACCATTAGAATGTTAAGTTTAATATAAATTGCTACATTAAATAGTTTCTTGAATGATTCAATATGAAAATCATTAATCACATCGTCTTAAATTTTAATACTCTGTAACGCTCAATACTGGAAAGAACGTGTTTGGTTAGCGTTTTAGACACGCTCATGAGATAGAATCCATGGAAAAGCTTATCAAATCTATCAATCCTTTGTGACTATGTGGGCAATGAATGCCAAAAAAATGTAGGTAAATCTCTTATTAAGTCGATAGGCTTATATGTGGAAGCTTTGCTCTTAAATTTTATAATTTTTTGTAAGAAAATTGTTAGCTCCTCTTAGATTTTATATTTCTGATAGTAAATCTTGTCTTTCATTTCCACTTTCTAAATGTTTGTATATATTGCCTATATTTCTAATTGAAATTATTATATTCTCTAAATTTCTAATTCAACCTATTGTTTCTATTATCTACTTCCACATTTGAAGGATTTTGTTTATCCTTTGTTTATAAGAACAAACTCATTTCATAGTAGAAAGCTCAAATTTTAGCTAGTTGATTCAAATTTTCTCATAAATGTTTTCATTTTTTATAATGTTGTTAGTTATTCCCAATTTGATCTCAATTTTCTAATATTATTCTCTAGAGATTTATCTTTGAAATGTGGTCATTTTTCTCCTATTTGTATATGTTGACATTGTTGAGGTATAATGATTTTGAGATTGGAACAAAAAAATTAGAGGTATTCATATCTTTTTGAATTCTATGTTGATGTCTTTAAAATCCTAGAGATATTTATATCTTGTTCAATAATTATTTTCAATGATAAATAAGGTTCTTCAAAGAAAATATAGGAAAATTGTACAATATTAATTCACATTACTAGCTATATTTTAAAATCTAAAACTTCTAATACAGGTTTTGAAAATGAAAATGACTTTACTAAGTAAACATTGCTAATAGATTATAATGAAAAATGAGAGTAAATGAAGAAAAACATAAATCAATGTTTAAAATGGAAAATTTACTTTATATGAAAGGTTATATTGTTAATTGGAAATTTTTTACAACTTGCAATGAGGACACCTTATTGACAAGTTATCAATTTTGAATAGAAGAAGAGGGTTTTATATTTCATAAATCTATATATAATAACAAAATATTTAATTTTATATTTGCTGTTAGTCAATTATAAATTTAAAAACTAATTTATATTTGTTTTAAAAATTAAAAGAATACAACTTAACTTAATATAGAATTTGAAAAAAATGTATAATAGAATAGTAATGTTTCTGAAATATTATTAATAATTTAGATAGACTTTATTGCAATCTAGATTTTAGTTTTTAAAAATTATTTTAAAATCATTTATAACTTCTTTAAAAAAATTAAAATATGTTAATAAAAATATTTTATAGTTAAAATATAAAAATATTCTATTATGATCAAGATTTTATTTTTATTTATTTTTTGATGGAGGTCATCTACAAACAAGTTTTAGGTACCTAATACAGCCCCACACATGCCTGAAACCACTTCGGCTAAGAGCCAAGGACTAAGGAGCATCTATGCTGCCAAATTTGCCCAAGGCACGATCCTGACCTGATCCCTTATGATTTCTTCGAGCCTTGCATTCAACAAGACTTGATCCCTGGTGGGCTCTTTGTGAGCCATTCAACTTCACCAGTAGACCAAGGGCCCATTGACTAGATTTTAATTTTGAACTAATTAGAAACATATTTTTTAAGTCCACAGAGATTTTAATAAAATTTAGAAAGATTTTTTTGAAATTAAAAATTATGTTTTTAAATTAATTTTAGAAAGGTGATGACTCATTTTAATTCTTTTTAAAAATATAATTATGTTTAACTTATAGAATATTTTTGACTTGCATGTAAAAAAATATAACAGTAATTTTTTTTTGAAATGTATATTAATTTTTATTTTTTTATTTTACAAATTAAATGATGTCATATCTTAAATAGTAAAAATTTATCTTTAGTTACTAAATAATATTTTATTGAAATATGCATAATAGAAAATATAAATCTTAAATTATGATTAAGGGTACACAAATTAAGATTAAAATAATGGTTAATATTATTCTTAATCCTAAATGATAAAGTATGGTTTAAAAATCATGATCCTAACACTATATCCTTAACCTAAGTGTTATCCCTAATCAAACCCTAGCCTTAAACATAATTCAAAAAATGATGTAAAACAATATCATAACCTTATTCCTACCCATATTGCTAAATACTAGATGTTAAACCCTAACCCCAACTCTTATTGGTAATCCCTATTCCTAATTGCTAAACTATAACCTTAAATACTAACCCTAATAAAAACCTTACTATCCTTAACCATCATACCAAGAATTGTGTAAACTCATAGTCTAGCCCTAATTCTATAGATAAACCTAACCTCATGACTAGCCATTTGTGGAAAGTACATCTGACACACACTACCTATAGAATTTATACTTTATTTGATATCAAATTTTCAAGTCTAAGTTTAGGTTTTCAATTTGTTCTTTATATCTATTTTTGAACCTAATCAATATAGAGTTTCTCTTTATTGTTTACCTTAACTTATATTCACTTTCTTAGCTCTTTTCAACATTTAAAGGATACAAGTATTTATAATTGTATTGAAATCTTAATACCAATTAAAGTAGTTTAATGTAAAATTATGTGAATAAAATATAGAAAATAAGACCTTTGGATGATAAAAGTGAACTAAATGTCATAAATACTAACACATATCATCACATTTTAAAAATTGCATACTCAATCAACTCAAGTGAAAAACATAATGGAGTTGAGTTGACTAATTTTTATGTTTTAATATTTCCAAGATGGTCTATATGGTTGAGTTCATGGCCACAAAGATAATCCTAGAAGGAAAAATTGCTTGACTTAGGTGGATATGAACTATACTAGGGTTGATGTATGCATATTTATGTAATTAATCGATTAATTTAACAATACTTATGTCGATAAGTTTGGGCTAAATATGTTGAATTCATGTGTGCATAGAGAGAGAAAAATGCTACAGGAATGAGCCAAAGTCAACATAATTTTTATATGTATACATATATAGATCATCTTCCAAAAAGGGAACAAAAGTACCTTAGAATTTGCATGGATATGCAAATTTTAGCTTATCAATAATATGTTATTTTTCAATAATAAGTTTCTCCAATCTAAAATAAAATTGTTAAAATGTATTTAAAAATAATATCCACATGAGATCTAAACATGCCTCTTGGGTTAATGTTAGTTTCTCTTCCAGACTATTAATTTAAGATTTTACTTTCACTCATGTATTCTCAAAGTTAAGATTTTACTTTCACTCATGTATTCTCAAAGTTTTATTCTTGTTCATTTTGATTTTTTGAAATTCAAACTATTATATTTTATATCATGTTAAGTCTATTCCTTTGATCAAAACCTCATTATAATTTATGTCATGTTTTCATTTTCATCCCCATCAAATATATTACTTCTATTGACTTATTGTTGCATGAACAAAAATGTATTACTACTAGTTCTAAAGCATCCTGAGAATTCCAACTTTCTAATATTGTGGATTGTGTGTTTCACAATACTATGAGTTAAATTCATTTTTGACCTTTATTAGCCATAACAAAATCCTCAATCAATGTGAATTATTAAAAAAAGAAAAGAGAGAGAGCTTGTTTTTCAAGATTGTTTTATAATGAAAATTAAAATAAAATAATTTTACCGGTTTTTCATTAAGTTTTCTTAAATAAGTATTGCTAATGTATTATTTCTTTGATAAGAATAAAACTATTTAAAAATAAAAATATATTAATATCTAATTTATTAACAAATATCTAGATGGTAGTAGAAAATGCAGTTAGATAAGAATAAAACTATTAAAAAATAAAAATATATTAATATCTAAATTATTAACAAATCTCTAGATGGTAGTAGAAAATATAATTAGATAAGAATAAAACTATTAAAAAATAAAAATATATTAATATCAAATTTATTAACAAATCTCTAGATGGTAGTAGAAAATGTAGTTAGATAAGAATAAAACTATTAAAAAATAAAAATATATTAATATCAAATTTATTAACAAATCTCCAGATGGTAGTAGAAAATGTAGTTAGATAAGAATAAAACTATTAAAAAATAAAAATATATTAATACCAAATTAATAATAAATCTAGAACATAAATAAATAAAATATTTTGAAATAAATAGTTTTAAATAAAATGCTTAGAATAAATTGTTTCTAAACTTAGAAAGACTAGAGTGTTTAAATCAAAATAGAAATGTTTGTACCTATCAAAAAGAAGTTTAAAGTTCTAAATAGATTTTAGAATGCTTAGCTCAATTTCTATATAGATATATGTTACTTTTCATCAAATTGTGAATATTAAATAAGTATATATATATATATATATATATATATATATATATATATATATATATATATATATATGTATATGAAATGTAATTTTTAGCAAATAAATTTAGAAAGATCATTTGGTGAAAATATGCTTTTAAATGATAAAAGATTATTTATATTCATAATAATAATTATTAAAATATTCAAACAAATCTCTAGATGGTAGTAGAAAATTTAATTAGATAAAAATAAAATTATTTAAAAAATGAAAGTATATTAACAACAAATTAAGAGTAAATGTAGGACATTATGAATAAAAAATAAATAGAATATTTTTGATGAATAGTCCTTTTCTATTAATTAATAATATACTAGTTACAATTCACAAAAAAGGGTCATGAGAGTTCACATGGCCTAAGCCGAAATCAACAACTATTCATCAAATGAAATATTTTGAAATAAATGGTTTTAAATAAAATGCTTAGAATAGATGGTTTTTAAAATTAGAAAGAATAGAATGTTTAAATCAAAATCAAAACTGTATGTTTTAAATAAATTTCTAAACATAATATTTTAAACCATTTTTTAAACTCAAGTTATAAATATATTTTTAAAAAAACTTTAAATAGAATGTTTTAACTCAATTTCTATATAGATATATGTTACTCAATTTAATGCTACTTCTCTCCATTCATGCATACTTTATCTATAATTTTAAATATATATAATAATCATGTTTGCTATAATATTTTTCATTTATATATAAATATATGTTCTTCACTCTAATGTTATTTTGGTACTAGCTATGGTGCAACCTAGGTTGGATTTTGATTTAGATGAGGCAATAAGAGAATACCAAAGACAAGTAGAGAATACCATAGATGTCAACAACAACATACATGTACAAACTAAAAGAGAACAACAAGATTAATAAAAAATCAAAGAAAAAGGAAAAGATATGCCAAAAGAAGAGAAAAAGTAATAGTTGAACAATTGGAAAATGAAAATAAAGATTAGGAAAATGTAGATAGAAACAATCATCGACATACTTATGGGAGACTCCTTCAAAATGTAGAGAGGTGTCAAGAACAACATCTTGAAACCCAACCAAGTGACATATACAAGTATCTTGCAAATACAAACTATCAACTAAATATTGAGAATGAAGGCTCGTCATCAATAAAATGTGTACTAGAAATATTGCAACATGAAAGTGAAATCCACATGAATGAAGAGTTGGATGGTGATATACAAAACATGCCCAATCTAAAAGATATTCTTCAATATGAATTCAAAAGATTCTAATTGTAGTTTAGACATCAGATAGATAGTTTGAAAATATCAAATATGTGTTATGTTTGTGAAGAGTCATATATGAGAATGAAATTATATTGCAACAGTGAGGGTCCTAAATGCAATAGATGTCCTTAAGAAAAAGGAATTCATAGGTTTTCATCTTCAAATAATATGAATCCTAAATCTCAACCACAAAAGGTTGCGAATTTAACTTAGGTTGAAGAGATGTTGATCACATGTGTCAACCTTATACTACAAGTTACACATGTAATAGGTGGTTAGTATAAGTACAAAGGACTATGAAATAGATGTCATCAAGAAAAAGGAATTCATAGGTTTTCATATTCAACTAATATGAATCCTGGTTCTCAACCACAAGAGCTTACAAATTTGACTCAGGTTGAGGAGATGTTGATCACATGTGTTAGCCCTAGATACTACAAGTTACACATGTAACAAGTGGTTAGTATAAGTAAAAAGGACACACTATTAGTTTTCCTCAACATGTAGAACAAGTATTAAAATTATTGTTGCATACAATTGATCATTTACCAATCATTATTATTTGTAGAAGGGATCAATGTGGTACACGTTATAACTTTATTATAATTAGAGATCATGTTTATAGAGCATTGAAATAGATAGTTGAACATGATATATTTTATGCAGATGTCAGAATATATGAAAGTGCTCTTAATGACTTGCTAAGAAATACAGATGAGATTATTTTTGATAGATTAAAGATAGTGCACATGAAGCTTGATTCTGATGCAAATGAAGTCATATTCTTAGGTCCACTTATGGAGATAGATGAAGCTAACATAATTGACCACACAAACTCTATGGCTTCAAGGCTGCCTAATGCTCAAAGAAAAATGGAATTAATCCATGCTTGGGTTAATAATCTTGATGTAGTTCCACCTACTTTAATTGAGTGGCCATCTATAGGTGCAACACTTGTCAATGAGTATGTCACATTTGGGTTGTTGGATATGGCTTTTTCAACATTATTTCTAGATGGAAGTTGTGATTGGTTAGAGCCTAGAATAAAATGACTATGCTTGCATGAATTTGCAAAAGCATTTGATGAAGTATAGGGATCAATTTTTTTTTATAAACATCTATGGTTTAGTTATTTTGTGATGAACATGATAATGTGACATATTGCACAAAGTTCAATAGCGACTTTTGCAAAAAGGAGCTTTCAAGACATGCCAATTACCATCAATGAATTACATAAACATATGGAAAATATGCCACGTAATAATCTTGCTAATAGGCTAATGCAGTTTAGCACAAGTCTAAGAGGAACATGATCATATTGGGCTAAATGTAAACCAAAATTAACTGACTTGTTTCACCAACTTGGTACACCTACAATTTTCTTCACACTAAGTACGACAGATATGCAGTGGCCTGATTTACATCCACTAATGCTAGTACACCACCTATTGATCCAAAAGAGTCTAAAAAATGGAGAAGGTAGAATATCATCGACTATCCACATATAGTCACGTGTTACATGCACTCAAGGAATGCAATGTTCAGGAGAGAAATACTTGAAAAAGGCATGAAAGTGAAGAACTTTTGATGTATATATGAGTGACAACATTGTGATTCACCTCATGTTTATGGCTACTTATGGCTCGAAGGGAACCAAATATGGATACTATTAAATGATCAAATGAAGATGACTGAAAAAGTGCAAAGAGATATTTTGATTCCATTATTCATGCATGGAATCCTAGACTTGACCTCATCAAAGAAATATACATGTAAGAGTTATATTATAAATGAGAAAAATATCAAAATGTGTTGTTCACATTTGTTCAATAAAATATAAATGAATTGTCATTTTTAGGCATTCCAAAATTTTGGTCAACATCCATGCCTCAAGAATACAATACAACTAGTTGAGATGGATATTGACTACGACTATGAATAGATACTCAATTGTGTTGAAAGAGACATGATATGTAAGGAGAGTGCATGCCTTCATAAAAAAAGAGGAAGAATGGTTTGAAGGTAAACCAAAATCAAAATTTTCACATCTCAATTTTCTATATCACCTTTTTGGATAAGTTGAGTTAACAAGATATGTATTTACCAATGTTTTAGGCATAATGCACCTTGGCAATTGAATTTGGGTGGGGGGGGGGGAGGTTTGTGTTAAAGTTATACAAGGATACAAAATTAGGTGAGAAAAGATTTGAATCTACAAGAAATGATGACATAGTTAATTCACACAATCACTACATATTACAATTGTGGAGGGCCAATGTTGATTGGAAACCTATCCTTTCAATACATGCAATAATAAAAAACATTGCAAAGTATGTAGAAAAATTAGAGAGAAGCTTTGAAACATACCAACAAATGTTGATGCATCTCTTGAAAATCTAGATGATTTAGTGATAAGCATACATAAAGCTTTTAATAAAGATAGTTGTAGAAAGAGATATTGGAGCTAAAGAAACATGACATATGCTATTTAAAGTTGGTTGAGTGTAGTAGAAATTTTGTTAATCTAAATTTCTCACATGAAGTTTTCAAACCTATGGTAATAAATGACAAGGAAAATCAAGAAGAACCAACAAAATCTTTTGTCGATGGTTACAAAACAAGACCGCTTTGTATGCAAGGTATTATTTTGATTAATGCGGCAAGGGCCTCGAAATAAAATCCTAAAAAAAGAGGAAATAATAGGGTGAGTGCACAAAGTTGAGTCATAATTTTGTGGAAGTCAATTCCACAGAATGCGACCTCTTTAGAAATGGGTACCCATTTAAAAAAAATGGGCACCTGTATTGTAACACCCCGCCAAGGGATCTAAAAGAATTAACCTAAATTTTACTAAGTTTGCTAAATTTTTTTTTTTTTAAAAACATGAAAGATAACTCATTCACATCTAACACATAGTAGCAAAAACAATAACATACATACAACTAAAAGCATACATAAGCATACATAACAGGTTACATTCCTTAAGGATCCCAAGATGTTGAGTCACATTTAAATTAATTAATACTAAGTCTAACAACTACCACATCCACATGAACGAATAATTAAAAGTCCACTGTCCATAATATAGATTTGTTCCGAATGCCTCTTGGAAATTAAATTCAGAATGTTCAATCATCCATTATACATGTCACAGGGTATGAAAAGCTTAAAAGATTAAACATGTGTAAAAAGAAGAAGAAGATACATCATCCTCATTGAATCTATGATACAAGTACAATAAAGTAAATGAAACTATTAACATGCATGATACATCCATCCATCAATATAGATATATCAACCATCATAAAAGATATCCATACATCATAAAACACAACTAATCTAAGTGCGTGATTCCTCCCAACTGTCAATAGCATCATTAGACCATCATGGGCCCTAGCCATCCCTCTGCACGTAACATCCCAAGTCACCAAAGAGATCATTGACATTATCATAGTAGGGATGTCACTCCTAAAACATACTACAACATATGTAGAAAGAAATCTAACATGCTACAACATATGCATAAAGAAATCTAACATGCAAGAATAAAGCATAAGATGATCCTACAAAGTAGATAACATCATCTATCACATGCTAATCATCAATATAAATGAACTTACTAGTAAATAACATCCATCATAGGATCCAAGAATAGAATGAAGATAAATACCAACAAAGAATGCTCCAGCCATAGTGTCTCAGACATATCTCAAATGGTAAGAGTGAAAAAGTACTACCACTTGACCACGTGGGACCTAAATGGCCCACTCCCATCATGTTGAGAAGATAGTCTCAAGTCCCAAACAAGATATCAAATTATATAACACACACACACTCTCTAAGTCAAGTATCTCAAATACATACACTTCAGCTTCACACAAGAAGACTGGAAAACATCATTGAATGATAAATACAAACATCTCATAGAGCTTACCATCACATTACCATGGTTGGGTTTAGAAAGATCAAGATCAAATAACATCAGCATGACATCACATCTCATAACCCCCAAGCCTTTGGTAACAACCTAAGACTGGTCAACAATCTAGTCAACCCCAAAACTCCAGAATACAAACACACACACACACACACACACACACACACACACACACACACACACACACACACACATGCAGTATGGGGTAAGTATCCATAAGAAAATTCATAAAATATAGAGTACCACATGATCTCATCATATAATAAACTTAAATTTGAAACAATCATATTAATTTAAACTCCATTGCATAACTTAATGACCAATTAAATTTAATTAATTCTATAATTAATTAACATAGCTATATTAATAACTCAATGATTATCAGATTCACTAAATTTCTCATTTTCAACAGAGACTAGCATGTGTCTATATCGAGTATAATGATTATTAGGGTTCGTTATCAAGTGTGAAAACTCTCTTTAACCCTCTAGATATCATGTACATATAACTGCATAAATTAAGGTTCAACCCCCAAAATATTTGAAGTCCACCTTCCTAAAATCAACTAAGGTTATATGTTGAATAACTTAAATCATTAAAATTAATAATCTCTCAATGATTTAATTCTAATTTTATTACAAATCATCATCATCATGATAAATTGAATTAGCTTCCATTAAATACTTCCCTTTTAAATTTTGATCTCAATTGAAATCCATTTAAATAGATTCATAATCTATTACAACACTTCAATTATTAACTAATCTTAATTAATTCATATTAATTAAATTAATTAATAATATACATAATTCACAATCTATGATTCCTATTTATTTTAATAATACTTAATTAAGACTTGTTGAAGTATTATTAAAATTTAACTCACTCAATTAAATCATTGCTAATAATTTGATTATTTAAATATAACCCAAGTTATCACCACACAACTATTAGTTGCATGATATAATAACCGATAATCATTTACCAATCATTCTATGAAATAAAACTTATTAATTATTAAATATATTAAATAACATTTACTAAAATTAATAATATTATGATGTAGGAGCATCTAGAGGTATAAGGGCAATCCTGTGTCATCCAAAAAAATGTACTTAGACTTAGTTTCTGTTTCATGTGTTTTCATTTCTGGATACCCATTTGGGTCAAATAAAAGTTTCAACTCTCACAGTTCCACTATCAGTGTTCTAGGTTAGAGTATTTGAGCACCTTGAGATACGTGTAAATGCTAAAAAAATAGGACTATGTAATTGAGCCATAATTATGGTGGATTAGAAGGTGTAAATTGGAGGGAGGATTAAAATTGTAATTTAGAATATTCCAAAAAAAGAAACAAGTCAAAAGGCTGCACGGTTTGAAAGTTATCATAGGTTTTCAATTTTTGGAGGCCTCCTAAGAATGCTTCAAAGTCAAGTTTGAGGCATTAAATGACCTTGTATAAGGCCAAAAAATGTGGGATGAGCATAGCCTATAGACTTCTTTGAGAGCTTTCCAAAAATGTAAATGGTTCATCAATCGAAGCTATGGTTCAAAAGTTATGCCTCCCGAAAGTTTGGTTACCATTTCTGGATTCTTCAGTTTTGCGCCGACTTCTAACGTGGCTTTTGGAGCTTTCTATTTGGTCGGTGGATGCCAACTAGCACTTTCTAGAATGTATTCCTAATCTTTAACCCTTTGGGGTTTATTTAAGGACATTTTTGGCATTGTCAAAGGCAGTTCAGAGTGGAGTTTGAGAGAAGGTACTGGGAGAAGAAATTATCCCCAGATTTATGCTATTGTAAGCCCATAGGGCATGTTTTGGATTTTTTTTCTCTGCTCTAAGTGTACTAGAATATTTTCATAGTTAATAAAATTTTCCCTTTCTTGTTGTGTCCATTCTATGCTTGGGTTGTGTCTCGATCAAGTGGTATCAGAGCCGGTTTTTTTGAGTGTGTAGACAGAGTGCCGACTGTGAGGCAGTTTGCACTAGGACTGTGTGGTTGTGGGTTTGAGTTAAGAAGATGCCTCCACGAAGAGAGCATGTAGGAAGGGCCGAAGCTATTAATCTTGAGGAGGTTAGAGCCCTCCAAAGGCAGGTTCAAGTGTTGCAGGAGGAGCTCCGTAGATGAACAAATGTTGCTGCAGGTGACGAAAGTGAGGATGACAATGAAGAAGAAGAAATTGGACCAGAAGGGGAAGTTGAAGGGGAAGTTCCGAATTAGGTAGAGGAGAGGCTTTTTAGGGCCATTACTAAGTTTGGGAAAAGACCTACAATTGATGTGGGTGTATTTTCAACAAATATAAAACTAGATGAGTTGATCGACTTGATCAATGAACTGGAAGAGTACTTTGAGTATGAGGATATCAGGGATCCAGATAGGGTTAAGTTTGCAAAGGCCAAACTGAAAGGCCATGCCAAAATTTGGTGGCAAGATGTTCAATTGGAAAGAAATAGAAGAGGAAAGGAGAAGATCACAAGGTGGGATCATTGGTGGACAAACTAAAGAAGCAGTTCATTCCTATTGACTATGAGCTTGATTTGTTTAAGAAGATGCATGGGTTAAAGCAAGCAGAAAAATCAGTCTAGGAATATACGGAGGAGTTTTACCAACTTCTGATTAGAGCAGGGCATACAGAAGAAAATAAGGAGAATGTTGCTCATTATATCAGTGGGTTACGACCTAGCATCCAGAAGGAATTAAGTCTGGTAAGAATGACCAGCATTGAAAAGGCATACCAATTTTCCCTACGTGTTGAAGAGAGGCTAAATAAAAAATTTGAAGAGAGACAAAGAGGGCATGGTCAAGGAGGAAGGGGTAGTAGTAGGTCATCTGGAGGTCGAAATGAAACCCAAAGGAAAAATGAAGATGTGTTGGAATAAGAGGAACGAGGATTTCAACTGCTCCCGTGATCAAAACTTTGGAGATTAGAGAGGAAGAGGTAGAGGACGTGGATAAGGTTTAGGAAGAGGAAGTTTTCATGGTACCTGTTTCTATTGCAATGAACAAGGTCATCGTGCCTTTGAATGCCCTCAATGACAAGGAAGAACAGATAGGAGAGCCGAGGGCCAAGCTAGGGTTGCTCATGTGGATGAAGATGCACAATCATCACATTTAGAGGATGTAGAAAGAGGAGAGACTTTAGTAAATGAAAGGGTCCTACTAAGTGGTGAGATTGAACCAGGACAAAGGAGGAGTCTATTTCATACCAGGTGCAAATGTGAGAATAAATGTTGTGATGTGATAATTGATGGTGGTAGCACTGACAACTTGGTGTCAGAAGAGATGGTCTCTAAAGTGAAGCTCAAGAGGGAGAAACACCCCCAACCCTATCAGATTGCTTGGGTGAAAGATGATTATAAGGTCCCGGTAAGTGAATAATGTTTAGTAAAGTTTAAAATTGGAAGTTACCATGATGAAGTTCTCTGTGATATTATTCCAATGGATGTCTACCATCTATTATTGGGAAGATCTTGGCAGTTTGACAGGCATGCAGTACATGATGGTCATGCAAACACGTACTCTCTAACAAAGGATGGAGTTCACCACAAAATGAAGCCCATGAAAAAGGAAGGTGAAAAGGTATGCAACAGTGCTAGGATCTATCTTGTTGATGGAAGAAATTTTTTAGATGGCATGAAACATCAGTGTATGTGCTATGCTTTGATTCCAAGAAAAGATAAGGAAGGTAGTAGTGAAATACCACTTGAAGTTTCAGATTTATTGAGTGAGTTTGGAGATATCATTTCTGATAATGTTCTAGAAGGACTGCCACCAGTAAGGCAAATCAGTCATCAGATAGATTTAATCCCTGGAGCTAGTTTGCCTAACAAGGCACCTCATAAGATGACTCCTACTGAAACTGAGGAGCTAAAAAAATAGGTTCAAGAGCTATTGAAGAAGGGTTTGATTCAAGAGAGCTTGAGTCCATGTGTAGTACCTGTAGTACTAGCACTAAAGAAGGATGGAGAGTGGAGAATGTGTACAGACTCTGGAGCTATAAATAGGATAACCATCAAATATCAGTTTCCTTTGCCAAGAATGGATGATCTTATGGACTGTTTGAGTGGAGCTTAGTACTTCACAAAGATAGATCTCAAAAGTGGCTATCACCAAATATAGATATGAGAAGGAGAGGAGTGGAAAACTGCCTTCAAGACCAAGGAGGGTCTTTATGATTTTCTAGTCATGCCCTTTGGATTGACGAATGCCCCAAGCACCTTCATGCGGCTTATGAATGAGGTACTTAAGAAGTCCTTGGGAAAATTTGTTATTGTCTATTTAGATGATATTTTAATTTTCAACAAGACTTTGGAAGAACATTTATTGCATATTTGTAGTGTCCTTGAAAGGTTAAGGGAAGAGAAACTATTAATCAATCTGAAGAAGTGTAGCTTTGCTAAAAAAGAGTTAGTCTACCTAGGGTTTGTTGTATTACTTGAAGGTCTCAAAATGGATCTAGAGAAGGTAAAAGCCATCTTGGAATGGCCTACTCCAAGGTCTTCTACTGAGGTGAGATCATTTCATGGTCTGGTTAGTTTTTATAGGAAGTTCATTAAGAATTTTAGTGGCATATGTGCACCCCTAACTAACACAATAAGAGGGGATATAAAAGAGTTCAAATAGATCGTGGCAATTGCGAGAAGTTTTGAATTGCTGAAGAAGAAGGTGACAAAACAACCTGTGTTGGCACTTCCAAATTTTAGAAAGGTGTTCCAGGTGGATTGTGATGCTAGTGGCAGTGCTATTGGGGCTGTATTAAGCCAAGAAGGTAAGCCTATTGCATATTTTAGTGAAAAATTGAATGATGCAAAAAAGAAGCATTCTGTTTATGATCAAGAGTTCTATGCAATAGTTCAGGCCTTAAAAAAATGGAGGCATTATTTATTGCCAAAGGAATTTGTTTTATATACTGATCACCAAGCATTATAGTATCTAAATAGCCAAGGTAAATTGAATCAGAGGCATATGAAGTGGGTAAAGTTCTTGCAAAGCTATACATTTGTGTTGAAGCATAGAAGTGGAAAATCTAACAGGGTTGCAGATGCATTAAGTAGGAGGCAGTTGTTGCTTACAGTAATGCATGTTGAAGTAGTTGGGTTTGCTGAACTCAAGAATTTGTACCCTGAGGATCTTGATTTTGCTGAAGCATGGAAAGCTTGTAAAGAACATGTTGCTATAGACAGAACTAAGTGGTTAAACTATCTATTTCAGGATGGTATGTTGTTCAAGGGCAGTCAATTGTGTATTCCAAGGAGTTCCATGAGGGAAAATTTGATTAAGGAGAAACACAATGGAAGGATGGCAAGACATTTTGGTCGAGATAAGACCATTGCCATTCTTAGAGAACATTATTTTTGGCCTCAGAATTCATAGGATGTGAAAAAGTTTGTACAGAGTTGTCAAGTTTGTCAAGTGGCCAAGGGAGTTAGTCACAATACTGGACTTTATTAGCCATTACTTGTTCCATCAAAGCCATGGGAGGACATAAGTATGGATTTTTTTCTTGGATTTTTGAGGACACAAAGGGGTAATGAATTAGTATTTGTGGTGGTTGATAGGTTCTCCAAAATGACACATTTCATTCCATGCCATAAAAAGACTTGTTTTTCAGAGAGGTGGTAAGACTATATGGCCTCCTAAAGAGTATAGTTTCTGACAGAGATACTAAATTTGTGGGGTATTTCTGGAGAACATAGTGGAAGAAGTTGAGAACATACTTGAAATTTAGTTCCACACATCATCCACAAACTAACGACTAGACAGAGGTGGTAAACATAAGTTTGGGCAATTTGCTGAGATGTTTAGTTGGGGATAAGCCCAAGGGATGGGATTTGATTCTACCACAAGCAGAATTTGCTTACAATAACTCTGTAAATAGGAGTACTGATAGATCACCATTCCAAATTGTATATGGAAGTAGCCCAAGGACTGCACCAGAATTGAGGAAGATAGAGCAAGGGGAGAGGACAAGTGCTGAAACAGAAGAATTTGCTGAACATATCAAGCATCTACATGAGGAGGTCCAGGCACACATTACCAAGATGAATCAACAGTATAAAGCTAGGGCTGATCAAAGGAGAAGACATAAGGAGTTCCAAGTAGGGGATCTAGTCATGATACACTTAAGAAAGGAGAGATTTCTAGTAGGTACTTACAACAAGCTGAAGATGAAGAAATTTGACCCCTACAAAATTTTGAAGAAACATGACTCAGGAAATGCATATGAGATAGAGTTACTAGATGGAATTCACATTTCTCTTATCTTCATCATTGCAGACTTAACAAGGTATCATGATGATGGTGCAGATGAGGAGATGATGTTTGAACCATGTCCAATTCCTGCTTCTAAGGAGGAGGAGATAGAAAATATTCTAGATAGTCGTGTGGGCAGGAGTACCAGAAATAGGCAGTATGAAGAGTATTTGGTTAAGTGGAAAGGCCGACTGATCGAGGACTCAACTTGGATATCAGTAGCTAAGGTTTCCCACTTGAAATTTCCTCTACCATCCATAAAGTGACGGGGTCACTTTTCAATCTACCTTGGGTGTCTGATGTAGGAGCATCCAAAGGTATAAGGGCAATCTTGTGTCACCCAAAAAAATGTACTTAGACTTAGTTTCTGTTTCATGTGTTTTCATTTCTAGATACCCATTTGGGTCAAATAAAAGTTCCAACTCTCATAGTTCCACTATCAGTGTTCTAGTTTAGAGTATTTGAGCACTTTGGGATACGTGTAAATGCTCAAAAAATAGGACTATGTAATTGAGCCATAATTATGGTGAATTAGAAGGTGTAAATTGGAGGGAGGATTAAAATTGTAATTTAGAATATTCCAGAAAAAGAATAAGGTCAAAAGGTTGCACGATTTGAAAGTTATCGCAGTTTTTCGATTTCTAGAGGCTTCCTAAGAATGCTTCAAAGTTAGGTTCGAGGCATTAAATGACCTTGTATAGGGCCAAAAAATGGGGGACGAGCATGGCTGGTCCATAGGGCTATAGAGCATTTCGAGAGCTTTTCAGAAATGTAAACGGTTCGTCAATCGGAGCTATGGTTCAAAAGTTATGCCTTTTGAAAGTTTGGTTATCGTTTTTGGATTCTTTAGTTTTGCACCGACTTCTAACATGACTTTTGGAGCCTCCTATTTGGTCAGTGGATGCCAACTAACACTTTCTAGAATATATTCCTAATCCTTAACCCTTTGGGGTCTATTTAAGGACATTTCTAGCATTGTAAAAGGCAGTTCGGAGTGGAGTTTGAAAGAAGGTACTGGAAGAAGAAATTATCCCGAAATTTATGTTATTGTAAGCCCATAAGGCATGTTTTGGAGTCTGTTTCTCTGCTCTAAGTGTACTAGCATATTTTCATAGTTAATAAATTTTTTCCTTTCCTGTTGTGTCTATTCTGTGCTTGGATTGTGTCCCCATCATATTAATTAATATATTAATAATAAAACTTTATATCATATATATATATATATATAATATTAATTAACAACTATTAAAATACCTATCGTGTAACATATCATATAAAAACAAACTATAAATAAATTTAAATCACAATAATTTACCTGTGCTCAATGTAATAGAGGTGCTCTACGCCGTCCTTTCCATAGGGAAGGCCGTGGCGGCCCTGCCCTAATTACTATTGCAGATTTCCTTGATAAGAAAGGTGGGCCAATACTAGGGAGATGTCTATCTAAATATGCACCTGATGTGACTATTTCTGCATTTTATTAATTAATTTATAAATCACATACCAGTAGTTTTGTGATTTATAAATTAATTAATAAATTGTAAAAACAGTCACATCAGGTGCATATATTCTACTGTTTAGCCCAATATGCTCCTGATGTGACTATTTCTGCATTTTATTAATTAATTTATAAATCACATACTAGTAATTCTGTGATTTATAAATTAATTAATAAATTGCAGAAACAGTCACATAAAGTGCATATATTCTGCTGTTTAGCCATGGGCCAATACTAGACGGTGGAAAGAACTTCGCACGGGCCAATATTTTTGCTATAGAAATCTTGAAAGAGTAGTGGTACTAGGTCTTGTCTATGACCTTAGTGCCCAAGATTATGGTCTAAATCTCTATGGCTGAAGTACACGGCATCTTAGATTCGCATGATCTTAAACAAGGATATTGTGTGCCCTGCCAATGATGAAAGCATGCTCCCCGGGAACCTCAATAACCTGTCCTTCTCTCTAGTTTTTTTTCTACTAACCCGACATCTATTACCTTGAGAGGAATCGTGACTAATGTTGGACCAGCGAAATCTACATATACTATCAATGTTGTTGCTGGTTCTTATTTATTCTTTCTAATGAATTTTGTTTGCACTTCATACAATTCATGAGTTACTTCTTCATACAATCAATTCAAATAAGTGATAGACTTCGATAAAGGTAGGTCCAGATATGACAGGCTGGAAGAGCCCTCCCATTTATCAATAAAAATACTTGTCGTCTGATGCCGTCTTTATACCATAATATCGTAGCACGCTGCACATACTTATCTGCAAACGATATATATATCTAGCAATTATTTTTACCCTCTAACCACTGTCTGACTTCATTTATATCCCTATTCGTTTAATGGCCAGCTATACTGCTGAATCGATATGACACAATATCATACCAATAGTAGGTGAGGGCGCCTTTCTATGAGATCTTGTTTGACAGTGCTTCATTGGAGCATTCTACACAATGGTTGCTATTAGGTAGCTTCAGTTCCTTTCTCATCTGTGTAGTTTTTTTTAAAATGCTTATCTTGCTGGCAAGTCTTTACTAGGTTTAATGTATTCACTGTTCTTAGTTTATTCCATATCTTCAATTGCATGGGTATTTAAATATTCCTGTTTGAGTACCGATGGTTTTGGATCCAAAGGATTGAGTTCAGTTAGTAAATCCTTGGGGTTCTAATTGTGGAGATTCAAGCACCTACAATGACATTTAACATGAAATTTTTTAGTGGTTGACTCCAGCTTCAATTATTGTATTTTCTCCTTGCTGACTCTGGATATACCCATACCAAAATAAGTGTAACTTTTGAATAAGATACAAGCCTCTCAATCGCTCCGTTGAGTATACGCGTAATTAGCTTCTCTCATACATATCCAAATCTTAATACGATCCAACGGTGGAGTTGGGAGATACAGCCCCCGCACTGGGACTGGTTAATTCTGAGACAAACTTTCATTCACACATGCTTGATTAGAGATCACCTTTTGGAATAAGACCATGCTTGAACCTTGGGGAAGAGGTCTCATCTAGTACATAGGAAATATTTGGTATAAAATATATATCTACTTACAAGTATGCAAGTGTGAAGGTGCCCCAATATTATTCCTAATCAACCTGTGGCTCCCTATCTAGAAAACCCGTGGCTGATTCAGTATACTACAATTAAATAATTGAATCAATTACATTAGCATCAATTAACAAGCATGTTAACAATTAACAAGCTATTCCAGCCAAAAGGATTGCATTCTTTTGCAGTTTCAAACAATACAGTCTGTCGTGAAACTTCATAGCCAGCAATATAATAAAGAGCAACAATTTGTCCATAGAAATCAAACGAATATCCTGGACGGTAAACGTTAGGTACATTAAAACACTGATAGAGATTGACAACCATAACATGACCAGGATTACATTCAGGCTGTGGAAACATGTTAAAATGACTATATTCTGCATAATCCTTTCCAAACAAGATACACAAAAATATAAGGACTACTCCTGCGTATTTGGAAGTACTTGTTCTGTTCATAACTTCACATCTCAGTGTAATTGCCAGAACTAGTGCTTATATGTATTGACCGACAACCAGATGTTGTTTGCTAATAGTAGTTGATGACTGACAATATTATGATGTTGAAAGCGTTGCTGAGGCCAAAAACTCATGAAGATTTGTGTAGATCGAGAAATACGGAACAAGAAGACTTTCTTATATCTGGATTCTATGACCATAAATTAGTATAAATTTTCTCCATCTTGATGTTAGGCTATTTTACTGAAAATAATTCCCAGATTATACCTTCCGTCTATTGTACTTTATGATCTAGTGCCAATCTTTTGTTGTTCATGTTATTTTGCCGGATGAATTTGTGAAAGTCAAGCTTAACTCTCTAAATTGGTTCACATATGATAAGTTCACGACACATTGCCCGTTTCTTTCAAATTACAAGATTGAAGATTTGTTCACAAAGAATTACTTAGATAAGCATTAGCAGGCACGATAAAGACAGGAAAGAGGAGTGTATAGACTATGCAAAGAAATCACGAGTGCCTACCTAGATTCTGATGCTAATTCGTTACACTTCAAAAAACTGTAGAGAAGCTCCTCCTCACAGAACCTTCTCCTTTTTGAAAATTTCTTCCTTCTCCAACAATCGCAACTCCTCCAAGAATCGAACCTCCAAGTGACTAGAAGTGTTTGTAGAAGCCTATGGGCCTATAGAAGCATATGAGCTTGTCCATACACACTAAGAGAGCCTGTATATAAAGGTCTCTAAGATGCATCTAGAATGTGTCTAGAAAGAACTAGGAGATAAGCATGACAACTAAGCACATAACTTCCATGATAAGAAGATAAACATGATGAGGTGTCTAGAATGTTGTAGACAGTATGTGCTCAAATAATGAGCTAACTCCTAAGTGTACACAACACGTGTATAATTAGAGTGCAAACTCCTGTGTTGTCCACATGACAACTCACAAGAGTTCGCATACTCTTATGTGAATAAATATTAAAATAATGCACATTAATTAATTTAATATTCACTTTACTCTTTTCAATTTAATTTATTAATTTTAAATCTCACACACTTATCATGAAATTATTAATAGATTAATTTTTTTTGAAACTTTATTGATTAAATATTTGTTAACTTAAATAATAATAATATTTAGCATTTATTTAAAAATGAATTCTAAATATATTATTATTAAATTAAATAAATATTATCACATTCCAAATTTAAACTTATAACTTTCATCTCCACATTTAATTAATTTCCTAATTAATTAAGCAAAATTAAATATTAAAATATCATATTAATTTTTCATTAAATTAAACCATTAATTAAATCTTTTAATTAGGCATAATTAATAGAAAATCTACCAAGAAAGAGTTCGACAACAATAGAAAAATGCAAACTAGGGCAGGCACTACATGTATTAGGATCGGGTACCCGATCCTAAATTTAAAAAATGGTCACCCATTTTTTTAAAAATCGGGTAAAAAATTTAAAAATTAAATTTTTTAAAAATGGGTACCCATTTTTTAAAAGTAAAAAAGGAGAACATGTTTTTCAAAAATTGGGTACTCATTTTTTACTTTTAAAAATGGGTACCCATTTCTAAAATATTCAAATTTTTTATTCTTGGCAGGATTTTAAATGCCACTTTTAATTTTTCAAATTTTGAAAAAATAAAAATTTGAATTTTTTAGAAATGGGTACCCATTTTTTAAAAGTAAAAAATGGTACTTGATTTTCAAAAATTGATTACTCATTTTTTACTTTAAAAAAATAGGTAGCCATTTCTAAAAAAGTCAATTTTTGTTTAGGGGGGATGTTAAATGCTGCTTTTAATTTTCAAAACGGGCACCTATTTTTTGAATTTCAAATAACAGTTGCCCAATTCTTAGAGCATGGGGTGGGATTTTTTTTCTACCTCAGATTTTGGTCTAGGATAGGCCTGGTGAGACCAAGCCTATGCCTTGACCTCTTAAGATTTAAGGCATTGAACTAACAAATTCATGTCTTGCCATAATTTTTAGAGGGTCTTCTCGATCAAATTTTTTTACAAAACAAAAATCCATTACGACTCTCACTATCCTAATTTCAAAAGTATAAAATTATTATAATTTTATTTACTATTGTTGTATTATTTTTTATTCAAAGGTGATACCTAAATGTAAAATAGCGAGGTTCACTAAAACTTTAATAAATTTTTTATTTTATGATTTTTCTTAAATTAATTTATTTCTCATCAATGTAAATACAATTATTTTGAAGTTAAAACAATTTTTTTTTTTAAAATTAGAATTTTGATCAAATTATGGTGTTTGTACATGAGAGGTTTTAAAATTTACCTTTATAACCAATTAAAAATTAATAATAATAAAATTATTTAATGATAAATTAAGGAAAAATATTGTCATTAATCTTTAGTGTGTTAGGTAACTTTGTTTAAGAGGATTTACAAAAAAATATTTATTTGTGTCAAATTACACTGTCCATACATGAGTGTGGTATGGTCCCGAAATAGACATTTTGAAAAGTGGTTTTTAAAGATCCATACCAAAAATAAAATCTATTATATGGGTACACAAATAAATTACATATTTAAAAAGTAGATTCCAAACGCTACAATTTTTATTGTTGAATTTTTTTTTATATTCAATCTCTAAATGCATCAAATTTTGACATCAATTGATATGAAATTTCAAAAATAGGAAAAATGCTTCCACTTTTTGCCCAAAAGTGAGACCCAACTTCTTGCACCTACTCAATAAATGGGGTCCAAGGAAGACATCAACTATTGTTATATTTTTTCCTAGGTATTCTTCTGTTCCTCCATGTGATTCTAATAAGTGGCGAACTTTTGTTTGTTTGAGTTATTGCTATATAAAAAAATTCACAATGTTGAGAGGGACATTGGTCATGATGATGATACTATAGTAAACAATTGGGAGTCATTCAACTATAATCCTTGGCATGTCCACATACAACCACATGTAGAAAATAATTAACCTTCAAGTGATTTAGACACAAAGGATAACATAGCCATTCAGGAAAATACAACAAAACATGAGTCGAAAATCATATCTGGGTTACACCATGGCCAACATATGATAGTTTCTGAAATTGACATATTGGGAAGGAGAGATATTGATAGAAATAAAAATTGGTGTAGTGCATATAAGAATGAAGAATGCACAACCCAAATAGTAAATTTTATACTTGAAATAAAAAAGCATGAATGCCTTATGTATGATGACATCCCACAATGCACAAACTTTACAACTCTTAGTGAAAAGAAACAAAAGGCAATTGGCATTATTATGACACATTATCATGGAAATCAAGTGGGAAATCCATTATTTATGATAATTCAAGGAACGCCAAGAGTTCATGAAAGTCCTATCTTAGAATTGGTGCAATCAAACAATTTCTTCAATTGGAAGTGATGATAAATCCTTCCCTGCTTCTATTGCTTGCACCAACTAGAGTTGCAAATTTTAATATGGGAGCTTCTACCATTCATTCAAAGTTGTGGATACCAATTACTCATTTTATGCAACTAGCAGGGACAAGACTTATGAGTCTTCAACAAGAGGTGAATAATATAAATATATTTTGAACGATGAAATGAGCTTCATTGGCCAAAACATGCTAGAAATAATAGATTTTTGACTCAGGCAAGCCTTCCCACAATGTGCAAATATAAACTTTGGAGTTATACCTTTCCTTACATCATATCATGCTATGAACATCTTCTATTTCTTATTAACATAGGCCATATAAAATGCATATGTTATGATTTTACTATATGGTCCTAACTATCTTTTAGGTGTATCTATTATATTAGTTAGTGATTTGGGGTAATTACCTCTTGTCAATGATAGACTAGCATATGATAGCAATAGGTGGGCAAAGTTACTACGGAAGGAATTCAAGACCATGGTTACACTAGTTGAAGTATTTAGGAAAGATGGAGAAGATATCCAACAACAAAGATTTTGTTATCTTCTCACAAATCTTAAAGATGCAAATCCACAAATAGATGACTAGAACTTATGACAAGAACTCCTATAAGGTTAGATTTTGTAAGAAATGATGAGTTTGATAAGACAACACATTTTTTCTCTACAATTGAAAATGTTCATAACCATAACATGAGGATGTTATATTCTATAAGACATCCAATTGCACATAGCCTTGCAACTAAGTCAAGCAATGGTAATAGAATAAAGATTTATCTACTGAAGAATTTGATATAGAGTTATTGTTCACTAATAATGCAAGGGTAATGCTGACTATAAATCTATGGATAAAAGTTAGTCTTGTGAATGGATCACTAGTCTATATCAGAGATATTGTCTACAAACTAGGAATAACTCTGCATGAGCCACCACCATATGCTATAGTTGAATTTAATAATTACTCTACAATACCATTTGATGAGAATCATACAAAAATAGTACCAATAGCACCACTACAAAGGGGTGGGACCTTTGAAATATCAAGGGATAATTCTTTCAAAAGCCACAATCGACATAGGTCCAAGAGAAAGAGCAGGTTTGACATTTGTGGCTATATCCTATGTGAAGTCACTAGAAAGCTTGATAATTATGGAAACCTTCACATATGACCACCTCAAGACAATGAAAAATGGGAAACAAGTTTCAAAAAGAAAAATAGAAGAATGTAGACTCAGATGTCATGATAATCAATAATGTATTTGCAACTTATTATTAAATAATATAAAATTATTTGTGGCACAAACGAAAGTGGAAATGTTAAAAAAAATTGAATTAAGCATGTTCGCATGAACTCTATATGTTGCTGTGAACACATAAATTATGTCTGCATAAACCCTATTCCATTATGTGTTGCGCAAACATAATTTTATATGTTTAAACAAACATATAATGGAATAGTGTTCACAACTATGCACATAATTTTTGAAAACATGTTTGTGCGAACATATGTTTGCATGAACATATGTTTGCACAAATATATGTTCACGTGAACATGCTTTTAAAAAAAAATACCCTTGTTCTTTTTCAGAAAAAAAGAAAAAAAGGCCTTTTGACCCTCAAAATTAGGATCAAATGACATCCTATTGTAAATCTAAAAATGTCAAATTGTGCTACTTGGAGAAAGCTTTCCAATGACTATAATTTAATAGGTATTATATTCATTAAGACTTCAATATGAGTTTAACTCATTATGGGTTACAATTGAACATTGACTAACTTTGACTCTTTCAAAAAAATTGTAAATTAGGTCAATTTTTTTGTTAAAAAATATCTTTAGGTTACAAAGTTACCTTTCTATTGAAACAATAAAAATTGATTTATGATATATTGATTTCAAGTTATGCTTGTTAAAATGAATGTATGTCTAAATTACAATTGATGTCACTTCAAAACTTCATAAACTATACAATATTCAACCAAATTGAATCAAACCAAATGGATCCTCTAGATATTGATGTTAGAAATCTAACATCAAAATAATTACCTCATTATCATTTGTAAAGAAGAAGTTATGCTAGTCAAAATGACTATCACTCTTTAAAAATATTGATTTCTCATATGTACCACTTTTTGGGGGAGAAGAAAAATTTGACTTAAATAATTTATAAAATAATAAAAAATATGGTTACAAAGTAGGAAGAAAGTACTAGAAATCACTGGTTTACATCATATTCAAATTCTTAATTTAATATTTTTAGAGATATAGTTACTTGAATGTGAGGTTCATTTCAAAAATGCTGATTTCAATGTCAAAATTGACCAGAAAGTGGCACCCCCTATTGTGGGCTTACCGACCATGCCTATTTTCATAAATCCTAACTTAGAAAATATAACCTTGGGACTAAATGAAAGTAGGCACCTCAAGAGCGATTACTCTTAGCATTACACACACACACACACACACACACACACACACACACAGAGAGAGAGAGAGAGAGAGAGAGAGAGAGAGAGAGAGAGAGAGAGGTATCTATAAGTTAGTTTACTTTATGGTTGTCTTTTTAATTTTGGGCTGAAGATTAAATTAGATTAAACTTTTCTTATGGTAATAGTTGAATTTGGTTGGAAGTTCAAATATGTTTAGGGTAAAATTGTGCTAGGTATAGGGGATAATTTGATTTAATTTTAGAATTAACTTTTACATGAGTTGAGGATTTTAATTCTAATTTTTTTAAGTTGTTAATTTAATTTTATATAGGTTAATGGTTCAATTTGCATAAACTTGTGTATGGTTCCATTCAATACAAGGCATTAATTTGATTATGCTCCACATGGTTTAGACTTAGAAATAAAGTGATTGTATAATTTGGTTTGTAGTTCTTCTCTAGGATTAAGGCTAGGGCCCATTATAGTTTACCTTAGGATTATCTTTGTTGTTTAATTAAAGTAATTGAGAACTTGAGTTCTACTTATTTCTATAGTGTCCAGTGATAGGTTGGGTTAGGGTTAGATCTTGGATAAGTTTTATAGATAGGACTCAACTTACTTTATAGGGAAGAAAAAATTAATATGTTGTACTAAATCCCTTAGATTTTAGTTAGTTTAACAGTTATCCTTCAATTTAGTTTTGTGTAATAAGTAGGGTTTGTGTTGGTTTAGGATTTCTCTTTAATTTAATTTAGGGTAAGGGTATAATTGAATTTAATATTTAATTAGATTTAGCCATTTTTAAAAATTCATCTCAGTAATCAAGTTCATATTTGTGTATTTACTTTAATGAGGGCTCAATTTTGTTTAAGCGATGGATTAAATCTAGTATATGGCTAGGATAATTTTATACATATATTTATAACAAGTTCCATATAATGGCATGTACTCACTGTTATAGTTTAGAAACTAATAATAATCTAATAAAACTATAATAATTATAGTATAATCAAAATCATTTGTTTAATTTTCTTTAGAATATACATTATTTTATTCTATTGGTTGTTATCTTTATTTGTTTCTATTATCTAACAAAATTTCAAAGATTAAAAATAATTAAAATATTGGTAAAAGAATATTAACATAATTTTATAAATCTATTCATTTTATTATAGTTAGTAATAATAACTTAATTTATTAAAATAAAAGAGGGATGGAAATTTATTCAATCTGAAAGAAATACACAAAAAAATAGAGAAAGGGTGTCAAACAACCCTACCAAGATCTACCAAATGATCTAATTGATGGGATAAGCCGATAGGAGTTGGGACTTATCAACAATGTTCCAATGATGCATATTTTCTGAAGCCAACTTCACTAGATAATGAAAAACACTATTCCATTCCCTAGGAATATGAGTGAAAGTAACAAACTCTAAAGAAGTACACAAATTATGAATCTGGTTGGCAATCAAAGCTAACTTCCAACTAACAACCTCAGAATGTTGCTTATTCAATAGTCGTATCATAACCTATGTTAATTATTAATAATTAGAAAAAATGTAATAAATATCACAATGGTTATTAGTAGAAATATCACAATGGTTATTAGTAATGTCAAATAATAAAATACTCTTTTAAAATATATAAAAAATATGTAAGAAAGGATAGATATTATAATTAGATAAGTCTGGTTACACAAATATGTTATAAATTAAGATATTTATCGTAATTGAATGTCATTTGTGAAATCATAAAATCTTGCTAGAGAAAAAAAAAAAAAAAAACATGGATGAGCCTCCGAAAAAAGGGATCCTATAAGAAAAAATAAATTCAACCAATCATATTTAACAAAAATATTTTTTTTTAATATGTAAAATTAATATTTTAATATCAAAACTTTAGAAATATTCCAATTCCTCAAAAATAATCTTTTATGATTTGATTGAGATCAATTTAGTAATTTTACTAATGGTAAATGCAATAGAACTAGCCTATGATAAGTACGATAAGAGTTCTATTTTGTTTACTAATGTAGGGTAAGGGATAAATCTGGTTTGATTTTATATTTTGGTTTTTATTTGGTTTAGTATTAGAATTGAGATTAATAAGGTTTATTGTTAGACTTTAGCTTTGATAAGTATTACGATCAAGATTGATTTATAGTTGGCTTACTATAATTTTAGAATTTGTATATAATATAGTTGAAGCTTAGGATTTAGTTTAGGATTGTGTCTAATTAGATTTAGGTCTACGATTTAATTTGAGCCACAATTTTGTTTTAAAATGGTAGAAGGTTAGGAATAAATTTTATGTAAAATTTTGTTTAGGTTTCTCTTAGGCTTAAATTTAGTTTAATTTTATGCATAGGGTATACCTTAGCTTATGGTTTTCATTTAATTTGTCATGAGATAAGGGTTGAAAGTTGGTCTTCCCTCACATGTTTTCTTCTTTTTTGATCTATCTAACTTGGAGGAAAATATATACATTAATCCTTAAAAAGCAATTTAAATATTTATTATGAACATAAGAATAAAAATTACGCTTAAACATAGGAATATGGTTAATGTTAGAGTTACATGTTATTTCTCATTTAAATAAAGGGTTAGAGTTATAAGTACAATGAGATATCACTATTTAAAATTATTATTATTTTTTTAAAGAGGGGTAAATGCTTTGACCCGGAGCTATGAACCAGTGAGGCCACAAACAGGGGACCTCATCCCCATGATATTTGAACCTTGATGGCAAGGATAACAACATAAAAACTTTACCATCACAACATGCCACTATTGGCATCACTATTTAAAATTATAGGTTAAATAAAGTGATTTTATTTTCCTAAATTATTAAAGATTAAACTACCCTTACTTTTATTTATAGTGTTCAAGTAACATTAGGGTTATAGTCTAGATTAGCACCCAAATTGATTTGAGAGTAATGTAAGAACTTCATACTTTTACATATGCAATATATATGTTGTTAAGGGTTGTAATTTTTTAAGGTACAATCAACAAACATTAGTTTAATTGGATCTCTAAAACATAAATACCATAACTAATATTGAACTTAGTAGTTTAAAAGTAATCAATCATGACTTAAACATTTTTCACAAAATAAATTGATTAAAATTTGAATTTAACAATAACACAGATTTATCATCAAAGAAGGTAGATACATTTGAAATTGATGATAAGAGTTTTCTGTTTGTGAAAATATAGTACACGAACCTATTTTAAAGATTTTAATTTATTTTCTTCATATTTTCACTTTGCAAGTTATTTTCCCTTCTTCATTTTTTCACATTGATCATATGTGAAGGGTGACATTATTCTTAGTCCTTCAAAATACTTTACACAGGTCATGGCAACAAATGCCATTCCTACTTTCTCAGTTGGTCCTATATCAATAGAGGATTTTTAAGTGTCAAACCTTGTAAAGCCTTGCCAAGGGATCCAAAATAATTAACCTAAAGTTTTACTAACTTTGCTAAACATTTTTTTTTAAAACAAGTAGAATAACATACAAATCAAACATAAAGTAGTAGAAGCAACAACACACAATCATCTATAAGCATACATAATAGGTTATATTTCTTAAAGATTCCAAGACGTTGAGTCACATTTATTTTTAATTAATATTAAGTCCAACAATTACCACATCCACATGAAAGAATAATTAAAAAGTCCAATGTCCATTTAAATAATATATATTTGTTCCAAATGCCTCTTGGCAATAAAATTTGGAATGCTCAATCATCCACTGTACATGTCACAGAGTATGAAAGGCTAAAAGAATATACATTCATAAAAATAGAATTACATCATCCTCAAATCCATGATACAAAGTACAATACAATAAATGAAACCATCCATCATAAAGATATATCCATTCATCATAAAAGATATAAACATAGAATGAAATGAAATGTAGACAAGGAAACCCTAGCCACAGTAGCAACAGACAAATCTCAATGGTAAGAGTAAAAAGCATTACCACTTGATCATGTGGAACCTAAATGGCCCACTCTCACTATGCTAAGGAGATAGTCTCAAGTCCCAAATAAGATATCAATCCAAATATCAAAAGTACACTCTAAGTCCAAGAAATCCTAAAAGTATTCTAACTCAAAGGTTCCAAGATAAATCGACATCTATACCCAGAGGCACACAAAACACATAGGAAACCTACTATGTAAGTGAGCAAGTGTAATCACATGAATCATGCTAGAGTTACCCTAGCAGTCTCTCAGGACCCCAACCCCCTAGTGATCCCTATGCGGCCACTAGTATTCTCTCGTACTGACAAGGCATACTACAGATGCAAGGTTGCAACCAAGTGTTCTCTCTACTCCATCCTAGTTTGTACTAGCACTCGAGGCATGGGCAAGAACATACAAAGACTCTTATTAGGTTTATTTTATTCCCTTTTAGTGTAGTGTTTTCACTTATTACACAACTTACAATGGGTTACCCTGGCAGCCACTTAGGGCCTTGACCTCCATTGCAAGCCACTTCCTGAAATTACATATAGATAACCTACCCTAGGCTCATAAAAGCACAAATCAAATAATCATATAAAATCACCTCAGTCCTATACAAGTGATTGAAAAACATCAAAAGATAAATCACAATAACACATCAATTCTCTATGAGCAAATGGAAAGCATCCCAAAATAATTGATTGAAGACTCAAAATGGTTAATTCAATATGTCATAACATGACATTACCAAGAACAAATCATACCAAACACCTCAACATTACACAAGAACATTGGAGAGCAATAATAATATGTAGATCAACACACATCATAGAGCATACCAGACACATTACCATGGTTGGGATTAAAAGATCAGAATCAAGCATCATCATGACATAAAAAAACATAGAACTCTCGAGCCTCTGGTAGCATCCTAAGACTGATCAAAGCTAGGTCAAATCCTGAAACCCAAAAGCATAAACATCACACAACAGACAAGGTGTAAGTTCATATTTTGGTTTGTTTTGAAATCACATGGTTGAGTTAAATATAAGGTTTTCATTTTTGTTTTCAGCATATGTTTCAAGTTGAAAAGATTCTTTGTTTACCCTATAGTTAACCCATGAATTTGTTAAAAACAAATAAAGATTTACCCCAATGATATTTTAAATCAATCTCCTAAAATATTCTAAGGGTAAGTTATGTATTGGTTTAAATTTACTAAAAATAATTTCTCATTAATTTCTGGTAAAATAATATGCAATTTTAGTAAAGTCAAAAATTAAATAAGTCCACTACCTCATCATCCAATTATTAACTAAATTAATTAAATCATATTTAATTAATTAAATGAAATTATACTAAATTAATTAATAACTAACATATATTTATAAAATAACTATATTCAATTAATTATTAAAAATTAATAAATAATTAATAAACTTTATTTAATAAAAAATATTAAAAAAAATATTAAATAATATATAAAGCATTTATACAAAATTAAATTTAAAAAACCCTACAAATTTAATTAAACGTAGATGCTATTATTAAAATAGCCGCTGACCCCTTTAAAAGGGGCAGCCGCCTGCAACTCGTCTTCCATGGTAGTGGCCTGCCGTGCTGCCATTAATGACCACTGACAGTCCACTATCATGGACAGTGGTTGTTGGGTGAGGGTGGGAAGTGACAACCCACCTCCCACATTTTTTAAAATAATTTTTTTAATATTTAATTTTTAAAAATATCCATTTCATATTAATAATAATTTTATTTAATTAAATTTTTTAATAAAAAATTAAAATAAAAAAACCCTTTTTTCCAATATATGAAAGTGTGTGTGTATGTATATATATAACCACAGCCCTGGTATTAGTTATGTTGGAGGAAATTTAGTGCACTCTTCAATTTTTTTTTTAAAGAAGATTTTCTATTTAAATTCAACCCTTTTCAAATTAATTTCCTTTCTTAAAATCTATTGAAAGAGGGTTATACTGATCATTTAATTTTCTCGTATACAGAGGATTACATACATATAAGAAATACATGCTACTAAAATATTTGTCACAAGAATTCTTCAGATATACATTCAACAGACACAATGAAGACAAGAAGGAAAGAGCGTAATAAATTTAGTGAGTAATCACAAGCTTCTATCTGGACATTAATGCTAATCGCTATGCCCAAGAAAATTGTAGAGAAATTCCTCCTCTCAGAACCTTCTCCTTTCCAAAAATTTCTTGTCTAAAATTCGCGGTCCCTCAAAAATGAACCCCCGAATTATGATATGGTCTTCTCTCCTAAAATCGGGGCGCTAATTGTGCGTTCACCCGAGAGAACTCCTTGCTCACCAGACTTCAACTCTAAATTAACTTTTCTTTTTCTTTTCTGTGCACATTTATTGAATTATTAAATAACTTTATTTAATTTTCACTTGACTTCTCTTTTAATTAATTTATTAAATTTAATCTCATGCACGCATCATGCAATCATGAAACTTTTAATAAATTAAATTCTTTTCGCACTACCTTAATTATTTTGAATGTTTAATTGATAAAATATTTATTAACTTAAACAATAATATTATTTAGCATTTATTTAAAAATGAACTCTAAAAACATATTATTATTAAATTAAATAAATATTATCATGTTCTAAATTTATTCTTATAACTTTTATCTTCAAATTTAATTATTTTTATTTAATTAATTTTCTAATTATTTAAATATAATTAAATATTAAAATATCATAATAATTTTCCATTAAATTAAATAATTAATTAAATCATTTAATTTGACTTAATTAATATGAAAACACTGAAAGACCTATGGGATTATATACAAAAACCCATCAAAGAAAAACACATACAAAATCAAACTAAAGGGTCATAATCACGAATTAACGTCATTCAAGGCATTCAGAAGTAAAAAGTTAGATACTTGTCCTATTTTTTAAGGAAAAATGGCTTAAAGGTTTAGGATTTGGGCTTAAGAATTTATCTCTCCTCTCTTACCATTGAGATAATGCAATAGGGTATGCTCATCCTGGCAATTCAGGGAAGTCGATATTGGGTACCTACAATCTGCATAAAATCCATGCATGTACAAACACAATATTCTAAGCTTAATAGAAAATGGTAGGAAGTGGTGCATTATGTAGATCCTAACTAGCAGGTGACTACAACTCCATTCTTTAACCACATTAGAAACACCATACGTAAAGAAAACATACACGCACACCATACACATATAGTATGGGGTAAGCATCCATAAGAAGACACATAATAATCCATCTAACTAATCACCATCAATTATTGAAATCACTAAATAATCATCATGCATACATGAAATATAGAGTACCAAGTAATCTCATCATATAATCAATTGAATGTGAGACAATATCCGATAATCTCAAAACAATACTACTAATAATCAAGCATAAAACTAGCCTAAAAGAGTTTGACAATGATAACAGAAATGTGAACTAGGGGTAGGTACTACATCCACCCCCCTAGACTTAGGCTTACTCCTCGAAGCCTACAAGAATGGTAGAACTAAAGAACTCACTGTGGGGGTCCCATTGAACCCTTCCCCCCCCATGGGAGGATATGACTCCACTTGAGAAATCTACAATAATAATATCCAAGATAGCAAGGTACTATGATAACCATATAACATACTACTTTCAGTCATTTAGAGTAATATGATTTTGGTTTAATAGTAAATCGAAAACCATATTGATCCAACATTCATTCTTTTAACAAATATTGAAATAGATCCCCTAAACACTCTAAACAAAGGATCAACATCCCTAGCCATTGGAAAAAATACAAGATGCTATAATAACCATAAACCATACTACTATAAGCATATATAAAAGACACATGTTTTGAAAATAGAATAAGTTCAACTTTTAGTTTTGCCTATTATCAAGTTTACATATAATTTCAGTTTTGAAGTTTAAGTAATCAAGTTTGAAAGTATACAACTAAAAGTTTAAGTTCTATTTCAGTTTAACTAGTTCAAGTTTCAATTTGAAATAGATATACATAACAATTTAAAGTTTCATTTTTTTTTCCAACTGGTTAACAACTAGTGGCATTCCAATATACCTAGAGCTCCCAATGTAAAAACTTGGGCTCTAATACCATATGTAACACCCCGCCAAGGGATCCAAAAGAATTAAGCTAAATTTTTACTAAGTTTTCTAAACATTTTTTTTAAAACAAAAAGAATAACATACACATCAAACATAAAGTAGCAGAAGCAACAACCCCCAATCATCTATAAGCATACATAACAAATTATATTTCTTAAGGATCCCAAGATGTTGAGTCACATTTATTTTTAATTAATACTAAGTCCAAAAATTACCACATCCATATGAAAGAATAATTAAAAAGTCTAATGTCTATTTAAATAATATACATTTGTTCTGAATGCCTCTTGGCAATAAAATTCAAAATGCTCAATCATCCATTGTACATGTCACAACGTATGAAAGGCTAAAAGAATATGCATTTATAAAAATAGAATTACATCATCCTCCTCAGATCCATGATACAAAGTACAATACAATAAATGAAACCATTCATCATAAAGATAGATCCATTCATCATAAAAGATATAAACATAGAATGAAATGAAATGCAGACAAGAAAACTCTAGCCATGGTAGCAATGGGCTAATCTCAATGGTAAGAGTAAAAAGCACTACCACTTGACTGCATGGAACCTAAATGGTCCACTCCCACCACATTGAGGAGATAGTCTCAAGTCCTAAACATAATATCAATCCAAATATCACAAGTACACTCTAAGTCTAGAGAATCCTAAAAGTATTCTAACTGAAAGGTTCCAAGATAAATCAACATTTATACCCAAAGGCACATAGAACACATAGGAAACCTACTATGTAAGTGGGCAAGTGTCATCACATGAATCATGCTAGAGTTACCTTGGTAGTCTCTTAGGACCCTGACCCCCTAGTGATCCCTATGTAGCCACTAGTATCCTCTCGTACCGACAAGGCATACTACGGATGCAAGGTCGTAACCAAGTGCTCTCTCTACTCCCATCATAGTTTGTACTAGCACTTGAGGCATGTGTGAGAATATAAAAAGACTCTTATTAGGTTCATTTTATTCCCATTTAGTGTAGTGTTTTTTCTTATTAAACAACTTACAATGGGTTACCCTGGCAACTACTTAGGGACCTGGCCCCCATTGCAAGCCACTTCCTGACATTACATATAGATAACCTACCATAGGCTCATAAAAGAAAAAGAAAAAATAATCATATAAAATCACCTCAGTCCTATAGAAGTATTTGGAAAGCATCAAAAGATAAATCACAATAACACATTAGTTCTCTACGAGCAATTGGAAAGCATCTCAAAATAACTGATCGAAGACTCAAAATGGTTAAGTCAATATGTCATAACATGACATCACCAAAAACAAATCATACCAAACACCTTAGTGTTACACATGAACACTGGAAAGCAATAACAATTGGTAGATCAACACATATCATAGAGCATACCAGACACATTACTATGGTTGGGTTTAAAATATTGAAATCAAACATCACCATGACATCACAAACATAGAACTCTCGAGTCTCTAGTAACATCCTAAAATTGGTCAAAGCTAGGTCAAACCCCGAAACCTAAAAGCATAAACATCACATAGAAGACAAGGTATACACTCATATTTTGGTTTATTTTGAAATCACATGGTTGAGTTAAATATACGGTTTTCTTTTTTGTTTTCAATGTATGTTTCAAGTTAAAAAGATTCCTTGTTTACCCTATAGTGAAACCATGAATTTTTTAAAAATGAATAAAGATTTACCCCAATGATATTTTAAATCAATCTCCTAAAATATTCTATGGGTAAGTTATGTATTGCTTTAAATTTACTAAAAATAACTTCTCATTATTTTTTGGTAAAATAATATGTGATTTTAATAAAGACAAAAATTAAATAAGTCCACTACCTCATCATCCAATTATTAACTAAATTAATTAAACTATAATTAATTAATTAAATTAAATTAATTAATAATTAACATATATTTATAAATTAACTATATTTAATTAATTATTAAAAATTAATAAATAATTAACAAACTTTATTTAATAAATAAAATTAAAAAATTGATATTAAATAATATATAAAACATTTATACAAAATTAAATTTTAAAAGAAAACCCTACAAATTTAATTAAACACAAGCGTTGTTATTAAAATAGCTACTGACCCCTTTAAAAGGGATGGTTGCCTGCGGCTCACCTGTAGGCTCCACTACCATGGCAGTGGCCTGTTGTGCTGCCATTAATGGCTGTTGGCAGTCCACTATCATGGACAATAGTTGCTGAGTGGGGGTGGGAAGTGACAGCCCACCTCCCACATTTTTTAAAATAAGTTTTAAAATAATTCTTTTAGTTTTTTTAAAAAAAAATGTTTCATAATAATAATAATTTAGTTTAATTAATTTTTTTTATAAAAAATAAAATAAACAAAATCCTTTTTTCCAATATATGAAAGTTATATATATATATATATATATATATCACAACCCTAGTATTAATTCTGTTGGAGAAAATTCAACAAACCCTTCAAAATTTTTTTTCAAAGAAGATTTTCTATTTAAATTCAGCCCTTTCCAGATTAATTTCCTTTCTTAAAATCTATTGAAAGAGGGTTATACTGATCTTTTAATTTTCCCGTATACAAAGGATTACATACATACAAGAAATACACACTACCAAAACATTTGTCACAAGAATTCTTCATATATACATTCAATAGACACGATGAAGATAGGAAGGAAAGAGCATATTAAATTTAGAGAATAATCTCAAGCGTCTACCTCGACATTGATGCTAATCGCTATGCCCAAGAAAATTGTAGAGAAATTCCTCCTCTCAGGGCCTTCTCCTTTCTAAAAATTCCCCCTTCTCCAAAATTTGTGCTCCCTCAAAAATGAACCCCCAAATTGTGATATGGAGTTCTCTCCTAAATCGGGGCACTAGTTGTGCATTCACCCGAGAGAACTCCTTGCTCACCAGACTGTGTTCACTCGAGAGAACTCCTTGCTCGCCAGACTTCAACTCTAAATTGTCTTTTCTTTTTCTTTTCCATGCAAGTTTATTGAATTATTAAATAACTTTATTTAATTTTTCACTTGACTTCTCTTTTAATTAATTTATTAAATTTAATCTCATGCACGCATCATGCAATCATGAGACTTTTAATAAATTAATTTCTTTTCCCACTACCTTAATTATTTTCAAATGTTTAATTGATAAAATATCTATTAACTTAAACAATAATATTATTTGGCATTTATTTAAAAATGAACTCTAAATATATTATTATTAAATTAAATAAATATTATCACTTCTACATTTATTCTTATAACTTTTATCTTCAAATTTAATTCTTTTTATTTAATTAACTTCCTAATTAATTAAATATAATTAAACATTAAAATATCATAATAATTTTCTATTAAATTAAATCATTAATTAAATCATTTAATTTGACTTAATTAATAGAAAAACACCTAAAGACCTATGGGACGAAATATGAAAACCCATCAAAGAAAAACACATACAAAATCAAACTAAAGGGTTATGATTATGAATTAACATCATCTGATGCATTTGAAAGGTAAACAACTCAAATACTTGTCCTAATTTTCTAGGACAAATGGCCTAAATGTTTAGGATTTGGACTTAAGGTAAATCCTGAGAATTTAGGGAAGTTAATACTTGATACCTACAATATGCATCAAATTTACGCATGCACAAACACAATATTCTAAGCTAAATAGGCAATGGGACAATTTAGGGAAGTTAATACTTGATACCTACAATATGCATCAAATCTACGCATGCACAAACACAATATTCTAAGCTAAATAGGCAATGGCAGGAAGTGGTGCATTGTTTAGATCCTGACTGGTAGGTGACTATGACTCCCTTCCTTAATCACATCAGAAACACCATACATAAAGAAAACATACATGCACACCATACACATGTAGTATGTGGCAAGTATCCATAAGAAGACACATAATAATCCATCTAACTAATCATCATCAATTACTAAAATCACTGAATAATCATCATGCATACATGAAATATAGATTACCAAGTAATCTCATCATATAATCAACTAAATGTAAAACAATATCTGATAATCTCAAAACAATACTACTAATAATCAAGCATAAAATTGGCCTAAAAGAGTTCAACAATGATAACACAAATGCAAACTAGGGGTAGGCACTACAAACCTTGTGATTTGTGTATTGTCAATGCCCAAGCCAAGCTTAATGGTATTGTACTATAGAACCCCTTTGTCTTGCACTAATAGAATCTATTTATGGATTTTGATCATCAAATGGTAATCCAGAATAACTATCAAACTTAACCATTAAATATGTTGCTACTTCTAGTGGTGTACTTCTAGGTTCATAGAAAATATTTTAAATATATCCTAAAGCACCATTTAAAAGACCTGCTTCTATCCATAGATTTGATGTTAACATCTTTTACTGATCAATAATTCTATGTCAAGCTCATTATGAGAACTTACTGCAAATAAATTGGTATTTCCAACTTTTGTGGCAATACTATGTGCAATGGGTTGTTAAAGAGTATCTATTATTTTGCCATTATGATTTTAAACATTATCATTTGTAGAGAACAAATTAATATTTTTGTCAAAATTGTCATTGATTTCTGTTGAAATATTTATTTTTGTTCTTGACATTAGCAATTTCTAATAATCAATTGTAGGCTCTACTTCTCTGAAGTTTGTCAATAGTTGACAAAATTATTTTTGCTTAATATCTTCTCCATCTTGTCTAAATACTTTATCTAAGGTTACCATAGTTTTGAATTTCTCCCACAATATCTTTTCTTAACTATTTCTTGCATATGTTGGCCTGTCTCTTGATGGAGACAACTGACCCAGGTCTCCAACTAAAATATAAGAAATTCTTACAATAACATAAACATTTTTTTAATATTATATACAATAATTATAAAGAAATGATTTCATTTAAATCTCATTTATTATAATATAAATTTTAAGAAAATTAATATGTAATTGTACATGTATATCCAAAGTTTATATCTTCATTTTGCAGAAAGGCTTGACAAAGTCGCTCTAGCAGTTTCTCTCCAATAAAACTCATTTCATCAATCAATATATATTAGATGTGAGTCATTTCTTCTTGAAAATTTGTGAGTGCTGTTAACTCAAGTTGATTAAAATATTTTATTGGAATTCTTAACTTAGAATAAATTGTAGAGGCCCCTATGTTGAATGTTGTAATTGTAGTTAGTGAAAGTAAAAAAAGGGGAGATTTATTAGGAATTGCATTTTTTTGAAGATATTCATTAATTTCACGAATGAGATATAAATTTTATATTCCCATTGTTCCTTGAATTATCATAAATAATGGAAGCCCATTTTGATTATTTTGATGATGTGACATGATTATATTCATTGCCTTTTCTTGTTTATCACTTAGACTTGCAAAGTTGATAACTTGTGCTCTATCATCCGTTTTAAGGAATTTGTTTTCTCACATCATATTTACAAAATTGATTTCTTTATATGTGTATTCATCACCTTTATATTCATTAGACTAGACATCTTCCCTATCAATATCCCTTCTTCCCAACACATCTATCTCTGAAACTTGCATTATCTCACCATGATGTAGTCTACATATGATTTCCCATTCATGATCTGTAGTATTTCCTTGTAATATTTTATCATTATCACTTTTTGAGTCAATAATATTTTCATTATTTTCTAAAGCTTTTGCTTGTTCAAAATGCCAAGGGTTATAATTTAATGACTCCCAATTTGATTTTATAGAATCATTGGTATCACTGACATTTCTCTATATGTTATAAAATGGCTTGTAAATAGAAAGTTGAGAGAAACATAAATCAACAATTTTTTTTGATTCACATGAAGGTGTAGATAAGAACCTTGGAAACACTCTAACAATGGTTGATTTTTCCCTCAGTTCCCATTAGTTATTTCTTCTTTGTCTAGGATTATATATCCATGATCTAGTTGCATCTATGAGTGTGATAGCTTCCATAGAGAATGACCTTGTTCTATATCCATTAATAATTGATTTTGTCTCTTTCTCATTGCACATATAATCACAAACAACTATACATTTTAAATTTCTCATGAAACATTAATATTAACAAAACTTCTACTACTATTAACGAATGGAAGCACTAAAAGCATGTGACAAGTTTCTTGAGCTGCAATATCTCTTTCTATAATAGTTTCAATCATAAACTTCCTATATGCCTTTGCAACTAGATCATTAGGATTCTCTATATTTATGAGTTGCATGAAAATTTCATGGTAGCTTTTTGATCTCTTCTCTTATTTCACAACATATTTATCAATATACTTTATCATTGCATATTTTGGCAAAACTAGTTGCTAGTCTATATTAGCTCTCCATAATTGAAGTATGTAGCCATTGTGAGAATTAATTCTATCATCATTTCTTTTTACCTCAATTTTTTTCTCACTATTTTCAACGTCTTTGTATAATTTTGATTGATTCAAATTCAAAGATCAAGGAGAACTATACATATGATTCAATATGAATAATTTCTTTATAATGTTATTCTAAAATAGTATTCAAATTATATATATTAAAATTTGCATTCATAAAGAAAATACATGCAAACCATTCTTCACTTTTTCTTCCTCAAGCATGCTCCTTCATTACACATTGTATGTCTTTGAATTGTGTTCAAAATTTTTTCGTAATCTTGATCAATATTCATTCCATTAAGTTGTCTTGTATTTTTAAGACATGGGTGTTGACCAAAAATATGAAAATTTTAAGATATAAAATATGAATGTATTGATTACTTTTGAGTAAGTATCTTAACTAACATATAAAAAATATCAAGTCCAATAGATAGAGAGCTTAAAAATGGGACCTCTCTCTCCACTGGACTTGATGTTTTTTTGTTTGTTTAAGGGTTTTGACCCTCATGCTCTTTATTTAATTAGAACCTTCATTAAGGAGAGTCAAACCCAATCAAAAGACCTTGCCATTATTTTGTTAACTTTCGACAAGCATATCATGTGGTTGAAAACTAACAAAATAAATATATATCTACTAGGAACATCAACGTCTTATTTATTTAGGAGAGCTAGATGAGAAATACAAATTATGCTTAGATAAAAATATACTAGCATTACAATCATGTCTACATCTTTTGGGAGGAGATGAGTAGATATGGGATGAATATAGTAGTATAGTGAAAATATAAAAGGAAGGTTAGCCAAGAATTAATACGAGGTTTCAAATAGAAAAGTTCTAATTTAATTGTATTCTCTTACACCTAAAGAGTCATACATTTCAAATTTAAGAAAAATGTTTTCTTTAAAATGGTAAATCAAATAGATCCAAATTCCTCTCATTATCCACTACTCATACCTTTATTTCAAGGTATCTATACATTGATTCCCTCTTTGAACATCTTTAGAGGGGGGATAAAATTGACATAATGAGAAAGATCTTAGCTTCCTTATCTAGATTTTTCTTTGGCAGGAGAAATCTTATATGACTAAATACTAAGGAATATATAACCATATATTCAAACATGGTCTACATTAAGAGGGTATAATCCCATTGAATATATTTGATAGGAGTCTTTAAAGAAGAAATGGCCAAATAATGAGAGATTTCAAATATTGATGTTTAAATGTAATGGGGACCCTGGAATGCCCAAAAACTAAACCAATTGTCGAAATAATTTTTTTATGCAAATTGAAGATGGAACCAATGCCGAAATTATATTAATTCCCAAAATGATGAAATCAAGTAGAAGCAATGTATTCCAAAGGCCAAACCCCAAGGGAATGATGTCTAGAATGTTACAAGAGCGGATGAACATCCCCTATTTCCAAGAAAGATATGTGATTCACACATCCAAGCTCTTATCAAATGTCATTCACAAAAATCCCATGCTCAACAATGAGACTCTCACCCCTATTTATCCTTTTCCTTCACCCTTTAGAAGGAGCTAAAACATTAATTAATTGCAAGTGCTAGAAGCTTCCCCCTTCCAATAATTAATGCACTCTCTAGAAATTCCTCCCTTGCAATACAATAATTAATTGTGCTTCTAGAAAATTAAATTACTAGAGGCTTCCACCTTTCCAATAATTAATACACACTCTAGAAGCTTCTCCCTTGTAATACAATAATTAATTAAATTAATTAAATGTAAAGTCACCTTTTAATTTTTAATTTATTTAATGACTTTATAAAAAAATAATTTAATTTCCTCTTATGCTCCACTTAGACTTTGGAGAACATGAAGGCTAAAAGATGGGGTCATTACATAGACTTTGGAGAACGTGAAGGCTAAAAGATGGGGTCATTACATTAAATCATTTTCTCACATCTATCTATAATATAATTTTTAGAATTCATATGAGAGGTTATACTAGATTCTATTACTAAAGAATAAGGAAAATTATAATGGAAAGAAGTCCCTAATTTAGTATTAACAAAAATATACTTCTTTTCTTCTATAACTAGTTTTTAAATTTTACTGTAAAAGTTGAGTTCCATTTAGCAAAGATGTCTAAATCGACAAGGAAAGAGACCATTAAAAAGAAAATATCATCTTTCAAAATGTCTTGATTCCATTTACCATGTATATAACTCAAATTAATAGATCTAGTAGCAATTGCTGCCTTCAATATTAAAATACAAATTTTAGGAATAGAAAATTATCAAAAAAAATACTATGATACAAAAAACCACTAAAAGAGTTTCCTATCAGCTTTAATATAACAAAGTGTATGAATTAAAGAAGGAGAATAGAGAATTTAACCTCATGTCTTCATGCTTAAGTACCATATCCAATAAATTTTAAGCAACATGAGTGTTCCCATACAATTAAAATGGGGTGCTCAAAATAAGCAGTGATTGAATATTCAATGTGGCTTCACAAATTTGTTTCCCTTATTTTTTATTGTCTTCTTTTTATTGTGAGTTTCTTGTCAAAAAAATAATATTTCTAAATATACTAAATATGCAATTAAGATAAAAATAAGAACCTAAATTTCCTAATCATGGGGCCACCAGCTCCACAAAATGCTTCTATAAAGAGTAGTGGCTGCTAGCCAAAATAAGCTTAGCAACCACATGGGGACCTACCATAAGACAAATTTTTTTTTTTTGATGGAGGGTTTAGACTTGCGAGGCAACCCAGCAAGGCACAAAGCTTGTGAGCTACCAACCAACGAATGTCACCACATAGATAATTTAGGAAACCAATACGGGCCCACTCATACCTGAAATCTCTTTGACTTACAACCAAAGACTGAGGAGCATCCACACTGTCAAAATCACTTAGGGCATAATCCCAAACTCATCCCTTATGATGTCAAAGCCTTGCACTTAGTGATACTTGATCCCTGATGGGCTCTTTGTGAGCCATTCAACTTCACCATAGACCAAGGTTCCATTAATAGACAACAAAGTTTGACCAATGAAACATCCTTAAAAAGCTCTAGTAAAGGTTTCCATGATTTTTCTTTAAAATAAAGAAGTTCAAAGATGATAAAATTATATTTAAAATGAGGATCTCGAGGTAAAATGCACCTAATCAAATGGAATGTATCCATTTTTATAGCTTGTACAAAGAGAGCTCATCACCCCAAGTTCTCACTAGAATAGTATGAGAGTGTAAATCCATAGCCTTGAAACTAACAAATCCCTTATCTATAGAAATTGAGGGGACAAGAACAAAATTATTTTTATCTCCCTTTTCTGAAGCCACATATTCCAAAAGTAGCAGGCCATTTTTCTTTTAGAAATTTATTTGGATACTTATTTTGTCCTCAATATTTTTTCAATACCAAAGACTTTTCAAAATCTTCAATATATTGCTTCAGAAGTGTTTTAGAAAAACACATTTCAAGTAAAGCGCTAGAATTTCTTCTTGAATACAAATAGAACTATTCTTTACATTTTAGCTCAGTTTTTATAACCGAAATAAAAGAATATTTTAGTAAAGTCTAAAGAAATAAATTTATTTTAGGTACTTAAAATTTATCAAGCAAAAAGAAAATATCAAACCAACAACCATCTAAAAAGGCCCACTAAGGAGTGTATATTTGAGGCATTGAGCCTACATTGTCACTAACATAAGCCTTGTTTGAGCTAGAATGGAAGCAATATTTTGACTCATTCAAATTGCCATAATCAAATTGTATAATGCTAGTCTCAAATTGTATGATGCTAAGCTTCAAAGAAAAAATAAATAATACAAAGTTTTAAAGATACAGATTCGGATACTCCCCTTAAAACCATTAATGTTTCACTCCACATTCCACATCATATACAAGTAATTACAAAAACATAATCAATCATAAAGAAACCTTAATTATAATATTTCACGATGCTTTCAAGCTAATTCACTATGCACAAATGCTCATTTAAGAATAAGCTAAAATGCACAAATTATAATAGTTATTTAGTTCAAAATACTTCAATTATTATATAGTACAAAATAATAGATTGCTGATAAGAAAATCAAACACTTTCAAATATTTCATCAATCATATTCAATAATTTAAGCCAGTGGAAAGTATCTCCCATGCATAAATTATTCACTTCAATACTTGCGTCCGATTTCAGGAAGCCACAATAGAATACTCCACTAAACATTAGGATATTATATACCACCTATTAGATAGAATTAAACATTTAAGGCCCGTTTGGCAACGGGAATACAAGTGACATTTGATATTTACTTATTGTAACATAAATCTAATATTGTGCAGCCAAGAGATTTGCAATGTGCATGATGTTTGATATTTACTTACACTAAAATAAATCTAATATAGACCAATGTGTGACAAGTAAGATAAAATTACTAAAATTAGTTTATACATTAATGTTGTAGCTTTTGGATTCAATTGCTGCTTGATTGATATTGTCATACAATTAAATTGAGAAGCTGCAATACTATTACAATAGGTCATAGATTTAGTGTACACATTTCTAATTCATTTAATATGAACAATTTATTTCAAACTGATAGTTGAAGTTTGATGGGGAATATAAAACCCATTGGCAAACAAAAGATAACAAACACCTCACACTTCACACCTCACACCATGAGCATATTATTGGATGGGCAACAGGAAAAATAACAAAAAAACATAGAATAACACAATGTGTTGCCACATAATAAAATATATTATATTTCATTCACCGTGATCTCAAATGAGTACATAGTGCCTTTTTATAGGAAAGCATACAATATTCTAGAGAAATCTAGCATTAGACGAGAAGACAAAATATCTACAAAAGTTTCTGAAAAATATTACAGCCGACTCAAACTTCTAGAAAATACTTTAACCAACACACCCTAAACCTAAAACTAATAATCTAGAAGCATGAAACAATTAGTAGAAATTAATATTTCTAACACTCCCCCCTAATTTATACTATCAAAATTTGTAGCATACAAATTTTGATGTGCCATGTAATCTTCATATCTATTACTGCATGAGTAGTGTCTCCCAAGTTGTCAACAATTGGCTGCTAATGATTTCCTCTTTTCATAGGATCTTCTGATATTTTTGCCTCATTTGTCACAAATACCAGTGACAGGATTCACTAAGAACCTTTTTCCTCTTTAATGCCTTGCTCTAATAAGTTTCCCAATGCTGCTACATTCCTTCTTATACTTGAACATTTGTACCTGAATAAACCTCTGATCATTCCTACAGTTTTCTACCAATTCAATCCATAGCTCCATCCACAATCCATTTTTATACAACTTGTCATAGAATCATTTTTGCAATCTCCGTTCCAACATGTCTTATCACAATGATTTTTCAAGCCACAAATATTACTCGGATTTAAATCCCAACATTTATCCTTTGTATGCCCTTTCCTATTATAGTGTGAAGATTGCACACTCTTTATGCCTTCAATTTATTCTCTTGAACCTTTATTCATCTTTCCACTACCTAAATCATATACAAAACCTGCATATTTTAGCTTGACTATAGTCTCAATCGGATTCCTTAATCCCTATTCATCTTTTCCTAAACCTTTACCTTTGAAACCCATTCTTTCCATAATCTTCAAGCCAATACTATTATTATCATAACAAACAAAATCTGCAAACTTCTTGTCATTTACTTTCTTACACTTTTCATCACAAACACTTTCAGCTTCAGCAAAATCACATTTCTCAATCCTATAATCACTTAAATCATTTGTGTCAAAAGATACATCACATACAAATGGTTTTACATTCAAACATTCTTTCTCTTGTTTCAAAGTAGACAAATCCTTCTTTAGCATACTATTTTCCTCTTCCAATTTCTTTACATTTTCTTCTAAAACTTTGTTTTTTTTCTAAGCATCATCAAATTTTTTAAACTTTTCTTCTAATTCTTTATTTTGCTCTCTAAGCTTGCATGTTTCCTTCACCTGCCAATTATGTACTTCTTCCACAAATTTTAGCCTATTTTCTAGCTCTTCAATTGCCTCTATATGGACACTAATTTCATTTAACAATTTAGAGTTTTCTTCTTCCATTTCATTTTTTACTTTTTCCAATTCTTTTTGCAAAATATCTTTTTTACACAATAATCTTGCATTTTCTGTCTTCACCATCACTAAATATTTTTCTAACTTATTTGTCTTCTCTTTTTAAACTCTACCAACTTTTTCCATTGAAATAAAAGAGATAAAACACACTTTATCCTTTTTCAACAACTCACTATTGTATCCTTTCAAGATTTCTATATGAACTTCTTAAAAACTTTGGTCACAGATAAATATTACCCCTTTCAGCAATTAATACATGAAACTTTATTCATTCATTTTCTGCAAACTAGTATAATAACACATCTGAAACAAATCAAGTCACACATTTTCCTCTTTATAGAATTATAACTTTAAACAACCATCTATTTTCAGCGTTATCTACATTTCCATTTGCTATATTAACTTCTCAATGCAAAATATTAACATAGCTTCACACAAGCTCAAATCTTACCAGCATTTTTCAGCCATTGACTTTGTAGTATTCAACTCTCTAGAATTTTGATCCTTGTGCTCTTAAATCTTTATCTTTCCATTATCTTTAACCTTGGGCTCTCATACCAATCTGTTGGATGGGCAGTAAGGAAAATAACAAAAAAACAAAGAACAACACAATGTGCTGCCACACAATAAAATATATTATATTTCATTCACCGTGATCTCATATGAGTACATAGTGCCTTTTTATAGGCAAGCATACAATATTGTAGAGAAATCTAGCATTACCTGAGAAGACAAAATATCTACAAACTTGTGGAAAATATTACAGTCTACTCAAACTTCTAAAAAATATTTTAACCGACACACACTAAACCTAAACATTGAATCTAGAAGCATTGAACAATTAGTAGAAATTAATATTTCTAACACATATATATTTAAAAAACGTTGGAAATCAATTGCCATTTAACCAGAAGCTGCACAATCCTTTGACTGAAATCCAATTCTCATCTTCTCCAAATCATAGAAAACTTGAAGATTTTGCTGCTGAAAGTTTCCAAAGATTGCAGCAGGCCCAATGCCAACATCGGCTACGCTCTTAAGTAGCAGGCAATGCACTTTCAATGTACTATCATTTGATGACCCTGAGGAAGGATAAAAGGAGTAGAAATGATTCTCAGAAGGCAAGACAACTGTGATATTGTTTTTGAAACAAAATGATACACTTGGGAAACTTTCCTGCTTTTGAGATGCAGTGGTCTGATAGCAGAGATCAAAAGCAGTGCGTTTCTCATACTCATGAGATCTGGAATAAGGAATTATTTCTTGTAAAGTGCTCAGAATTCTTCTATAAAATGATTCAGGGAGATGGGTGTAGGTGGTTCCAGAGTCAATAATCATACCACCGTTGCCTTCTGAATCAAATCCCTCCAAGCTCAATGGGACCTCTAAATAAGTGTTATTGATAATAATTCCTTCTAGACCAACGTAGTAATAGTTGGGATAAATGGGATTGTCTAGCATGGGGGTATATTGCATTGAACCACCATAATTGCTTTCAGATGCACCCATTATCAAAGGACTTGAAACATTGGAATTGTGCTCAAAACGGTAGCTTATTAGACAGTAAGAGAATCCCTTATGGCTCAAAAGTGAGCCCAATTGTGAAGGGAATGATAGGGCACCCTTTCCAAACCCTACAATTCCAACAGCCTCATTGAAGGTAGCACTTCCACACCCAAAAACGAAATTACAAGACACATTTGGGAATGCGAGGCTTTGAAGAATCAGGAGGTCCTTCATTAGGGTACCCGTTACTAAACCATCCCCATATTTGTATGAAAATGGTGGGCATGTTCTTAAGCAGGAGCCCTCCAGGAGGGCTCTTAGAGGACATCCAGCAGCTATACATGGCTCATACTCATTATCCGAAGTATGAATATCTAAACAGAGATGGCTATCACATGGCTCAGGACTACAAGATAGTGAATTCAAAGGGAAGAAAGTGGGAATGACTGAATTGTGTTCACATTCTATGCAATCAAATACATCCTTTTTGGAGGTCTTAATGGAACATGGCACCCACACAAGGTCGCTGCCAGTGTCCATGTATGCTTCAAATATCTGAGGACTAGGGGAGCCTATTCTAATGGGCATCACATAATCATCTTCATAAATTCGTAGAGGCTCCAACACATTAAGAAAACCATAATAATTGGATTTCCTAAGAGCATTGAACCTCATGGAGCTTCTATTACCTGCAACCCTAAGCAAATCTGCAGTATCAAACTTTAATGACACTGACTTCACTTTGTTTCTTGTAAGCCCTAGTCTCAACGTACCCTCATGAATTTCATTCTTTCCATGGGCAGAAATCCATGGAACCGAATAGTTTAGTATTGCTGAAACTATAATGGCAGAAAAACAACAGTTTTTCATCTTCAATATTTCTAAATACCTTACTAACACTTTTAGAGCCAGCAACTTACCACGCTAATGATCAAGCACCAGGCTTTTATAGGCAAGCTAACATGTATATATTAATCATTGACGGTGGTAAAACTTGTAAGAGAAAACTAATACAGCAAGACCACTTGCGAACTACTTTAACCATTATTATATAATTACATGCGTGCGTAATATACTAGTGGGATTTTTTTCCTGCATTATAATGATTAATCAGTTAGTTTTCACCATAAATTACATTTAAAATTCTTTCTTATATATTTTCTGCAAAGGGAGAATGGATTGAAGATGACCAAAATAGTTTTAAAATATCCAAGTACGTATTAAAAAGGTCACATCACAGCTCACGATCGGATTCGCAGTACAGAAATTGATTGAGTAGAGAGCCTTTTTGAGCAGTAGTCCAGAACTTTAAAAAATGATGCGACTCATTGAGTTTGCTATATAAATTTCATTCTAATAGGAAAATATATATAATGGTCAATTTGGGACATAGTCATTTTGATAGAATTTTGTTTTATAAAAAAAATTATTTGTATACATATTTATAAAAAAAATGAGTAGATAGTCTAAATATAGTTGAAGTTTGTATAAAATATAATAGTTATAACTGTTAAGCAGAAGTAACAAGTTTCATAGTCCAACTTATGTGGGAAATAGCATGTAGGAGAACCACACTCTATCATATTTGTAATAGTCATCATGGGCTAGACATGGTTCAATGTTATGCATATCTATCTTATTTGTATACATATTTATGAAAAAGATGAGTAGATATAAAATTAAATTCTATGTAGTCTAAATATAGTTGAAGTTTGTATAAAATATAATACTTACAGCTGAGCAGAAGCAACAAGTTTCAATAGTCCAACTTATCTAGGAAATAACATGTAGGAGAACCACACCCTATCATATTTGTAATGGTCATCATAGGCTAGATATCATTCAATGTTATGCATATCTATTTTATTCCATTCATTACCTATCTACTATTTCACACCTAATTGTACTTACTCTTGTATATTTGTTTCTTTTTATTCAATTTAAGATTTTATTTATATGATTCATTTAAATGTAGCATAACATTGGTTTTATTAAATCTTATTTATTTTTCATCTGTACTAGTTTACACTATGTCATTATGTCATTTTAATCATAGATGTTCATTGTTCTATTAATACAAATCTAAAATAATAGAGGAATGACATGTGAAGAGAAAATCATCTAAGCCCACATCAAATGAAACAAAAAAGAATAAAGTTAATTATATATTGAATAATAATTTGAACAAAGAAACTAATTTAAAAGTATAACCCATATTCATCTAGTAAATTGACAATTGTAAAATAATATAGTCATCACCTCAAAAAATTAGCTACTAATAAAACATAGGAAGTACACGTTTTTAAATCAATCTTATATAGGTAACTTCATTTTTACATCTTCCCTACATTAATATACAATAATCACAAGATGATCTATATTTTTCCTTTGTTTACAACCAAATCAATGATGCGCATATCTCCAATATTTCTTTTTATTATTGTACTTGCCATAGACTAGTACTATTACATTCCATATGCACTTTCTAATTTTTAACTAATTCTACTTTATCTCTTCTAAACAGTTGATTTCTATCTTACTTTATGCCTATATAAATAATTATAATGATTTAGCTAATTTTTATTTTTATTAATAGTTAATATTCATTCTATCATTGTAATGGCAAGTACATGTTAGCATGTGGCACTTGCTTATATTTTCTTATTATATGCTCATAGTCATCACCCACCTTTTTATGATATTAAAATATTTTTCTTGATTGCAATTAAACTTTCTCACATGTCTCATTTCATTTTTATTATAAACATTATTGAATAATATTTGTATACATTTTTTTATATGTGAGTAATAAATACAATAAATTATAGTTTTTAATATTTTTTTTGGTTTCTAGTTGAACCCTCATTATTAAGAAATTTTAGGAATGGTAAATTATATTTATATATATTTTTAGTATGGGTTTGGTACATTTGGGCGGGGATGAGTCATTCTGATGGATAAGTCCCCTATTGAGGTGGTGACTACTATTGTGATGCTGGAGGTGGTCATCTTTTTTTATTAAAGTGGAGATTTTTGGTGGGGGCTCTCTTGGGCTTTCAGAGAATGGTTCATGGTTCCATTATTGTGCAAGAGATTTTCTAGGTTCTTTACTATTAGAAGGTTGATGATTGGTGGTTTCATGGCTTCTTTGTGGTGTTGTTTTCTTGGCTTGATGTTCCTACTAAGGTGGACACCTTTTCTATTGAGGTGAAAAGGGAGATTGTAGTTGGCACTTGGAATCACAACTAGGTTATTGTTGTGTGCAAGAAGATCTTTGGTAGGTTTGCCCTCTCCAAAAGTATTTTTGAGCTTTCTTTTGTAGACAATTTTCTGTTAACTATAATGATAGTATCCTTCTCTTTTAGTTTCTTTCCTCATGATTAGGTGATTGGTTGACATTTGAAAGGGCTCACTATGGTCCCTCATTTTTTTTGGGGCATGTCCCAAGATGACCTTTGACAATGTTGACCTTGTTTGGTGGCTTAGTCACTACCAAACCTCTTTAGTTTTGGTAGATGTAGATCTGAGTATTGTTACATCAAGTCTTGTATCACTAGTTGTTAATGCTATGTTAATGTATTGTTTATGTACTATTAATGAGCTATTAATTCGTCATCTAGGGTAAACCCTTAATCAAAAATATTACTTATTGTGACATTGATATAAGAGGAAAAGAGATAAAAATTAAATAGCCAATTATAGTTGGCTCACTCTTGCAGGTATAGATATACATACAAAAATATATAATTAATATATAGATTCTAAGAGAATTAATTTATTAGACTATACATTTCCTAACATTTAAACAATTACTCTACATCATAAAATTCTAGCTAAATATTTTATTCTTTATTATTTTTTTATTCTATAATTAATTTCATTATAAAATTTACCACATATTTTTACATTAATTTATTATTATTACTAGTACTATTATTAGTTTATTTTATAAAGAAAAGATAAGACAAATGCTGAATATATTTGAGAATAGAAAAAAATACATGTAATAACAAGAGCTCTATAGAGCTAGAGTTTCACCTAATGTCAAAATAAGTAAAGATAATTTATTATGAAATAAATTTTTACTCATTACATTCCATAACTAAAATGACAAAGTGATACATTAAAAACTGTACCATGAAAAAAAGTTAAGTTCTATTGTTAAAATAATTTAAAAAATATATAATTATAAAAAAAATATAATTATAAAAATCTAAATATTCTTGATATTTCACATAACTATATGCATTTAGTTATAATTGCATAAATCTATAAAATATTTAAAAATGTATAAATATAAATAAAAAAAGTATAGATATAAATATGTATCAATATTTTTAAACTTTGAATATTAAGAAATAATTAATTTAAAAATAAAAATTTAAAGAAATATTTAAATTTTATTAAATTATTTCTTTTTGCATATTTCTTAAATTAATTTTTTAAAATCTAATTGTGCAACATTTATTATTAAAAAACATTAAAAATATAAATTTTTTTACTTTTACTTATTTCTTATTGGTGGTATAATACCTTTTTGAGTCTTTGAATTAGAAATTTAAAAACCATTGGAAAAAAATATGAATAGCCAATGACAAAATAAATAGAGTTTTTTTTTCTATTAGATATAAGAGTTTCAGAAAATGCAAAGCAACCAAAGTACCACCACAAAAATCAACAAGGAGGCCAAGCCTCACTAAGGAAGAATAGACTCAGCTGTACAATATAACAAAAAGAGGAGAATGACTAACTAACTAAGAACATCATAGTAATTGACCACCCAAGCAGTCCAACCTAAGGGACCCTCCATCCAAACGATGCTTTTATGTTCTTGAATCTGCATAAGCCTGAATAAATCTTCTTTTCTAGCATTCACTTTCTTACTGATTTCTCTATTCAGCCTAATGCAAGCTTGCTCGAAAACTTGCAGATCATCCAGGGTTCTATGCCATTGGTATCCATGCTTCAACTCATAGTAGAAAAAAGTAGCATGCCCATCATGAAGTAACCTTCTCATCTTGTCCCACTTGATTAGCATAGTAGCCTGCACCTACAAAGAAATTTTAAAATACGTGAGTTTTTGAAAAAAATTAGTAAGATCCCTTGGATTACCTTGGTACTTTTCCTCGTTCTTGCACTTCCAAATCTGCTAGAGAATGTTAAATGACAATATATTCCAAAATAAATTGGTATCTTTAGGAAGACCATTAATATGACCAGTGATAATATCAAGAATATTAACATCAATAGGATAAACAATGCCAAACATTCTCCATATTTCTTTAGCAAAAGTACAATCTAAAAGAATATGTCTACTAGTTTCAGGAACTCTGCATAAATTACAAAAATCAGAATTAGATAAATCTCTCTTAATAAGTAGCTTGTCCAACATGACTAACCATCTGAAGCATCTAATTTCAGGCTCAACATAATTCTTCCACAAGATATCAAAGTATTTTTTCCAAACATCAGCATCATAAGAAGAGTGCCAAATAACATTGACATGATCAATAATATCAGTATTACAATCAAGGATTCTATATATATTCTTGGCCTTAAGTAGATTTGTGACAACTCCACCAGGCCATTTACAATTAAGGTGCCTTTGAGAATCAACATGGCATATAGTGGGAAGACCATTAACAACTTGCACAATCATGTTATAAATTCTTTTATGGGAATCAGGGATATAATATTTATTTTTAAGCTCATCCCAAGGAGTGATTTGATTCTGCTCAAAGAGATCTATGAACTGTTTAATACCTCTCTTAGCCCACAATCTGGCAGAATACCCTTGGGTAAGGGCCAAAAGTTTACCATTTAGGTGAAGATTCCACCAAATGGATCTTTCACCATGGAGTTGATCATTACAATGAAAATCCTTGTTAGTGATGAATTTCCTAACATGGTCCCAGCCTTCCAAATAGATCTAAAAATTGCGGAACCTTGGACCATGATAGGAAAGTTACCAATAATGAGGTCGTAAAAGGCAAGATTAGTCCAAGATTTGGCTTTCTTAGGCACACCCCTCTCAATGTTATTTCTAACCAACACTTTCCAAGGACAGTCACCCTCCATGGATTGAAAAATCCATTTGGAAGATAGGGCAATACCTAGAATTCTTAAGTCCTTCAACCCAAGTCCCCCAAGGGCCTTGTCAGTGTGGCACCAAGCCCACTTAACATAATGAATTTTATTATTACCCTTGCCATCAGACCAAAGAAATTGTCTGATGGAATTTTGAATCTCAGCAATATGATAATTGTTAAAAAATTAGGCAAAGGAATAGTAAATGGTGTAGGAGGACAACATCTTTTGGAAAACTTGAATTTTGCCTGCCAGAGATAACGCCCTATTATGCCATTTTTTAAGCTTCTTATTAGTCTTCTCTTTAACCCATGACCACATGTCCTTGAGGGAAGGTTCCATTGAGAAAGGGATACCAAGATATCTAGTGATCTTATTGGGGCCTCCCAATAGAAAATTGTATTGAGAAAACCAATCCGGGGGCTGCATATCCCACCCCAAACAAACTGATTTGGCTTGAGATATTTTAGCCCTAGATATCGAACAAAAGAAACTGAGTTTATATTGCAAAGCCTTAAAATTACTTTCTGAAAGCTCAAAGAACAATGCGGTATCATCCGCAAATTGGCAATTGATGAGCTCTTCATCATTAGGCAAATAGCCTCTGACATCAAGAGATAAAGAATTATCTCTGAGAATATAGAAAAGAGCCTCCGAATCAATCACAAAAAGAGATGGTACTAGAGGGCACCCTTGTCTAATGGATCTCCCTAGAGAAAAAGGAGCAAAAAGAACACTGTTAACTTCAACTTGAGTAGAAGCATCACTAAGAAGCACCTGCACATTATTACAAAAGGAGGGAGGGAAATCAAAGGCCTCTAACATCATAAGAATAAACCTCCATTCAACCTTGTCATAAGCCTTTTCAAAATCCAAAAGAAGCATGGCTAAGTTTTGGTGTGAGCATTTTAGACCACTCCATGACTTCCCAACTAGTTATGAGATTCTCGAGAATATATCTACCCTTGATGAAACCAGTTTGGGTAGAGTTAACAAATTTAGGAAGAATATTGACTAACCTAAGAGCCATAATTTTAGCCAAAATCTTATATGACACATTAAGAAGGGTAATCGGCCTCCAATTCCTAATGAGGGTCTTATCTCCGTCCTTAGGGAGGAGCTTAATGATCCCTCTATTAACATCCTATCCCAAGGAGCCAATAGACAAAGCTTCAGAGTATAAGTCATGGAGATCCTTACATATCCAACTGATATTGGATTTATAGAACTCAACAGGAAAACCATCAGGGCCTGGGGCCTTATCATTATTGAGAGCCTTGATAGCTCCCTCAATCTCCTCAATAGAGATATCTTTAGCAAGCACAACAATATCCTCCGAGTCCAACTTTTTAGGAATAAGCATTTTGCATTTATTTCTTAAAGACTCAGCCTCAGAGGAGTCCCCTGAAGTAAAAAGAGTCTTGTAATAATCAGCAAAAGACTGAATAATAATCTTAGGGTCTGAAATGTCTTGATTATCAATTGAGAGTCTATCAATGGACTCTTTAATATGTTTATGTTTAAGAAGATTGAAGAAAAATTTAGAACCCCTATCCCCATGTTGGAGCCAGTGGGCTCTAGATCTGATCTTGGCTCCACGAATCCTAACTTGTTGATGCTTCCTAAGAGCATCTTTGGCAGCCATAACCCAGGAGAGAAGATCCATACTGAAGAAATCTCTTTGGATGTTGTTCTCCGCTATTTGTAATTCAGAAGATAATTGTTTTTCAACAAACCTGTAATCCTTAGCCTTTTTTTGACCAATGGTTTGAAGAAAAATCCTCCATGAAGAAAGGTTAGTTTTCCATCTATCAAGATGGGACAGGTGCTGAAGGTTAATTTTATTGATACCTCTAATAATCTGCACAGCAACAAGAACATCCTCATCCATGAGCAGACTGGTGTTTAAAATGAATTTACTACTTTTTGACTTGTGTTGAAAAAAAAAAAGATTTGAAAAAAAAAAAAACAAATATAAAAATAAAAATAGAAACCGAACATTACAATTGTGATTTAATATTGTGAAGTGAGAAAATAAATAGTAAGAATTAGAGGTAAAAACATAAGTCTCAGCCTAGACTAATAAAAAAAAAGTAACAATAGATTTTTTAACTACATAGATTTAATTGAAAGAAGCCAACCCAAAACAATTCGATGGCAGACCTAAATATAACGTTAGTAATGACTAACAACGTGTAAACACCAATGAAACTGTCGTCTGAACTTAAAATTGATGACGATTAGAAAATCCCAAAACTACCTATCAACTTTGATTATTCTACCATCAAATTCTTGGCGACACCTTCGTTATTTTCATGTGGCACATTCTCCTCCGGATCTTCTTACCAGTCATGTTATGGAACAATGGCAATACCTTGTTGAAATACACACCTGCGAATTATCATCATATCATCCACAATCTGACTGGGATACACGCCCTTCTGGTTGACCGGGATACGAGACCATTATTATTATTATTTAATTGTCCTAGATATATAAGATAGGTGAGATTTACTACGTTACAGCACAATAATAAGAATTTAGAAATTACCTTAATAAAAATCACTATATCAAATCTTGTATAAAAATTATCTGTGAATATATCTTAAATATAATCAAATTATAGAGAGGCCTATAGAAATAGGATCATAATCAAATTATAGAGAGGCTTATATAGATAGGATGAATTCAATAGACCCCACAATCCTTAAAGAAGGAGAAAATACAAAACCAGAATAAAAAATACACTCTCATTATAGGAGGAAAGCTTAATGAAAGAGCTACCAAATAACTAATAACTTAGTCTCTGGCCATAAGGGAGGAGAGGAGAACACACATCTACAAGGGGCTAAGCCCTTGATTTGAGCCATAGATCACAATATTGCCACTTTAAAAATAAAATTGGGGAAAATTACTATAAAAGAATGATCAAGAGTGAAGGTTTGGAAGCTTATGCCACCATAGTTGCAAGCATGTGAATGGCTAGGAAATAATCTAATGCCACCATCATTGGAGTGACAAAAATATGATCCAAGATCTACTCAAAGTCAAATTCTTTGTTAACTTCATAAAGTGATCACAAACAAGACCATCACACATAATAACTTAGCATAATTTATCCAATAGAAGTAATAATATAGGGACTTCCAATTTTTTTTTATCAAATTGGACATCAACCAACATCAAAGGTATATTCAAGTAAAGCATCATTTAGAATAGAGGGAGAAATGATCTATTTTAAATGTATGGCCTTGTTAGGACCTTGACCACCATATCAGTGTACATTGTGGAAAGAAAGATTCAACTTCTAAAAAGAATGATGGAAGGTTTAACTTGAGACAATGTTTAACCGATATTGTTATGATTTTGTTCTCTGTAAGAAGGTTGGACATTTGAAATACTATTTTCATTTTATTAGAGTTACACTTTAGAGTAAAATTTAGAAATATTGGGAATGGTATTTCAATTGTTGGGAAGGCAATCATACTAATAAATTAGATATTTAAATATCTGCTGAATTAAATCCTTTGACTTCAGTTTTGGTGGTTAGAACTTGATTTTTGATGATGTGCATGGATATGATGAAATACTTATTTAGGTGATAGTAATTATAAAAGCCCTATAATTGGATAGATAAATACATAAGAAGAGTAGTTAAATAAAACATCATCAAGAGTAGAGATTGAAGGAATGTGTTTTTGAATATAAGTTGTTGCCACAACTCTAACCATGGACTAGTCTTTTACCATATCCATACACAACTAGTAGTGAGATTCAACCTCTAAAAAGAAATCCAAAGAATTTGAATCAATGTAAGTTCAATATGATTACCTCCTCTATATCAAGATAGAACAATTGAAATCCATTTACAAAATTTTAAAAGTATACTATATAATTTTAATTCAATACAAGTTAATTTAAGAAAATTTTAACAACTTTTTAACCATCAAATACCCACCTCTTATAAAATAACAGTTTATTAGAATTTATATGAAAACTATTTATTAACTTTCATTGTAGATAATGAATACACTGTTTGTAATATCCTATTTTTAAGTTTTTCCCAACTTTAAATAAATTCTGTCTGATAAAAAATTAAACATTATTTACCACTCTTCTGATATCAATGAAATGTTGAATTATCATTGACTACTTGATTATGAATATTGAATAATGTTTAAATAGAAAATCTTCCACATACTTTAGATTAGATTGGTCTTGAAAAAATTTAAGGAAATAAATTGTTTTTGCGTGATCATATCTGACATAATGTTGTTTACATCATTGGATGTGGAGAGGGCATTGTTAGCTGCAGATTGAGGCTTCCATGTCTCCATGAAAGCATCACCCACGTATTCAATTCAGCAGCCTTCCTCTGAATCAGAGACTAATGTCAGTAGCTTATTTTAAGATTGTAAAGTTGTTTAGATGTTTGGCTGAAGACAAAAGATTGTTAGAATGTGGATACAGCTACGCTGCATTTTGATAACATGAGAATCAAAGATCAATTAAGAAATGAAATAAAATCCAGGCATGCAATATCCCAACTATTGCTCAATTTTTATAAGTAATCGCTTCCTTAAACACAAGGGGCCTACTCTTATTCTTAGCTTATCTGAAACAACATTCTAATGCAACATTGATCATAGACGTGCCTGAAACAGCCAATCCATTCCATCCACTCAAGGCATTAACACATTCTATAATTGCTAGAGATTTTCTTTGTTTTAAAAATACTTCTTCTCAGTGTAGAAGGGGACATCGGTAATGGTAAGAGATCTTCATATCAGATCGATTTTTTTAAATACTTCAATCTGTACCACGATGAAAATGTCCCCCACGCGGTACGATTTCCACTCAATTCGTGCAGTTTGAGCCGTCACTCTAGTTTTCTACCCTCGTTACTAAATGCTTTAAAAAAAATGTAATTATAATTGGTCATTGCTAGACTTTTATTTATCAAATATATATAACATTAATACAAATATTACTCAATAATATATATAATAAAAATGAAAAGGAGAAGGGTGAGCAAATTTAATTGCAGTCAATAAAAATATTTTAGTATGATAAAAAGGTGGCAATGACTATGACTATATAACAAGTGCCATGTACAAGATAATTCAATAATAAATAATAGATAATTAGAAAATTAAAAAATAATTCAATAAAGAATGTTTTATTCTTTAGAGAAAAATCTCATTTTATTATTATGACAAAAACATAATTGAACAAAGATTACCGATAAATGTCTACCAATAAATGTTTGAAGTTTCCTCATTTAAGATCTCTCAATTCTTCCCATATGAAAGGTAAAGGTGAAAAAAACTATAGACATTAAAAATAAATTTTAAACTTTTCTTACTTGGTTTAAAATCATAGTGTAGTCATATGAAATTAAGGTGAATGCGATTATTTTTTATATTTTTTTGAATGTAAGTAGGTTGGTTTAGATTTATATATTTTAATATTACATTTTTTTTATAATTTAATTTTTTTCATTCAATTAAAAATACTAAAATAATAATATTTCTTATATTATATAATCATTTAAGAAATATTATTATTATTTTCTAAAGATATTACAATTTATTTATAATATAATAGTATCACATGATATATGCAATATATATCAATATTTATATTAATACATAAAATTTAAATTTAAATTATAATTAATATTATTTAGAAAACTATAAATATATAATATTATTATTTATAAAAATATTATATTACTATAATAAATTTATTAAATTAAAACCATATTTATATAAAAATTAAAGACAAGTACTAAGTCACTATGTGGCACTTGTCTAGGAGGAGATACTCCTAGCAGTTATAGCTTCAGCTGAGTTGATGCTGGCAAACTGATACCCCATAGATAATAGGGCATGAGAGCATATCTAACATCATTGGGACTTCTCGTAGGCATTGTACTATTGCATTCAGTTCCCCTGAATTAATCAATAGTTATTCAAATTTTTTATATAATTGATTTAATTCACTTCTATTGGTTCAATCAATTTTCTCTTATAGGACCCCTTTTTTAGGACGAGTCCTCCATAATCATAATTTTCGGCAAGGTTTTAGGGTTTGCTAAGTTTTATTATTCATCTATTGATATTTTTAACAATTTAATAATGATATTATTATACTCATATATTTGTATATCTACTAGACATTTATATATTTGACAAATTTATTAAAATGTAGCAACTCTTCCTAATAATATATAAACTACTTCTTCCTATATGGTCTAACATTTCCTATATGCTAGAATAAGATTGACTTAAAACATTAAATAATCTTTACATTATCCTTAAATTTATTTTGAAGTAATAACTTCCAATTTGTTAAATCTTTTAATGAAGTTTAGACTAAACAAATTACAATCTTATTCAATTTGAGTTTTTGGTCCCTATAAAATCAAATATACATTACATTATTATTCACATTGGGTTTTTGGTCCAAACCAATTTCAGATTACACTCAAAACAATATAGTATCGTTTCCTCCACTTACTCTTATACGAAGACTTATTTTATTACACACTACTTTTTACTATGGATACATCTTATGCCACATTACTCATATTTTAATGCACACTACATTACTATTCATTATTAATATGCAAAGTTAATTAATGTCAACTATTTGGTTTTTTTTTACGATTTTTTCATATGCATACTTATTTCAATCTCTAACCTATAAAACATTACACAATTTAATTATATAATTACACATTATAACCACACTAATACACTGCAAATATTCATGCAATTCATTAAAACAACAAGAGTTCTTGTTTTACAATTGTCAACATACTAGATGAATACCACTTATCCTTTTTAAAATGAATTTCTTAGTTCAAATTATTATTATTGAATATATAATTCAACAATATGAAAGAAACTATATTGAAAGTTTATTCTTTTATTTATTTTTCATTTAAAGTAAGTTTGGATGATTTTTTCTTTATCTGACATTTCTCTATTCTTTTACATTTGTTAAAATGACATAATGACATATTGTAAACTAGAGAAACAAATAAGATTTAACTAAACCAATCTTATGCCACATTTAAATAACCATATAGATAAAGTGTTAATTTGAGTAAAGGAAACACATTTTACAGCAGTAAGTACAATAACAATAAAGTGTGAACTAATATATAGGCAATGAATGTATAAGAATCAATAAACTAGATATCAATAACATTGGCCTGCTTAGCAGCTGTTTATGTTATGTTTTATACAAATATTTAGACTAAGTAGTTTTGTATAATTTCACAACTTTTTAATAAATATAAATACAAATATTATATTATACATGATAATTCTGACATATAATCAAAATGACTATGTCCGAACTCGACCGTTATATATTTTCCTAGTAGAATGAAATTTATATAACAAACTCTATCCTTTGAATCATTTTTTAAAGTTCTAGCCTATTGCACGAATTGGAATCTCTATGCTCAATCACTTATTTTGAATAATCTGTACTTTGAATCCGATCGTGAGCTGTTGTGTCACCTTTTTAATAGATACTCTGGATATTTTAAAAGCATTTTGGTCATCTTCAATCCATTCTCCCGTCACAGAAAATATATAAGAAAGAATTTTAAATGTAATCTATGGTGAAAACAACACTGATTAATCATTATAATACATGAAAAAGATCCCACTAATGTTTTACGCACGCATGTAGTTATGTAATAATGGTGTAAGTAGTTCACAAGTGGTCTTGCTGCATTAGTTTTCTCTTACTAATTTTACCACCTTCAATGATTAATAAATACATGTTAGCTTGCCTATAAAAGCCAGGTGCTTGATCATTAGCGTGGTAAGTTATTGCCTTTTAGAAGTGTTAGTAAGGTATTTAGAAATATTGAAGATGAAAAACTGTTGTTTTTCGGCCATTATAGTTTCAGCAATACTAAGTTATTCTCTTCCATGGATAACTGCCCAAGGAAAGAATGAAATTGAGGGTACGGTGAGACTAGACCTTACAAGAAACAAAGTGAGGTCAGTGTCATTAGAGTTTGATACTGCAGATTTGCTTAGGGTTTCAGGTAATAGAAGCTCCATGAGGTTCCATGCTCTTAGGAAATCCAATTATTATGGTTTTCTTAATGTGTTGGAGCCTCTAGGAATTTATGAGGATGATTACGTGATGCCCATTAGAATAGGCTCCCCTAGTCCTCAGATATTTGAAGCATACATGGACACTGGCAGCGACCTTGTGTGGGTGCCATGTTCCATTAAGACCTCCAAAAAGGATTTATTTGATTGCATAGAATGTGAACACAATTCAGTCATTCCCACCTTCTACCCATTGAATTCACTTACTAGTAGTCCAGAGCCATGTGTTAGCCATCTCTGTTTAGATATACATACTTCGGATAATGAGTATGAGCCATGCATAGCTGCTGGGTGTCCTCTCAGAGCCCTCCTGGAGGGCTCCTGCTCACGCTCATGTCCACCATTTTCATACAAATATGGGGATGGTTTAGTAACGGGTACCCTAATGAAGGACCTCCTAATTCTTCAAAGCGCCCCATTGCCAATTCTGTCTTGTAATTTCGTTTTTGGGTGTGCAGGTGCTACCTTCAATGAGGCTGTTGGAATTGTAGGGTTTGGAAAGGGTGCCCTCTCATTCCCTTCACAATTGGGCTCACTTTTGAGCTATAAAGGATTTTCTTACTGTCTAATAAGCTATCGTTTTGAGCACAATTCCAATGTTTCAAGTCCTTTGATAATGGGTGAATCTGAAAGAAGTTATGGTGGGTTAATGCAATATACCCCCATGCTAGACAATCCCTTGTATCCCAACTATTACTACGTTGGTCTAGAAGGAATTATTATTAATAACACTTATTTAGAGGTCCCATTGAGCTTGAAGGGATTTGATTCATTGGGTAATGGAGGTATGATTATTGATTCTGGAACCACTTACACTCATCTCCCTGAAACATTTTATAGAAGAATTCTGAGCACTTTACAAGAAATAATTCCTTATTCCAGATCACATGAGTATGAGAAACGCACTGCTTTTGACCTCTGCTATCAGACCACCGCCTCTCAAAAGCAGGAAAGTTTCCCAAGTATATCATTTTGTTTCAAAAATAATATCACAGTTGTCTTGCCTTCTGAGAATCATTTCTACTCCTTTTATCCAGCTTCCTCGGTGTCATCGAATGCTAGTGCTTTGAAAGTGCATTGTCTGCTGCTTCAGAGTGTAGAGGATGTTGGCATTGGGCCTGCTGCAATCTTTGGCAACTTTCAGCAGCAAAATCTTCAAGTTTTCTATGATTTGGAGAAGATGAGAATTGGGTTTCAGCCAAAGGATTGTGCGGCTTCTCCTTAAATGGAATTGGTTGCCAACGTTTGTTTTTATGCTTACGGTAGGGAGATTACCTGTTCAGTGTGACGTGCTTTCTTCTTCTTTTCTCTTCTTAATCAGTGTGAAGTGTTTGTTATCTTCTGTATCTCAATGGATTCTATATCCTCCATCAAATTGCAACTATCAGTTTGAAATAAATTGTTGGTGTCAAATGACTTGAGAAATGTGTAGACTAAATCTACAAACTTTAGGAATAATATTGCTGCTTCTAAATTCGATTCAATAAGAATATCGATCCACAATTGAATCCAGAAGCTATAGCATTAATGTATATACTATTTTAGTAATTCTATCTCACTTTTCAACGCGCTACTTTATATCAGTTTTCATCCTTTTCAATTTTGTCCATGTTACAGTAAGTAAATATCAAACGTCATGTATATTACTCTATTTTCTTTTAAGCTACGTCTGAAATGCATCCCATGAAATTTCTTCTATTCCGCTGACATAGATGTTTTTTTATTTGTAAAAGTTGTATCTAAAAGGTGGCATATTTTTCTCTTTGCTTTATTATTATATCTTAATTTTCAGAGGAGTATTTTGTTGTGGTCAGGCTCAAGTATTGAAGTGAATAATTTATGCATTTAAGGTACTTCCAACTCTCTTATCTTATTAATAAGCTTTATGTTGATTTTGATTGATGAAATGTTATAAGTGTTTGATTTTTTATATTTTAATTTGCAGTCTGTTCTTGTTCTTTTTGGCATTATATGGTATTTTAAAATTTCATTTAGAATAATTACTATGATATTGTTTTTTTATTTAACTCTCTTAGCTTATTCCTGAATGAGTATTTGTACATTATAAATCAGTTTATAATCATGGTGAAACATAATCACACTAGGTATGATTATGGCTTCTTCATTTCTGAGTTATTATGATCATTTGCATATGGTATGGTGTTTGAAATCATAGTGAAACATAATCATATTGGATATGATTACGATTTCATTGTTTCTTGTTAGTTCAATGGTTTCTTCCCTACTCATGGGGAGAATCTGTGAATTTGTGTAGGGAAGAATCTATAAATGCGTGTCTTTAAAAGTTTGACTGATAATTTGGAAATTCTTGAAATATAAACCTATTAGTGGACTTTTTCCCTCTTTGTGTGATAAATACAAAGTACCTTGGAAATTTTTTTAAAAAAAGTTCTAGGAAAATATTCTTTAACATTTTAATTATAAAATGAAGGTTCTTCAAAATTCTTTTAATTGGTTTTAAAATCTTATTATTAGTTTTTTCATGGAAACCTTTAAGAAATCATTTTAAGGATGTTTCATGGCTCCACCATTTTTGGTTTAAATTTTCTATTCTTCCTTTTAAATTCATAGACCTTACAATATTAATGCTACTAGGGAGCTCTTTTGGTAGCTATCATAGTAATTTTTAAATTTAAATTTAAATTTATTTTTAATTTTTTTAATAGTTTTCTATCACTGAAATTTTTATTTTAATGGACAAGGGAGAGTTATGACTAAAAATATAGTATGAATTCAATTATGCGCAACAATAATTTAAGGTAAGAGATACAATATAAAGTTAATATTGTTTAAAAGAGTGAATGGTTATAATAGGGGGTTGGTTTTTTTTACAATATATGAAAAAAAAATAAAAAATAAAATTAAAAGGCCTCATAATATAAGCAGGCATCTAATCATAACACAATTAAATAATAGTTTCAGTCCCAAATGAACAATTTTGATGTTTGAAATTTAATTTGAACTAAACCAAATCCTAATCAATCTTCAAATATTACTACTTTGCCTTAACATTGGGAGTGTTATGAGCACAATTCATTTTTTTCTAATTGGGAGTGTTATGAGCACAATTCATTTTTTTCTAATTGGAATTAGTGTTAGGATAATAGAAAATCATTTGTTCAAGTTGGATTAATGGAAGGGTATGATTAAAATTCAATTTTTCCTATAGGTAGTATTATTGTTTCATTTGATTTAAGCTTTGTTTAGAGAATTTCATTTGGTTTTATTAATAATTAACATTAAAATACTATAATTTTAATCTAAGAATTTTTTTAAAATTATGATTAAATAGATTTTAATGTTGGAGCTTAACATAATTTTCCATTAGGGTTCATTTTATATATTTATTTACCTGATTTATGGATCGAGTTCAATTTGAACCAAAGATGGAGTTTTATATTCAAACTAGCTATATATATATATATATATATAAAGCCTAGAGATATCAAGGCTTTAATTTTTCAAGGTAATAATATTTTGCAAAGTAAATTAAAGCCTCAATATCCCTAGGATTTATATATAGATATATAGTAGCAATGAGTCTAAATATAGGGTTGGGGATGGGGTTGTTTTGTTCAATATTAAAAATGACCAATTTGAGTAGGATTGAGCTTCTATTTGGTTTAGAGACAAGGTTTACTTAATTTTTCTTTTTAGTTTGGTTTATATGGTTATGTTGAAATAAGATTTTTTCTTTAATATTAAGATTATATTTTAGTTAAATGTTGGGTTATGGCTCATTTTGATTTATTGTTAGGGTTAGGGTTATATGTAGAATTGAATTTTTATAGGATTATATATAGAATAAAAATTAGGTTTTAGATTAAAAATTTAACCTAATTGAAGGTATGGGTTAGCATTCGATATGTCTTTTTATTCAATTGGGGTTAGGGTTATCTTTCATTTTGGGGTTAGGGTTATCTTTCATTTTAGTTTTGTATTATCATTTAATTTGGTTTAGTAGAAAATGTATTGTTCAATTATGTTTAGTAATATGGTTTGAATTAATTTTAAGGTCACAATACATTTAGTTTATGATTATAATTTGATTTCATTTTGTGTATGTTTGAGTTTATTTAGCATTAGAGCTAGAGTCCAAATTAATCCAAATTAATTTAGTGTTAAGGCTAGGGTTCAATTTAATTTAGTCTTAGGTTAGGGCTCATTATTATTTAGTGATTTATTAAATTTAAAGTTATGATGAGTCAATTTGGGTGGGCATTTAGTAACTAATAGGTTCACTTCCCTAGGTTTTTTTAAATGCTATACTTTGAATGATGATTTTACTTTCTGTGAACATTATGTAATGTGTACATTTAATGTCTGATTTTACAAAGGTTTTTACTTCTTTTGTGTATAATAATACAATTCAATTAATATGGTACATTGTATTATATTTAATTTAGGCTTGCATTTATAATTTAGTTAGTTGTGGAGTTCAAATTATCTTCAAATAGAATTTAGGTTTTGATATCTCATTAAAAAATAGATTTTTAATTTAGTATTAGTGTATCATATGTAGAGTTGAGGGAAAAAATTATCATGATACAATTTTCTTAAAAGCAAGTCTTCAACTTAATGTACCATTTGATATTAGATTAATCATTTGGTGGACAATAATGTTTAATTTTATTTTATTGGTGTATCATATCTAGATTTATTTTTTTAACTTGGCTTAATATTATAGGTAGTTAAAAAATATCTCTCATCTTGCTCGTTTTTTTGTACTTCATCTTTTTCTCTCCCCTTATAACCACATCTTCCTCTTCATTAAGAAATATCTTCATTACGAAAGTTAATTCTAAAGATTATAGATATTTATTATCATTAATAATATGATTATTTTTGAGTTGTATAAAAAACTTATATATCTTCAGTACACTATTATCAACTATTAAAATTAGTACTTTGGGGTTAGCCCCCCATCTTGTTGGTTGCTATCAATTACTTCAAAAACTATTAAAATTAGTAATCATGAAATATAGAAAAACACATACATGTTTCAAATTCAAGCCATACGACAGTCTAAGAGAAAATAATAATAATAGAGATAAAACATAGATGCAATCATTAACAATAAATATGATGGGTGCATATAACTTTGACCCTCGAAACATAGTCACTAAAAAAATATTTATTGATCAAAATACTATAGTGCAGAATGAGAATAATAAAGATCAATAGGATTCAATTATTTATTTCTGAGAAAATTTTAGATCCAATGATATCATTTTAAACAAATATCATGTGTACATTTAACTTTTAGTCACTTAACATAATAATCTAAAGAAAACTTATGGAAAAATTTATACAATTTTAATTGAGAATGATGAACTTCCACAAAGTAAACTAAATATATTTATTTACAATCAGGTGCATTGAAAATATTGTTTTGTATGCATTTGATAAAATATTAACTACTGTAAATTGATTTCTAATAATTGAAGTCTTCTTTCTTCAGCTTTTTTTTTTCCCATTTGTTTCCCCTTTTTCATTTTCTCATAATGGTCATAAGAAAATGGTACCATTACCCTCAAACCTTGTAGTGACTTTATACAAGATATTGCGATAAATGTGAAATCTATTCTTTTAGTTGGTCCTATATCAATTGTTTCCTTTTCAAGTGTCAATCCTTGAGATTTGTGTATTGTTAATGCCCAAGCCAGCCTCAAAGGTATTTGAGTAGTAGAACCTCTTTGTATAGAGAAAATAGGTACTATTTTGGAATCTACATTATTGAATGGAAAACTAGAGTAGTTGTCAAATTTCACCATGATATATAATGGTAGTTTAGGTGGTGCTCGTCTTGGCCCATAGACAATTTCCTCAACATAACCCAAAGTGCCATTTATAAGACTTGCTTCAATCCATAAATTAGAAGTCAACATAACTCTTGCATGCTTTGAAATTAACAATTCCATATCAAGTTCATCACTTGAATTGCCATCAACAACACCAAAATCTGATAGTTTTTTAGCAATAACACATGCAATAGGTTCTTTAAGAGAATGTAATTTATATCGATTATGATTGTGAACATTCTCATTGGTGGAAAATAGGTGAACATTATTATCAAAATCTGCATTTATGCTTGGTAAAATGTTACTTTTTTCTCATGACATTAGTAATCTCCAATCATCAATTGTTGGTTTAGCATCTCTAAGATTTGTTAGCAATTGACGAAATTTTGTTTGTTCCAAATCCTCTCCATTTTGTCTATAAACTTTTTCCAATGTGAGTACAATTTTAAATTCTTCCCTTAAGATCTTTGCCCACCTCCTACTATGATATGCAACTTTGTCTCTCATTGGAGGGAGCTATCCAAGGTCACCAACTAAAATCACTAAAATTCCTAAAAATAAAAATAAAAATTGAAAATAACTCAGTGAAATAATAATTTATTTAAAATTAAATAAATATTAGAAAATAATTTTTATTAATTAATGAATCCTATTTGAGAATAAAATCTAATCTGCAAAGTTAACATCTGCATTTTGAGGAAATGGTTGACGAAGCTGGGTGTCAATATTTTCAAGCAACTTTTCTCCAATAAAGCTCATTTAATATATCAATATATATCTTACATGGCTCATTTCTTCTTGAAAACTTGTCAAACGTGTTGCTTCTAACTGAGAAAAATCATTTACAAGAATTTTAAACTTTGAATGTATTGTCGATCCACCTATGTTGTATGCGGCTACTCCTGTCGGTGCTAATAGTAGAAGTGGACAATGATGAGGTAGTGCTACTTGATTGAGATATTTATTGATGGCACCAATCAAATATGAATTTCCAGTCCCTAGTGTACCTTGAACTATCATATATAATGGTGTTACATTTTTACCCCCATTGTAGTGTGTCATAATAATGTCAAATGCCTTTTTTTGTTTTTCACCCAAATTGTCGCTATTAACTTGTTGTTAACATTGAGAATTTATAATGCATCCACTTTCTCTCATTCTACAAATAAAATTGATAGCCTTTTTAGTATATTGATTAGACTTGTAGTGATTCGACCAAATAAATTGCTTATCAATATCCCTTCTTTCGAGCATATTAATTTTTGAAATTTCCATTGTTTGACCATGATATAACTATGAAATGATTTCCCATTCATGCTTTGTAATGTTACTTGGACCAATTTCATTAGTTTCACTTTTTGATTCACTAATGCAATCATTATCTTCTACATCTGTTCTTCGTTCCACATGCCAAGGATCATAATTCAGTGACTCCCAATTTGAAATTATTGTATTACTATCTTCACCAATATCTATTGTAATTTCACAAAATTATTTATATAACAACAATTCTGAAAAGTAGAAATAAAAAAACTTATCTTACACATGTGGTGGAATTGAAACAAATCTTGGATACACCCTCACAATTGCAAACTTCTGTCTACACTACCATTTGTTATCTTTTTTCCTATTTTTATTACATACCCAAAATTTTGATGCATCAATCAAAGAGATGGTTTCCATAGATGAAGGCCTACTTCTATATGCATCTATAAATGATTTTGCCTTTCCTTTAGAGCCATCCTCATTATTTTTGTTAATAGGTTTGAATATTTTACATTAAACATTAAGGTTAACAAAACATCTGTACTGCATTCAACCAAAGGAAGTTCAAGGAGCATGTGACATGTTTCTTGAGCACCAACATCTCTTTCAATGATTTTTTTTGTTAAAATTTTCTTGTACAATTTGGAATCAAAATATTTAGGATTTTCAATATTTTCTAGACACATCAACATTTGATGGTATGTCTCTGAGCTTTTCTCTGCTTTGGATGCATATTTTGCAATGTATCTAATTATAGCATGTGCTGACAAAACCAGTTGCCAATCTATATTGGCTCTCCATAATTGTAGTATATAACGATTATGAGAGTTAACTCTTTCATCTTTCGCATAGGCACAATTTTTTTTCCTCTACTATCACCATCTTCATATAGTTTTGAACCATTTATATTTAGAGGCCAAGGAGCATTGTACCTAAAATTTAATTAGAAATAGCTATAGATCAATAATTTGACTTTAAATAAAAAATTTAATCTAAACTATATATATATATATATATATATTATTACTTACAAGTCATTTTTCCCTTTTTCCCCCTAAGACATGCACCTTCTCTAAAAATTGTATGCCTTTGAACAATATTTAAAATTTCATCATAATCTTGATCAACATTCATTTCTAAAAGTTGTCTTGTGTTTCTTGAACATGGATGTTGTGCAAAATTTTGAAATGCTTGAATACAAATAAATATTTTAACATATAGTTTAAAATATGAAAATTAGAATGAGAATTATTTTTTATACCAGTTTAAAATTACTTGCATATTGTGTGCACTAACACATGCCTATGGATTTCATGCATGAACAATACAATGAAAATAATTTTTAGCATGTTTGACTTGTTCTTCATTATGCCAATCTAATGTATCCATATTTGGAGCACCATAAAGACATAAAAACCCATGTACATGCGGAGAGCCCCTATGTTGCCATTCATATCTGGACCAAACGTCTTTCACATTCAATCCTTTCTCTAAAATCTCTTTTCGAAACATTGTGTGCCTAAGGTGCATGTAGTGAGCCAGAATATGAGGGTAGTCAATAACATTTTGTGTTCTCCATTTTTGAGCTTCTCTAGGGTTTTTAGGTGAAGTTCCAGGCATTAGTGCATGTAGATCTGGCCAATATAAATCAGCTACACTAAGTGTGAAGAAAATAGTTGGAGTTCCTAGTTGTTTAAGGAGATCATTCAATTCTCCTTGGCATTTTTTCCAATATGACTTGGTCCCTTGTAATGTTGTACCAAAACGCATTAAGTTGTCAACCAATTTCATGTTTGGTACATCTTCCATATGTTGACGTAACTCATCTATGGTTATTGGTAGATCCTGAATATTTCTTTTGGCAAAAACTATACTTGAATTTTGTGCTTGGTGCCTCTGTATCATGTTCATCATATAATGTCTAAACCTGGGGTGTTTTCCAAATTGATGATCCCTATATCAAAAAGGATGCTTCACATATTCATGGAAGTATATTCTTCATACATGGGGCTCCAACCAATCACACTATCCAGTGGGAAATAATGTAGGAAAGGCCATGTCCAACAAACCTAGCGTAACATATTCATTTACTAGAGATGCACCTATTGATGGCTAGTCAATTAACCTTAAAGGATCTATATTGGGGTTATTTATCCATACTTGTATGAATTCCATTTCCCTTTGCAAGTTTTCTGACCTTGTTTCCATTGAAGTTGAATGATTTAGGTTACTATTTTCTTCATCATCCACTTCAGATTGTACATAGATTAATTTATTTGACTCACTCTCAACTTGAATGTGAATAGTCTTAATTTTTTTAAATATATTAAAATCACAATTTCTTTCAATATCAGCTAATGCATGAGCATCCACTTGAACATCGGAATAAAATATATCATTTTCAATTTTATACTTTAGGGTACGATATACATGATCCCTGTTAACTGTAAAGTCATAATTTGTACCACGTTGATCTTTCTTTCAAACAATTATTATTGGTAACTCTTTTATTTGATGTGGAAGACTTTTATATATGTGCTCAATATTCTGAGGGAAGCTTATTGTGTGCCCCTTATATTTATATTGCCCACCTATTGCATGTGTTACCTGCAAAATGGGACTAACATGTGCAATCAACATTTCTTCCACTTGTGTTAAATTTGCAAGTTTAGATGGTTGTGATCCTGGATCCATATTGTTTTCTATAGAGAATTGATTGTTTTCTTTTTCTTGCTGACATCTAGAACATATTGGACCTTCTTTTTGTGTGATGAACTTTAGTGCCAAGATAACACTCCTGACACATATAGCATATTGATGGTTGAGCCAGACTATCCAAGTGATGTCAAAATAGTAATTGAAGATTTTGATAACTATTTACAAAATTTGTATTAACATTCTCTTGAGTTTCAACACCGCAGTAATTGGTGTCATTTTGTTGAGGAATGAGTGACTCAACACCACTTGATTCATTATGATCAAGTTCAACCCTTGATGTATTTGTTAGATTATTATTTTGGACTTTTAGTTCTTGTATCATTCTTTCAATTTTTCTTCTAACATTTCTTTGCCTATCTTTTTGGTTGCACTTGATACATTGACATTCATTTGGTTCCTTTGTCTTTTTCTATATTTTCTTTGATATTCTCTCATATATTTTCTTCTATCTTAGATAGATTGATGGAATTTTTTTTCCCCAATATTTTATTTAGTAATTGCTGTTACAATTTGTTTTTGTTCTGGATCTAGTTGAGATTCTGTTATGTCGACATTCACATCCATCATGTTTGTAGTATCTAATCCATTTGTATTTTTTCTTGTCTTTCTCTAGAATTATGCTCCTTTTCTTCTGAAATACACTTAATGTGTTTGTTTTCTCTTTTTCTTTCATCAATTTGTGGTTGTTGACTTGGCCTACATTCGATGTGACACTCAAACCTATTATCCATCTCATTCTCTAAAGAATGAAAATTCAAAGATCTATTTGAAAATTGAAGTTCATTTTCAAATTGAATTGGTGTATATTGATTAGAGCAAGCTAGAATATCTAATTTGTTTGTATTCCCTTGAACTATATTTTGATTTTTTATTTCACAATCCATCATTTCTATTCTCTTTCTAGCAAATATTGTTGTTTCATCTGCATTTGTTCTTTTCGCCTTTGCTTATATTCTCTTTGATAATCCCTTTTGTATTGCCTTCGCTCCTCCTCAGACTAAAGGTTTAAACGTCTTGGTGGCATAGCTACAACGTAAAATTAAACATATAATTTAAAATATGTTTTGTTTCTTTTATTGATTAAGTATGTCAATTTAAAAAACAGAATATTCCTACTTCCTATTTAACAATCCCTTCAAATTTATAAAAAAATGCGGAACAATAGATATTTTTATCTTTTTCATTGAAAATATCAAAAATACATTTTTCTAGTTGAACATTGAATATTGTTCAAATTGAGCCATTTCCATAAAAAAAATTCAATGAAATTCTACATTTTCATTCATAAACTAAACAAAATTTTGTAAATAAATGTTTGAAATACAAAAGCTTTTAAATATTCAATAAAATTGCTGGCTAATTGTAGTACAAATTAATCCTTCATTAATTACATTTCTCTAACGTAAAACACTATCTTCCTTTCAGTCCCAATAAATATAATTTTTGATACTATGAATTAATTTTGACTTTTCTAAATTTAAATACTCTAGTAAACAGATTTATAAATTTTTATTTGACACTATGAATTAATTTTGACTTTTCTAAATTTAAATACTCTAGTAAATAGATTTATAATTTTTTACTATCTTAAAAAATCATTAAACATAAAAATCTAATTTAAAAAAAAAAATATGAAATTGAATAGAAAACATAAAATCAAAAAATTAAACACTTATGTCTAAACCTCTCAAAAATAATTCCAAAACTATATTCATTTATTTGTATATTTGTGAAGGTGGCTCTAAGTTAAGAGTATATAAGTACCTATTTCATATATTTATAGTTTAAATATAAATTTAACTTAGAATAGGATAAATATATTATACCTAAATATTGTTTAGTTTAATGGTTTTAAAAATGAAATTGATTAAGTAGAAATGACACTTATTGATAGACGTGGTTAATTACATGTAATAATATCTCAAACTATTAGAGATTCATAAGGAACATTATCCCTAAGTCAACCATTGCTCTAACTAAGCTAGATATTAAAACATCATTTTTTATAGTAAGTTCTTATTTACAAATACTCAATTTTCACCTTTCAAAATTTAAATATTTTAATAAATATATTAATTAATTTTCACTATGTTAAAAAATAGTTAAATAAATTAATCTAATTGAAAAATAGTAAATATGAACTGTCATGATTATTATTATTTTTAAGCTGAAATAGTTAAGATTGGATTTTATGATTATAATTGTAGATAATTCAACTCTTTTTTCTCTTTTGAACAATGTCTATATTGCTTTAGTGTTTTAAGACTCTAAGTTACTCTAAAATGGTTATGAATTTTATGTTAGCTAACAATGTGAAGATAGTGAAAAAATTCATTAGTGTTAAAACCCTATTTTTCAAATAGGGTTAGTTTTTGATTTATTTTCCTAGTAATTCAATTTAAGATTAAATAAATTAGTAAAATATAAATGAAAAGTAATTATAATTTATATTTCAAATTTCAATCTAAAATAAAATAAAATAATAATGCTATCATTATTAATATCATTATTAATATTATGTTCAATACTTCTAAACCCCTCTTTATTATTTTTTCCATGTGTAAAAGCTACAAACTCAAGAGAATGGGAAGGTAAACTTTGGCTGGTCAAAATAAAATTTTTGGGCCTCCTTGTCTATCATCAAATGTTAACTTTTCACACGTCCTTAGCAAGTGATCATAGGCAATGGACTCTCAAATCAAATGATGTCAAAAGGCTGCAAGGTATTTCCTTGTGAAACTCTTCAATCCTTTCATTAACATTTTGGATCTCCTTTCCGCTACAATCATTATGCCTCATTTCTCCCTGAACTCCTTAAAGAATATCACAATCCCTTCTTATATTTGTTTGATTTCCATCTTCCTTGTACCTACTTCTTGTTCCTTGGTTGTAGTTATAACAAACATCTAATTTTTGAATTTGTATAGAGAAAATGAGCAAAACTTAGTTGGTGAAAAAGATCCTCAACCTCATTTTATGTGTCTTCCACAATCTTGATGGCAAGATCCTTCCCTTAACAATTGCAAGTAATCTGATTTCATGACTTACTATTGAATCAGATAACATTTTTAATCACAATGCATCGAATAGGAAAATGAGTGAGGGTGTTAATACATTTGGGTTATTGGATCGAATTTTTCAAAAAAGATGATAAACGGAAATAAGTCATTCATCACTGCTACAGAGATCTAAGAATTGATACCAAGTAGCTGCATATTATATTTTATATTAGGATAAAGAATTCTTGTATAATCTATAGTGTGATTATATATATACCAATTCATTTTGCATATGTATTAGCACTTGTTTCATATTTAGAAAATTGAATCATAATTCTAAACAAAACAAGAGTTTGAAATGGGGTAAACTATGTTAAAGAAGCAATCTTCTTCATCTCTATAAAAACATAGCCGCTAAGGTGGGAAATTGACAACATTACTTCCATAATGTATAATGTTACATCTTAGTGTTCTGTTTGAAGCATAAATTTGACATGTTTACAAGGAGTGATTCGATTTTGTTGCGGTTTAAAAAGTTAGGATGATAGGTCATATTGAATTTCACAAATTCTAATTTGAATAACGTAATTCTCAGTAATAAAAACACAAGTTGTGGCCTTTTATTAAATTTTATGCCTCCGGTAGGAACTAATTAGGACTTTAAAGGATAAGGAAGGTCCGAATTCTACCAAAGACATTAATTGAGCTCCACGTTGAGGTTGCACAAAATAGACTGCCGTTAATGCAACAGACAAAAAAATAAATTCGTTTCACATGCATCAAATATACAATTTTGAATTGTGTTTGGACTACCTGAAATCAATCGCCACAATTTTTTATTTTATAAAATGATTTCCTTTCTCCATACGTCACAGACTATTCCATTCTTAATAAACAGTATGAAACTATCTATATGCTTTAAATGTTGGATGTGGGGAAAATAAGTAGAGAGAATATTAATGTGAAAGAATACGTAATTTTCAGAATGGGAAGTTTCCTAAACTATCATTCCATCATTGATATGTTCATTTATTATTATTATTATTTATTGTTGATAAAATACTCTCAGTTTTGGTTTGAAGAACATACTTATATATAGATCTATTGATCGTATTAAATATTTAGAATATATTAATATTAGATCTATGATCATATTAAAATTATAATGAAAAATCTCAAACAAAATTTTGCATGTACAGAGTGAGATCATATTTGTGAGAAAGCAATCTAAACCAAAAAAGTGATCACATCACCCTTTCGACTTGGCAATAATATAAAGTAATATAAGTTGCCATTTATCGTCTGCACAAATATTTTATTATTACTAATATAAGTAAATATAAATAAAATCCTAAATTTCATATTTTATTTGCACGCCTGCATACTGATCGAATTTGACAAATAAACCAATCAATATACAACCGCCTAAACATATGATATAGTTGGGTAACAGTCATGTCAATTTATGACTGGTAAACCGATTGTCAATTTTAAGATCTATTTCTTTTGCCCTAGAATCAATCATTGGACAGAGATCCATCCTGTAAGAATAAGTCACAACCAAGTAATGGGTAACACAATGCAATCCCCAGCAAGAATGATGTTCGATGCACACCAAAAGACACGTAAATTCCCCAAATTCAGACTCAAGCACTATGACTTCATATCAAATTTTTAAGAACTAATTACAAGATTAGTTTTACCCTATACATGCAGTGGCATAATCAAGAATCACGCAGAAAGATTTTGGAAATTACATCTACAATTCACAACATTTAAAATCAGAATAACCACTCATTGGGTTTTTTTTGTAGAGCTGTAAAATGCAGAGAGATCCTGGAATGCCGATGACTCTTTTCCCAATTCAGCTTCCTCCGCTTCCTTCCAACTGCTACTGCCCTTGAATAACTGATTTCTTTTACTTTTATAACCTTTTCATCATGTAACCGACCCCATTTTCAAACAACAAACCCCTAATTTAATGAAATTCAATCCCAGGTCTGGTTGGAGAATATATGTCCCTGTCCAATGGTGTGCTCTACTGTTTTTCTCTTCTCTAGCTGTCACTGTTGCTACTCTCCTCTAGCCGTCATTGTTGCTACTCTCCACAACTTTGTCGTCTGCTATTCTCCCCAACTCTGTCATATGTTATCTTCGACATTTACCCAAAGAAAGCCCCTCCTGTTTCTTCTCCTTCCAGCCATTACTATAACCTCTTTCTTGTTTCCGTAACTGGCCCGTATTCGTTAAATTCATATAAAATATGCTGTTTACACGGGCCCAATTTGGGGTGTATTAGTTAAATTCATGTAATTCATACAAAATATGTTTACATGGTTTTGGGAGGTCTCTTATGAGACTGAAGAGCCTCTTGGCTAATAAAAGACAAGGTTCACATGGTACTTAACCTGATTTTTAGTTTAGTACTACAGTTACAATACAATTTATTTTTAACTTGGTTTACTGTATCACAATTAGCTAGTGTTAAAGATAAGAGTTCATTCATAATTATGGTATAATATTGAGCTATCATAATTTAATAGGTAAATTGTATACAATTTCAATTATTCTTAGGATTTATCTTGGCTAAGTTTCATAATATAATGTTTTCAATGTTTTAAAGGAGTGAATGGATATGATGGGTTGATCAATTAAATAAAAAAAATTGCCAATTGAAAAATATTTGGCTTTATTTTAATTTAGACATAATGAAAGTATAGGAATAAGTTCATCTTATGCAATTTTAAAATAGGTTAAAATAGAAATGGGATCTCTTGTATTAAATGTTGAATAATCCTTTTGATAAGTGAAAATTAGATGTATTCACATTTAAAAATATAAATATCCAAAAATATTTTAAAATAATTTATGCAATAATATTATTGTATTAAATAACTACTTCTATTTAATGATAATTTAGTTCAATGATTAAAATATTAAAATAAACTTTAATAATATAAATTTTTTTTTTTCATGTTATGTACTAATAATTTTTAAATATAATGAAATATAAAACATACCAGAATATGAAATAAAACTTAATTGTAGATATGATACAATGTATCTTATTTATTATTTTAATGTTGCAAAACAATCATTTTTAGTTAAGAATAATGAATTATAATCAATAAAATATACATACTAATATAAAATATTTCACTTTGCAATTAAAACAATAAGGGAAAATATATGCAATGAAGAAATATATTATGTCTTATAATATAAAAGACTATAAATAGTTTATATAATGAATTTAAAATATGTGTGCATGAATAACATCATAAACATCGAAAACATGTAACACTTCAAAAGCATTGTAACTTTACCAATAATAGCTAGTTTGGTTGATGGAAAGACCTTACAAAATAATTTTGCTGAGAATAGTATTGCGACCTTTACTTTCACAATGAACAGTTTTCAATTCTTCTAAACAATTAAAAAAAATAGCTATTCTATTAAATCCATCTCTTAATTTTTCTACAACATTTCTCATTCTCAAAAATTTATTATGCTCAATGAAATCAATTCCTCTTGCCGCATTATCAAAATGTAGAATAGATTTGTAACAACACTTCAATACATTTTTTTTTCTTATTTCTCAATAACTATTTGAGGGGACCCATCAGAGTTGATTGAGGCAACTAGACTTCGCACAATGATTTCAAACTCATTTTCAAAGTGATATATTATTTTAATACTATCTGCTAAAAAAAATAAAAAATATTGTAAAGTAAAAATTATTACTTGTAATTTATTATATGGTGTAGCCAAGAAAACTATAGAGCATGTAAATGGTGGAAAATATGATTTATAGTGAAGAAAAATGTCAAAATTGTATTGAGGAACACATTTACTTAATTTCTAAAAATCGTGTATAGAAAACGTTATACATATTTTTAATTTAAACAACAAGAAATACATTATACAATGGTAATATATCATAATGTAGAGTGTGTGTAATCTAAAAGTAAAAATATGTTTCATATGAAAAAATGAGAGACTTTATTTGAAATTCAAATTTGTGAAATTCATTAATTAAATATGTAATACATTAAATAATTAGAGTAAAAACACATTTAGTATATTCTAATATGAGTTACAAAAAAAAATGTAAATATGAATGACAAATTTATTTTTTCATTTGGAATAACTTGATTGAATATTGAAATTATTGTGGAATTCTTTTAAATGCTAAATTTAAATTAATTACAATATTATAAATAATCAATCACTTGAATATGAATCATTATCTTCATTGCACACACACACACACACACACACACTTTTGACAAAAGAGGGGTAAAAATTTATTCAATCAAACCCAAGTTATAGAGCAAAGGCCAAAGGCCCAAAACCACACTACATACTCCTATCCTCCAATAACTCTGTTCCATTTGTCAGGGATATGACAAAAGGAGATAGAATCCAAGGAGCTACAAAGGCTAAGAATTTGTCTAGCCAAAGAAGCAAGTTGCCAACTAACATCCTCCAACCTCTGGTTATTTAGAATATCAACAACAATCTGAGAGTCTGACTCATAGATGATCTTCCACCATCCTAAAGAAAAATTGTGCTTAATAGCAACCTTAATAGCTAGGGCCTCCATTAGATTATTAGAATGTTGATCCTTGTAAATAGAGAGGAGAAAAAATGCACCACCATCATAACCTCTACCAATAGCCCCAAAACCAGCATGACCAGGGTTCCTCTGAGAAGACCCACCCATATTGATCTTCAAGAACCCAGTCAGGGGAGGAGACCACCTCCCATCTTGACAAACCCGTCGCTTAACATGGCTAGGTCCTTTTCCAGGATGCATCCTCGACTGTTATCTCCCAAGTTTAGATTCCTCACCGTAGCTTGATCCCAAGGATCTGTAGTAATAGACATATCACACTTTGCATAAGTCGTCTCCTAGAGTGTATTGAGAATCTTCTTCCACAATTGGCAACTTCCTAATTTGGAATCACAAAAAAATTCTGCGACTCCTTTCCAACCAGAGGTTACAGAGAATGAAGATCGGTCCAACCATCCAAGCAACCTGTAAGAAAGGAGTCTTCACTAGAGGTCTACCCAAAATTTCCTAGAAATAAATAAGAAAAGAAGCATGAATACAACCATGACACCAAGCCTCCCACCATCTGTGCCATATCTATCTCGAAAAAGGGTAGAGAAAAAACAAGTGAGAAGCACACTCCTCATTGTGCAAACAAAGATAACAAATCGAAGGTCCCTGAAAACTTCATTTACGAAGATTCCCCCAAGTGAGACATTTCTTCTGAGCCAACAAAAATAAGAAAAAGTTACATTTGGGCCATGAAAATATGCTCCAAACCTTCTTCCACCAGTGCACTATAGTCAGCCCGTGTAAGTTCCTATCAAGAGTAGCATAGCCTTAAGCCACTGTATATTTACCTTTTGGACTAGGACTCCAAGCCAAGCTGTCCTTCCCCTTGAGAGAGCTGCAAAACATATTCTCCAAAACTCTAAAGAGAAGGGAACGATCCTCATTAGAGCCACCAATCAGCCACTCTTGAGAATCTTTATAGCAAGTCACCTCAACCTGACGCAGGCATTTAATGGTCTTAAAATGCTCAACATTAAGCCAAATTGCATTAGTAAAAGAATGGGAGAGGGGAAGAAGCTGGGAAAAAATAGAAAGAATGGGAGGATGGCCATCCCAAGAGTCTTACCAAAATAGAGTATCCGAGCCTCTGTTATAAATCTGGAAGAGACCCTCCTTAACTAGTTGGGCTCCCCTCTTAAGTATATCCCAAATATAAGAGCGTTTACCCACCAAAGGAAGTCATGGCACCTTAGAGAAATCCACACCAGGAAAGTACTTATAGGAAAGAATCTTGGCCCAATAATGACCTTGATTGTTACACCATCGCCAATACAACTTGGCAGCCAAGGCCATGGCAACAAGAGCCATCGGGCAAAGCCCAAGACCACCCACTTGTTTTGATCTACACATAGACTCCAACTTGACCAGGCTCCACTTCGAGGATAGAAGACTACTAGACCAAAGGAATTGCTGAGATAAAGCATCAAAGTCCCTCACAAAATTAGAGGGGGGAACCTGAACACAACACTTGTAAATGGGGAGAGACAACACCACAGTCTTTAACAAAACCACTCTCCTAGCAGAAGATAACCATCTATAAGTCTAGTGGCTAACCTTACTCCTGAACTTGTTGAAGATCTCTAGCCAATAGTCCCTCCACTGAACACCCAAGACCAAAGGGACCCTGATGTACATCAGAAAAAGGGAACTAATTCAGAATCTAAGAATTCTAGCAATGCTATTCTAAATAAGCTGAGGAGTGTTAAAGAAATAAATGGAAGACTTATCATAATTAATTCTTTGACTTGAGGCTTTCAAATAGGTATCTAGAGCTTTCCTAATATTAATTGCCTCACTGATTCTAGCCATTCCCATCAATATGGTATCGTCCACAAATTGAAGATGAGAATACAAAGAAAGGTCATTTTTCCAACTCTATCCTTGGATAAGACCTTGCCACACTTGAGCTTTTAGAAACCTGCTAAGACCATCTGCCATGATAATGAATAAGTAGGGAGATAGAAGGTCTCCTTGCCAAAGTTTTTGAAAGGTCCCAAACAAGTCTGAAGGTTCTCCATTAATAAGAACTGAGAAAGGGGCCAAGGTCACACAGCTAAGAACCCAATCGACTGACTCCTCAGCAAATGCAAAAGTCAAAAGAATTTTCTATAAGAACTGCCAACTCACCCAATCATAAACTTTGGCCATGTCCAGCTTAATGAACATAGCTTTCTCCATAGAAGTAGCTAGATAGAGTGGACTACCTCCATTGCTATCACAACCCCATCCAAAATTTGTCTTCCATCAACAAAGCCACCTTGTTCAATAGAGATCAAAGAACCAAGGATTGGCTTGAGCTTTTCAGTAATCAATTTGGTGATAATCTTGTAGACAACATTACATAATGCTGTAGGCCTAAATTAATCTAGCTGATTAGCCCCTTCATTCTTTGATATGAGAGCAGAGAAGGTGGAATTCAAAGAATTCAGCATTTTTTTATTCCTATATGATTCTTGGACCACATCTAGGAGATCATACTTAATTATCTCCCAAAATTCTTGGAAAAACTCAATAAAAAACCCATCTAGAACTAGGGCCTTACCTTTCTTCATATTAAACACAACTTTCTCCAATTCTGGAAGAAAGATAGGGCATAAGAGAGCACCATTCATCTAATCAAAAACTAGGTGAGGGATACAATCTAGGATGTCCCACTCCTCAGGCCCAGCAACGAGATCCTCCCCATAAAAGAGATCAAAGAAGTAATTGACTGCTTCCTTGGAAATATCATCACCATAAAAGATTTGGGTTCCATTAGTTAAGAAAAGAGAGGTTAGAGAGTTTCCATGCCTTCGTTCCTTAATAGAGTTGTGGAAAAAAGCAATGTTCCTATCCCCCTCCTAAAGCCAATCAATACAATATTTCTGCTTCTAGAAAATCTCCTCCTGAAGCTCCCTTTCTTCTAGATCCTAAGAGCTAAGGACTTAGTTTTACTTAGCTTAGAGCTCAACCCATTGTGACGAATATGGTAGGTGATATTATCTGGCTTGGTTTGAGTAGTAGTCTTTTGAACATGTAGTTACCCAAAACACTACTTATTCCATCTCTTAAGCTTGTACTTAACATGTTGAAGCCTCTTACTAAAAGTATACATAGCCGTACCATGATTAGACATCCCCTCATACCACCAATCCACCATAAGATTAGGTAAAGAGAAGTCTTTGAGCCACATCAACTAGAATTTGAAAGAGGGATTCTTGGTGACTCTGTTGGTTAGTAAAGAAAATTTTAGAGTCTACCAAGCTCTATTGGTCAACAACAAAAATTTTAGTCTACCGAGTGTTCCTAAAAGTTACTTTGTGGAAATAGTTTCTACCGAGCTCACTCGGGCATCGAAATATTTTGTGGCAGAAGTTAGTTTCTACCATGCTCACAAGGTTAGCGAAGGAAAGTCAGTGTTTATCAAGTTTACTTGGTCTCCAAATGATTTTGTAGAGTTTTCAGTGTTCACCGAGCTTCAGTTTGTTAACACTGGAAATCATTTCTGGAGCAATGTTTATCGAGCAGGGTCGGCCAATGAAGGATTTCATTATTTTGGGAACTAAAGTTTAATTGTTTCATGTAATGATTGTAGCCGAATGATGTAATGATTATTGGTAATTGTAACTTGTAAATGAGCTGACTTGAAAATTTGTAAGGTATAAATAAGAGGTCAAGTTGTGAATTCTAAATTATGGATGAGTGTAATGAGTGAGCATGCAAGTGTAAATTGATTGTGAAGAAGGTGTGAGAACATTTTGAAGAAGGATCAAATATCATTGAGGAGTAGCAAAGTTGTATTTGATCAAAGAGGATCTAGTGAAGCAAAATAGAGATCTATATCAACAATTTAGTTGCATCTCATTCAGGTCAACTCATTGTTACTTTCTCACAATTGTAGTAGTGATTTTTAAATCTCTTAATAGTGTTGGTTTTATAGCCATTTTGTAAATCCTCTAACAAGGTGAACAGTTCTATTAAATTATTCTAAAGTCATCTAGCAAGGCCACTCCTAGTAGGGTGATTAAATCCTTTAACAAGGTCACACCTCACAGTGTGTTTTGTAACGTTTAATAGGGTTGGATCTTAATAGGGCTCACTTTAAAAGAGTGAAAATTGGTAGCTAGTTACTTGGTGGTTTTTTCCATATTGGGTTTTCACATTAAATCTGGTGTCTCTTGTGTTCATTTTATTTGTTTATGCATGCATGTTAATCACTATGAATTCTTAAAGTTTAGTAATTAATTTATCTACCGAGTTACAACATTTTTTTGTGTGACTACTGAGTGATAGCAGTAACTAGTTTTATAAGACGTCTAAGGGATCTATGGATTTATTTTTGTGGTAACTAATTCACCCCCCCTCTTAGTTACTCCATCTCTATTTACAAAAATTGGTATCAGAGCATTTGGTGCTTGCAAGAAGGATTTCAAGGATCTAAGCTAAAGATCAAGATGTCTTACAAGAGGGAAATTCCAAGGCTTAATAGGGACAACTTTTCAGCATGGCAAGGTCTCATGAGACTCCATCTAGCTTCCATTGGAGATACAAGATTGAAATATCTTGATGAAGAATATGTAACTCCTTTTGGTACACTATCTGTCAATGACATTGCTCAAAAGAAGACTCATAACACCATGATGATAGACATTGCATCAGCCCTAAGCTATGATGAATTTGATGATATCAAGGACTGCAAAACTGCCTTTGAAATGTGGAACAAGTTGAAAGATATCTATAGAGGTGATCACAATGTGAGGATAGCCAAAGAAAAAAGTCTAAGAGGACAATTTGATCAAATGAGGATGAGAGAGGATGAGAAAATTGCCAAGTATGTTGAAAGAGTCAAAGCAAGCATCATTGAAATCAAAGCTTCTGGAGGAGATATCAAGGATGAAACAGTTGTAAGTAAAGTTCTTAGAACATTACTTCCCATTTATGCAATTGGAGTTTCTGCAATTCAAGAAAGAAGATGTGAAGCAAATCATAAGATAAATTTAGAGGCAATAGTAGAAAGATTTACTGCATTTGAGCTAGATAACTATGAAAACTATGTTCCAGCTTCGAAGAACATTGAATCAACATTTGAAGCCAAAATTTCACTAAAATAAAAGGGCAAGAAGATAAAGTGTTCTCAGTCAGAAAGTGAAGAAGGATAAAAAAAAAGTTCTAATAGTGCAATGGAAAGAAAGATTTCAAATCATTCAAGGACAAAGATAAGAAAACATGTTTCATGGCTAAAGATTCTGACAATAGTGAAGATGAAATTGTTTACATTGCTGTGAAAGATGAATTTGATAATGATGAGGAAGATAAAATGACACTTAACTCTCATGTAAGAAAAAATGATACATGGATCATAAACAGTGGTTGTTCTCATGATATGACTGGTGACAAAACAAAGTTTGGACATTTTGAAGACTATGATGGTGGTAGTGTGAGATTTGGTCATAATGAACCTTGTTGCATAAAAGGAAAAGGAAGAATCTCACTAACCAAAGAGCTTGTATGTGATAATGCCTACTGGTTTGAAGGACTAAAACACAATCTATTGAGTGTGGCACAACTAATCAATATTGTATGCAAAGTGGAATTCATGCATGGAAAAGAAAGACTGCTAGATGACAAAGGAAAGTTGATAGGATCAGGCATATAGACAAAAGGTAATTTGTTCTATCTTGAACTTAGTGAATGTTCATGTTTTATTGCTCAAGTTGAAGAAAGTTGGTTATGGAATAGAAGGTTATGTCATGTGAATTTTGATAACCTGGTGAAAATAAGAAAATTTAGGAAAGCAAGAGGCATTCCTAGTATAAAGAAACCTAATGTTGGTCTATGCAAGAACTTTCAAATTGGTAAGATGGGAAAGACTAGCTTTAAAAGTAAAAACTATCAATCTGAAGAAATTTTGAAAATTGTGCATACTGATTTGTGTGGACCTATTAGAATTGAGAGCTATACTAGAGAAAAGTTCTTCATTCTTTTTGTTGATGACTACTCTAGAATGATGATTGTCATGTATCTGAGAGAGAAATTAGAACCATTTGAGAAGTTCCAATTGTATTTGGCTAGAGTAGAGAAGGAATTAGGGAAAAGACTGAAATTCTTGAGGTCAGACAGAGTTGGTGAATTCATCTCCCTTTATTCAATAACTTTTGCATTGAAAGAGGAATAAAAAGATAAGTATCAACTCCTAGAACTCTCAAGCACAATGAAATAGCTGAAAGGAGGAATAGATCTATCATGGATTGTATGAGAATTCTAATGATTGAAAAGAATGTTGCTATCAAATACTGTAAGGAAGCTATCAACACTACAGTTCATACCTTAAATCAAGTACAGTTGAAGAAGGACTCATTCAAAACCCCCTACGAGTTATGGTATGGCTATAAACCCAATGTAAGTTACCTAAAAGTATTTGGAAGTACATGTTACATTTTGAAAGAATCTAGAAAAGGCAAATTTGATGCGAAGGGTGATGAAGGCATATTTTTGGGATATTCTTGCAAGAGTAAGGCATATAGATGTTTGAATTTATCTACTCGCAAAGTCATAGAAAGTGCACATGTGAAAGTTGATGAGTTTGTAGAAAGGATTGAAGAAGAGAGAAAAAAGGAACAAAAAGATTATAGGATATTTTTTTTCATTGAACTTGATAAAGTGCCAAATACATCTATCAATCAAGAAACTTCTACTCTCGAGTCTTCAATCACTAGTTGCAAGAAGTTCAAACCAATTTGCAGGAACCTGAGTCACATTCAGATGCTACTAAGCCAATGCCTACTAAATCTAAAGGACCTAAGTACTAGTTAGATAAACTAGGGCCAGAAATATAAACTCAAAATGAAGACAGTGGAACTCAGTCAAAAGACAAGGAACCTATATTAGCAAAATCTGTCAGGAGACATCATACACCAGATCAAATTATTGGAGACAAATCTAAAGGAATATGAAAAGAAGTAAGTTAAAAGGTAATTGTGTACTTGCTGATTTTGAACCTAGAAATGTCAAAGATGCATTAGAAAATGAAAGTTGGATTGAGGCTATGAATGAAGAGATAGAGAAAGTAGAAAAGAACAAAACATGGACTCTTGTACCTATTCCTAAAGATAAAAATGTGATTGGAACCAAGTGGGTATTCAGAAATAAGTTGAATGAGGATGGTAAGGTATTAATAAACAAAGCTAGACTTGTATGTAAAGGCTACTCTCAAGAAGAAGGAATAGACTATGGAGATTTTTTTGCTCCTATTGTAAGACTTGGAAGGTGTCATGACCTTACTTGCATAAGCTGCATACAAAAAATTTAAGGTATATTAGATGGATGTCAAATTTTCATTTCTTAATGGTATTCTTGATGAAGAAGCCTACATTGAGCAACTTGAAGGTTTTGTTGATCCAGACAAGAAGGACATGGTCTAAAAATTACACAAAGCATTATATGGTTTGAAACAAGCCCCTAAAACATGGTATGAAAGATTGCCTAACTATCTTATTCAAATTGGTTTTAAGAGAAATAATGATAACAATAACTTGTATATCAAGGAAGGACTAGATAACAAGATTGTTTTGGAAAAATAATTTGTGGATGATACTTTGTTTACAGGAAATGATGATCTATGCAAAGAGTTTTCAGAGAAAATGAACAAGGAGTTTGAGAAGTCAATTTTTGGAGAGATCAAATTCTTTGTTGGTATTCGAATACAATAGAGCGAATGGTATCTACATCACTTAGTCTAAATACATCAAGGAGATACTCAAAATTTTTAGTATGGAATATTGTAAACCAGTTGGGACTCCCATGTGTACTGGACAAAAGCTTACGAAGGATGATGAATCAAAAGAGGTAGATCAGACCTTATATAGATCAATGATTGGAAAGTTGCAGTATGTAGTTCATACAAGGCCTGATATTGCTCTTGTAGTTGGTATTGTAGAAATATTTTCAGCAAAACCAAGAGAAAATCACATGATGGCAATCAAGAGGATCTTGAGATACTTGAAAGGCACTAAAGATTATGGATTGTGATATAAATTTGGAGGTAATTTGGACTTGAAAGTGTTTAATAATGCTGATTAGGTAGGAAAGATTGATGACAAAAAGAGTACAAGTGGAGGAGAATTCTTTCTTGGAAAGAGGTTGGTTTCTTGGACAAGTAAAAAGCAAAATTGTACATCCCAATCTAAAACAAAAATAGAGTACATTACTGCAGAAGTAAATTGTTCTAATATTGTTTGGTTTAAATAATTGTTAGAAGGCATGAAGGTGAAATCAAAGAACTAGTTGTAATGTTTTGTGACAATACAAGTGCAATCAACATATTTAAGAATCTAGTGATGCATTCAAAAACCAAGCACATTACAATAAAGTATCACTTTGTCAAAGAATTAGTGCAGGATAAGGAGATTAGATTGGAATATGTCCATGCAAAGGAACAAATTGCTGACATATTCACCAAGCCATTAACTAAGGATGCATGCTTGTATCTAAGAGGTAAGTTAAGGGTCATTCCCCTATTTGAAGTTCACTAAAATGAAGTTTTAGTGATGCATCAACATGAACCAAGTTGGAGATCTATCAGTTGATGTAGCATAGTTATGGAGACATTGCATATGAATCAATAGTTAAGGTACATTGCCACTCATTTGGTTTGTGTTGTCTTTGGCATGTGTTATCAAAGAGTGAAAGTGTACTATCATATCTTTCTAAAATTTGAATTTGATTATGGAAAGTTTGTTATTTTAGAAGAAGCTATTTAATTCCTTCATAGAGGGAGATTACTATATGTTTGTGGCATATAATCTAAGATGAAGAATTGTTCTATCAAAAGAAGACTTGTTTTCAAATTTTATCTACTATGACATGTTGTGTTGCCATCAATGCCAAAGAGGGAGATTGTTGGATACAATTGTTTAATTGTGTGTTATCTTTGATGTTACACAAATATCATATCAGTCAGTAGATAGAGTCTACCAAGCTTGGTTGGTTAGTAAAACAAAATTTAGAGTCTACTGAGCATTCCTGAAAGTTACTCTATGGAAATAGTTTCTACTGAGCTCACTCAAGCATCGAAAGATTTTGTGGCAGAAGTCAGTTTCTACTGAGCTCACAAGGTCAGTGAAGGAAAGTTAGTATTTATCAAGTTCACTTAGTCTCCAAAGGATTTTGTAGAGTTTGTAGTGTTCACCGAGCTTCAATTGGTTAACACTAGAAATCATTTCTAGAGCAATGTTTACCGAGCAGGGTTGGCCAATGAAGGTTTTCATTGTTTTGGGAAATAAAGTTTAATTGTTTCATGTAATGATTGTAGCCGACTGATGTAATGATTTTTGGTAATTGTAACTTGTGAATGAGCTGAGTTGATAATTTGTAAGGTATAAATAAGAGGTCAAGTTGTGAATTCTAAAGTATGGATGAGTGTAATGAGTGAGCATGCAAGTGTATTGATTGTAAAGAAGGTGTGAGAAAATTTTGAAGAAGGATTAGATATCCTTGAGGAGCAGTAAAATTGTCATCGATCAGAGAGGATCTAGTGGAGCAGAATAGAGATTTGTATCAACAATTCAGTTGCATCTCAATATAGGTCAACTCATTGTTACTTTCTCACAATTGTAGCAGTGATTTCTAAATTTCTTAATAGAGTTGGTTTTACAACCATTTTTCAAATCCTCTAACAAGGTGGACAGTTCTATTGAATTGTTCTAAAGTCCTCTAGCAAGGCCAATCCTTGCAGGGTGATTAAATCCTTTAACAAAGTCACACCTCATAGTGTGTTTTGTAACCTTTAATAGAGTTGGCTCCTAACAGGGCTCACTTTAAAAGAGTGAAAATAAGTAGCTAGTTACTTGGTGGTTTTTTCCATATTGGGTTTCCATGTTAAATTTGGCGTCTCTTGTGTTCATGTTATTTGTTTATGCATGCATGCTAATCATTGTGAATGCTTAAAGATTAGTAATTAATTCATCTACCGAGTTACAACATTTTTCTGTATGACTACCGAGTGACAACAGTAACTAGTTTTATAAGACATCTAAGGGATCTGTGGATTTTTTTTGTGGTAACTAATTCACCCCCCCTCTCAGTTACTCCATCTATAGTTCCAACAATAGCCTCACAACCACATCTTTGATTATTCCATGTAAAGACACCATTGGTTGGCTTCACATTAATGAGAAACAATGCACCAATCATATCTCTAAGTAGATTTGAAGATGGGTCCAACCAAGCTAGACCACCTCTTTTTTCCTCTAGGCTAGTAACTACATTAAAATCTCTCACCATAATCCATGGTAGAAAAGGTTCCAGAGACTAGATGAATCTAATGTGAGCCCATAATTGGGATTTACCTACAAATTCCATACGAGCATAAATATTGGATAAAAGGCACCTTTCTCTATTCTCAAAGCTAGTGGCAATCAAAGACATGGAGGACGGACTAGAGATCCACCATACTAGGGAGACTTTCCTTGGGTCCTAGAAGCAATTCACCCCTCTTGAACAATTCAAGGGCCCCACCCTTTGCAAAGAGGCCCGATATATGCAACAAAATTAGCCAATCCATCCAATGAAAGTTTGGTTTCCTAAATAAAGACCATATCCAGAGACTGAGACTTAATTAATTGGCAAACAACTTTTTGTCTAGGGATGCTATTCAACCCCCGTACATTCCATGACAACACAATCATTTATAGGGGCGGGAGAAATGAAAATCAATTTGTTTCATAGACCTAGACTCAACCAAATTTTCACCCATTATCTTCACTTTCTCCTGATCAGTCTTCTTGCCACTTTTTGACAGTTTATCTAAAGGCCCCTTTTTGAAGGGTTTTTGTTGTATGTCTAAAACATGAGGAGCCTTGTTACTCTTTGCAGAATCAGAGGTGCCCTTATGCATAAGGGGGTCTGAAGCCACCAAAACTGGGACCTTCGAACCCTGTGATCCATGAAGATCCCTGATATCCTTAACAAGAGGGAGAAAATCAATATCCAACTGCCTGGCCTAAAAGTACCCTATAGATAGAATCTAATTCTCTCTTTTCATATCCCCTACTTGAATCTCCTACAGACTTTTGGCCTTAGAAGAGAACTCAATTGGGATACCTTCCTCTTGGACCATGTCTCCAAGAGCATCAAACCTATTAAAGGTGTTGTCAGTCCACCTATCCATCCAAGTTCTCTTCTTACCTTTGCCCTTATTACGAGATTTAACTTGTGTAAATCCCTCACTATCAATAGGTCCATTAGATATCGTAGCCTTTCCCATTTCCTTCCAAGGGGGTCCTCTAGCAACCAAGGGGGTGTTCTTATATCTAGGACATCTATGAAGTAGATGCCCATATTCATGGAAGATTCTACATCTAAATGGTAAGGTCTCATAATCCAACTCCTGAATCTAGGAAATTGAGCCCATACAAATTTCCAGAATTTGGCAATATATTATTTAAATCAACTTCTACACAAATACGAGCAAAAGAGATTACCTTACGATATTGAGTCTGTGAAGTTGATCCCACAGGTTTTCCTTGAAGCATTGAGATTGAGTGGAGAATATCTTCCCTCCAGAATTCTAAATGACGTCTTGACAAGCGAACCCACACCAGAACTCGAGAGGGGATTTCCTCTATAGAGTTAAAGCTCATGTGCTAAGGTTTGACGAAGAGCCCCACTTGATTAAAGAAATAAGGGCCACCTTCAAAAGCCTTATTTTGATCTAACATGCTTGAGAAGATAACCATAAAATAATTATTAGCGGCTAAAAAAAGCTCCATATCTCCTTTTGGGTTCCACACTCGACGGGCCCAAGAATCCAACACAGGCAGAGGCCATGAAGTTTGCAAATCAGAGCATGATTCCTCCAGTACTCGACATCCTCTAAAACTTATTCAAGTTGAATAACCAAGACTGGATGGACCTTAGCTTTTTGCAAACATCCATTTATTTTTTGTAATCAAAACTTCTCGTTTGAGGAGGATTCTCCTTTCCCCGATTAGGGTTTACCATTAAGAACCTTACTATTGGCATGCACCACCGAAGCCAACTCACCCATCTCCAAATCTCCACCAAAACGTAGGGGGGGAGGTGACACCAAGATCTCCCATTCACCCCAAACCCCAATTTAACAAGAAGAAGAGGGAAAGATGGGGCAAAAGCCCCTCAATGACACAACACCACCGACCCCCACCAAAAATGCAGCTATGGCCAATAAAAAATTGCAGGCGTTCACTTAGGGCCAGAAGAAGAACGAACGCTCGAAATAGAAGCCTGCACCCAAGTAGCGGCCCTCAAAAAAATAGACAAAGCCACCGCAAGGACCAAGAGTGGATGTGGGCTAGGGCATGTAGGCCCTAGCAAATCAGAAAAAACTCGCCATCCTCCTTCAATTGTAGTTGCAACCCTCCTATCTTCATTATATTGAATCTTATTTTGTGGAAGCAATCTATCGGCATTAGGATCTAACATGTCAAACCAACATAATTTCTCAAAGATTCGTCATCTCACATACCAAGTACCACTATCTAAATGCCTCAATATAGAAATTTGCAAATTGGTTGGGTCCATGTAGGTATATGTTCTGTTATAATTTTCCTTATTTCTTATTTGAAATGAAATATCTAAGAAAACCCTTGAGGCCCCTATCTTTCAACCACATGTAAATTCCATGGTGTAGCCATTAATCTAGTAAATTGTATGTGAAAAATTTGACAATGATAGTGGAAATTTTCTAGAATTTGCGTACTAACCTACGAAGCTCAAAGCATTTCTTTTAACTAGTGAGAGCCATTTTCATCTGATTATGTGGGGTGAGGAACTCATTCTAAATAGGCCTTGATGGGTAAAATGAATAATTAGTAGGATCAAACTCCTTACAACAAACCAATTTGTTAAAACTAGGATCTTTATAGAAATGGTTGGAATTTTGAAGAGTTGGAGGATGAAACTTAAGTTGTCCTATTTCCAAAATATTTATTTTTAAAGATAAATAGTTTTTTCTTTCTTCGCTGTGAATTCTTGTAAGATCAATATGCTCATACAAGTCATTAGTTCTAATTATCCTTTTCCTTATCATGATTTTAAAAAAAAAATCTTAAATAAAAAAAGAAAATATGAACATATAAAAGAGAATAAAATTTAAATCAAATCTTTGTAAACAAACTAAAAGAGTACACATGAAGTAGAATAATATAAGAGACAAAATAATATGTTATTTTGAAAAAAAATTATTATTTGGATTTTAATTAGCATCAATATCAAAGAATGATAAATTAATACTTTTCCAATTTTGCCTTAAAAACATGTAAACCCTTCTAGTAAATGTTCCATATTATCTTTTCATAAAATATCTATTTATAAATGATCTTACAATTTTATTACAAAAATAAACAAGTCTTTGTTGTTGTTAAAATTACTATAATATAAATTTACTGGGAAATGTTATATGACATATTTTCTATTTCTCTAAGTCTTATTTCTTTTGCTTTTCATTTTCTATTTCTTATTTTCAAGTTGTTTCCCCCTTTTTTTCATTGAGATCATAGGAAAATGGTGGAATTATTATCAATCACTGTAATAACTTTACACAAGATATTTCAAAAAATGTCATTCATGTTCTTTCATTGGACATATATCAATTGATGTTGTTTTAAGTGTTAAAACTTGAGATTTGTGTATTATCAATTCCTAATCTAGTCATAATGTTATTTGAATTGTACGACCTCATTGTGCATGACAGATTAGAACAATTCTTGGATTTTCTATACTGAATGGGAATCTAGAATAGGTGTCAAATTTCATCATGACTTACAAGGGTAGTTCTAGTGGCACGATTCTTGATTTGTACACAATTTCTTGAACACAACCTATTGCATCATTTACAAGTCTAACTTGTATCCATAAATTGGGATTCAACATAATTCCTGCATGCTTTGAGATAAAAAATTCCATATCTAGTTTATTAGTAAAATTGTCATCTACTCTACTAAGATATGAAACTTTAGATGCAATAATATGCACAATAGGTTGTCTAAGAGAATGTAACATACTTCTATTATAACCCCAAACATTTTCACTTGTCAAAAATAAATGAATATTTTATCAAAAATTTCATTTATCTCTAGAAGAATGTTACTCCTTGCTCTTGATATTAACAAATTCAATCGGATTTACATCTCTAATATTACTGAGTAATTGGAAAAAAAATGTTGTTCCAAGTCTTCTCCATCTTGCCTAAAAATATTTTCTAATGTGACCACCTTTTTGAATTGTTCCCAAAGTAGCTTTTCTCATCTACACCTCACATATGGTAATTTGTCTTTTATTGGAGGTAGCTATACGAGGTCACCAACTAAAATCATTAAAATACCAAGAAAATGTAACAAACATTTATCAATACATTATATCTTCAATCTATTATTTTTAATATATCATGAATAATATTAATAAAACTTTGACAAGTTCGAATGTCAATTTTGGGATAAATGAACACTTCCAAAGTCTAGATTAGATGTATGAGGAAATGTTTGACAAAGCCTAGAGGCTATATTCTCAAGAAATTTCTCTCTAATAAATCGATTTTCATCTATTAATATGTATTTGATATGACTCATTTCCTCCTAAAAACTTGTTAAATGTTTTCCTTCCATTTGCATGAAATTCTTAACTAGAATTTTCAACTTTGAATGAACTGTTGATCCACCAATGTCAAATGTTTATATTTTGGTTCGTGCAAGGAGTGATAGAAGGGAGTGAATTGGATTTGTAACTTGTTTTAGATATTTATTGATTCCACCAAACAAATATGACTTTCTTGTGTCTTATATTCCTTGAAAAATCAATTACAATGGCTCCATTACCTAACCCCCATGATAGTGCATCATAATGATGTCAAATGAATTTTTCTTTCTCTCACTAAAATTTCTACTATTGATATGGTGTTGTGCAAGATAATCCATAACCAATCCATTTTCTCTCATTCTACTAATGAAATTGATTGCAATATTACTTTCTTCATTTGTCCTATATGTATTTGATCAATTATCTATCTATATCCCTTTGACCCAACATATCAATATTTGAAACCTGCATTGCTTGTCCATGATGCAATCATGAAATTATTTCCCATTCATGTTTTGTAATATTAACCTAACCTGTAACATTGTCTTCACTTTCTAAATAACCAAATTTCTCACTATCTTGTACATCCACACTTTGTTTTACATGCCATGGAACATAGTTAAATGAATTTGAATTTGAAATTATGGTGTTACTATCTTCACCTACTTATCAATTGCAATTTCTCTAATGCTTTGTACGAAAGCAACTCTAAGAAACAAAATTAAACAAAATTTTTAGACTCACATGTAGGAATAGTTATAAGTCTTGGATATAGTCTAACAATTTCATTCTTTCATCTTATTTTCCATTTATTTTCATCTTTCTATTCTTTTTATATATCCATGATATAAAGGAATCAATAAATGACATGGTTTCCATATAAATGGATCTCCTTCTATATGCTTCAATAAAAGATTTTATTCGCTCCACAATTTCACCTTCATTCTTTGTTGTTACTAGTTTGAAAATTTTGCAAGAAATATTTACATTTTTTTTTGCTACAATCAATGCAATACGCCCTCTAATAATTTTTTTTTATAATAGAAATTCATTGATAAAAGAGTATAAAATAGAGTAGCTAATTATTATCCAATAGTAAATAAATAGTTAACTAAACAATATCGAACAATTATATTTGGTAGTATTAAAATTGAACATATGTGTGTATGTATGTATGTATGTATACACACACACAGACATATATATACATATTTATACACATACAAACATACATATACAAAGATCACAAGGGCACAACAACATTATGCAAAGATCACAAGGGCATGTCAACAAAATGCAATGATCACAAGGGCATGGCAACAAAATCCTAGATCTCCACTGATCTCCACAATCCACAAGATCTATTTGTATATATAATACATAAATACATAGACACACACATATGTGTGTATGTATGTATATATACACATATATACATATACATACATGTATATATATGTATATACATACATACATACATACACACATACATCTGCATATTTAATTTTATCACCTTGTAAAATTGTATTTGATCTTCCTAGCTAGGAACAACTGATTGTTCATTTTATCGTACCGAATCTTATGACAGTTCTACAGGAATTTATAATCAACCCAACTAATTAGAAACTAGACCCATTTAGTAGCGTTATGGCTTATTTGTTTCTAAAAATATGTGCTATGATATGTTTCTGTAAAATTCCTTGTGAACTCTCCCCATTTTTCCTACTTTTCATTATTTGTGTGTAGAAATTTGAGGAAAGTCACTTAGCATGGGTTTAGTGAGTTTTATTGTTTTATTATTTCGTTGATTCAGTTTTATTATTTTATATATGTGTGTATGTGTGTATATATACACATAAATATACATAAAGAGAAGATTCTCTATTCACCTGTTGAGGGAAATATAAAGAGATGTTGAAGGTAATTAGATTTCTTATAGATTTGACTATGAATGTCTTTTCTATTTTCAATTTTTTTTTTATTAGTAACCTCTGAGCTTTATATGTTAAGTTACTGAACACCAAAGGGCAAGGCATTTATTGATTTCAATACCTCTCTTGGTTGTTTAGTTGGTTATAAGTATTGTTTCAAAAGACACAAATCCAAAAAGAATGTCAGAAGAGGACATGTCTCATGTCCACTTGATGTAGAGTGGACAACTAGAAAGGTGTAAATGGGTTTTCCCACACTAACACCAAATCAACAAGTTACCAAATCCCCAACCTTTTCACAAGGTCATAACTAGTTCAAATCCTCCAAATTTTTAAGAAAAAAAGACTACCAACTTCTTCAAGCACCCATGGTCTAAGGATAAAATTCATCCAAATTATGGCTTTAGGGACTAATCCCCACAACTAGGCCAAGATGGGGAAAACACAAAAAATATTTGCTCCAATAGTTCCAAGGCATGAAATGGACTTAGGGCATCCACATAACACAAAATACATCATTGATTTGATCCCCACACTTCCACAATGTATCAAACACAAATTTACGTAGTAGCCTTATTAGGCCTCCTTAAGAGGTTTTTGATGTCTAGCTTCCAAAAGTTCCAAAAAAAACTTAAAAAGAATCAGGGTTCTAGATACCCTTTTTAGAGTTATATTTGATCCCAAAGCATCAAGACTCAATTCCACTCTAGCACTTCCTTTCCTTCGCTAAGCAACATAGTCCTAATTGGCCTATTGAGGATTGGTTTACAAAGCAATAGTGGAAAAGTGGGGTCATGGAAACAAACCCAATATTCATGAATCTCTATTCACATTCCTCCAACTTCTTTCCAAATGCTCAGCCCTCCAAAAGGTCTCCTTCTCGTGTTATAATCCAAACAACACACTCATAAGGTCAAATCCTTATAGGCACTTGACCTAGGACTGGTTAGGAAAAATAGAAAAACACATTGCCCAATCTTGAAACCATGGAATAATTGAGAGGACCCATATAAATGTCATTCCCCAAGAGGCCATTAAAAACCAACCATGGGAGTCACAACTATGGGCCCATCTTTGAAGCTTGCACAAAATTGTTGTCCTACAAACCCTCCTGTACAAACAAAAGGAATAACTTGAACAAAACCCCACACTAAATGATGAAACCAAAAGAAATGGAAAGGTAAGATAAAATCTTCTTCAAACAATCATATGATCATATTTTCCAATTTGTACAACATGGATAAAGTACAAGAAACTAGTAAAATTGCTTCAAAATTGAAAAAATCTCTTGTTGCAACTTCTCCCAATCCATACAATCTACCCTTTGTGACCTCACAATGAGGTATATATCCTTCCTACATCCATCCAAACCAAAAGACACTATTTTTTGAATAGTTACAACTCCTTTTCAACCAAGTTTTATTTTTGAGAAGTGTTTACAATTTTGCACAAAAAGTGTAACTTTTGCAATTTTCACAAATTTTCAATTCTAAGACTTGGAAAAGGTTCCAAATTATTGAAAAAAAAAACTAAAAACACCTAATCCTTGGCTATCTTAACCAAAAACTCAAAAAGACCCAATTTTGCCCAACTAGAAACTTTGGCTTATAACTTGCCCGAAGTGACTTAGGCGTACATCAAGGTGTCTTTTCATTACAATCATATATTTTTCATCCAAGACTTATTTATCCTATGCTAATTAAGTGAGAAACCAAAACATTAAACCAAAATACAAAGTAGTGCCTTGGTGCTCTGCACCACCACTCATGACATGACTGTTGATATAAACAATTATTAACCTTATACTAATTATTTATAAGAGTGTTTCAAGGTTGGGAAACACTTCAACATCCTTTTCATAGTCTAGAGGTAATGTCATTGTGGCAGAGGCTTTTACAACGGAATGAGTCTCGTGGTTATGGCATTTACACAGAAGTAGAACTTGCTTCTTCAATTGCTTACACTCAACTCTTCATTGAAGTTACTCTTCCAATAGTGAGAATAGTTGCTGCAAATTCCTTGGAGCCGAGGGACCCTAAACTTATGCTACATTTTCTAGAGACATGGGATAAGTTACTACCGGCTTCAGTACTTCATAACATTATGGATCATATAATGATGCCAAAATTAATAGGGGTAGTAGATACTTGGGACCTCGTAGAGGGGTAAGTGCAAGAAGTTGGGTTTCACTTTTGGGCAAAAAGTGAAATTTTTTTCCTATTTTTAAAATTTCTTGTCAATTGATGTCAAAATTTGAGGCATTTAGATATTGAATATAGAAAAACTTTAGAAATAAAAATTTTAGTGTTTGAAATCTACTTTTTGAATATGTAATTTATTTCTCTACCCATATGATACATTATTTTTTTAGTATGGATCTTTAAAAACCACCTTTTCAAAATTTTTGCTTCAGGACCAGACCGCACTCATGTACGAACACCATAATTTGAGAGAGGAGACATTCGATTTTGATGCGGTTTAAAAAGTTAAGATGATAGGTCATATTGAATTTCACAAATTCTAATTTGAATAACGTAATTCTCAGTAATAAAAAGACAAGTTGTGGCCTTTTAAATTTTATGCCTCCGGTAGGAACTAATTAGGACTTTAAAGGATAAGGAAGGTCCGAATTCTACCAAAGACATTAATTGAGCTCCACGTTTGAGGTTGCACCAAATAGACTGCCGTTAATGCAACAGACAAAAAGACAAATTCGTTTCACATGCATCAAATATACAATTTTAAATTGTGTTTGGACTACCTGAAATCAATCGCCACAATTTTTTATTTTATAAAATGATTTCCTTTCTCCATACGTCACTAACTATTCCATTCTTAATAAACAGTATGAAACTATCTATATGCTTTAAATGTTGGATGTGGGGAAAATAAGTAGAGAGAATATTAATGTGAAAGAATACGTAATTTTCAGAATGGGAAGTTTCCTAAACTATCATTACATCATTGATATGTTCATTTATTATTATTATTATTATTTATTGTTGATAAAATACTCAGAGTTTTGGTTTGAAGAACATACTTATATATAGATCTATTGATCGTATTAAATATTTAGAATATATTAATATTAGATCTATGATCATATTAAAATTATAATGAAAAATCTCAAACAAAATTTTGCATGTACAGAGTGAGATCTCACTTGTGGGAAAGCAATCTAAACCAAAAAAGTGATCACATCACCCTTTCGACTTGGCAATAATATAAAGTAATGTAAGTTGCCATTTATCGTCTGCACAAATATTTTATTATTACTAATATAAGTAAATATAAATAAAATCCCAAATTTCATATTGTATTTGCACGCCTGAACATTGATCGAATTTGACAAATAAACCAATCAATATAAAACCACTTAAACATATCATATAGTTGGGTAACAGTCATGTCAATTTATGACTAGTAAACCGATTGTCAATTTTAAGATCTATTTCTTTTGCCCTAGAATCAATCATTGGACAGAGATCCATCCTATAAGAATAAGTCACAACCAAGTAATGGGTAACACAATGCAATCCCCAGCAAGAATGATGTTCTATGCACACCAAAAGACACGTAAATTCCCCAAATTCAGACTCAAGCACTATGACTTCATGTCAAATTTTTAAGAACTAATTATAAGATTAGTTTTACCCTATACATGCAGTGGCATAATCAAGAATCACGCAGAAAGATTTTGGAAATTACATCTACAATTCACAACATTTAAAATCAGAATAACCACTCATTGGGTTTTTTTTGTAGAGCTGTAAAATGCAGAGAGAACCTGGAATGCCGACGACTCTTTTCCCAATTCAGCTTCCTCCGCTTCCTTCCAACTGCTACTGCCCTTGAATAACTGATTTCTTTTACTTTTATAACCTTTTCATCATGTAACCGACCCCATTTTCAAACAACAAACCCCTAATTTAATGAAATTCAATCCCAGGTCTGGTTGGAGAATATATGTCCCTGTCCAATGGTGTGCTCTACTGTTTTTCTCTTCTCTAGCTGTCACTGTTGCTACTCTCCTCTAGCCGTCATTGTTGCTACTCTCCACAACTTTGTCGTCTGCTATTCTCCCCAACTCTGTCATATGTTATCTTCGACATTTACCCAAAGAAAGCCCCTCCTGTTTCTTCTCCTTCCAGCCATTACTATAACCTCTTTCTTGTTTCCGTAACTGGCCCATGTCCATTAAATTCATACAAAATATACTGTTTACACGGGCCCAATTTGGGGTGTATTAGTTAAATTCATGTAATTCATACAAAACATGTTTACATGGTTTTGGGGGGTCTCTTACGAGACTGAAGAGCCTCTTGGCTAATAATAAAAGACAAGGTCCACATAGTTTATGATTTAACTTAACCTGATTTTTAGTTTATTACTACAGTTACAATACAATTTATTTTTATCTCGATTTACTGTATCACAATTAGCTAGTGTTAAAGATAAGAGTTCATTCATAATTATGGTATAATATTGAGCTATCATAATTTAATAAGTAAATTGTATACAATTTCAATTATTCTTAGGATTTATTTTGGGTAAGTTTCATAATATAATGTTTTCAATGTTTTAAAAGAGTGAATGGATATGATGGGTTGATCAATTAAATAAAAAAATTACCAATTGAAAAATATTTGGCTTTATTTTAATTTAGACATAAAGAAGGTATAGGAATAAACATCTTATGCAAGTTTAAAATAGATTAAAATAGAAATGGGATCTCTTGTATTAAAATGTTGAATAATCCTTTTGATAAGTGAAAATTAGATGTATTCACATTTAAAAATATAAATATTCAAAAATATTTTAAAATAAATTATGCAATAATATTATTGTATTAAATAACTACTATTTAACGATAATTTAGTTCAATGATTAAAAATTTAAAATAAACTTTAATAATATATATATATTTTTCATGTTATGTACTAATAGTTTTTAGTTAAATATAATGAAATAAAAAACATACCAGAATATAAAATAAAACTTAATTGTAGATATGATAGGACGTATCTTATTTATTATTTTAATGTTGCAAAACAATCATTTTTAGTTAAGAATAATGAATTATAATCAATAAAATATACATACTAATATAAAATATTTCACTTTGCAATTAAAATAGTAAGAGAAAATATATGTAATGAAGAAATATATTATGTCTTATGATATAAAAGACTATAAATAGTTTATATAATGAATTTAAAATATGTGTGCATGAATAACATCATAAACATCAAAAACATCTAATACTTCAAAAGCATTGAACTCTACCAATAATAGCTAGTTTGGTTGACCTTACAAAATAATTACTGATGAGAATAGTATTGCGACCTTTACTTTCACAATGAACAATTTTCAACTCTTCTAAACAATTAAAAAAAATAGCTATTCTATTAAATCCATCTCTTAAATTTTCTACAACATTTCTCATTCTCAAAAATTTATTATTCTCAATGAAATCAATTCCTCTTGCCGCATTATCAAAATATAGAGTAAATTTATAACAACACTTCAATAAATTTTTTATTATTATTTATCAATAACTATTTGAGGGGACCCATCAGAGTTGACTGAGGCAACTAGACTTGGCACAATGATTTCAAACTCATTTTCAAAGTGATATATTATTTTAATACTATCTGCTAAAAAAAATAAAAAAACATTGTAAAGTAAAAATCATTACTTGTAATTTATTATATGGTGTAGCCAAGAAAACTATAGAGCATGTAAATGGTGGAAAATATGATTTATAGTGAAGAAAAATGTCAAAATTGTATTGAAGAACACATTTACTTAATTTCTAAAAATTGTGTATAGAAAACGTTATACATATTTTTAATTTAAACAACAAGAAATAAATTATACAATGGTAATATATCATAATGTAGAGTATGTGTAATCTAAAAGTATAAATATGTTTCATATGAAAAAATGAGAGACTTTATTTGAAATTCAAATTTGTGAAATTCATTAATTAAATATGTAATACATTAAATAATTAGAGTAAAAACACATTTAGTATATTCTAATATGAGTTACAAAAAATAATGTAAATATGAATGCCAAATTCATTTTTTCATTTGGAATAACTTGATTGAATATTGAAATTATTGTGGAATTCTTTTAAATGCTAAATTTAAATTAATTGCAATATTATAAATAATCAATCACTTGAATATGAATCATTATCTTCATTATATATATATATATATATACACACACACACACACTTGAAAAAAGAGGGGTAAAAATTTATTCAATCAAATCCAAGTTACAGAGCAAAGGCTAAAGGCCCAAAACCACACTACATACTCCTATCCTCCAATAACAACTGATCTATGATCTCACAATACTCAGAAGGTAACTCATCCCTGCCGTTAATATCCCATCTATCCACCTTCTCTGAAGCCCACTTTGCCAAACAGTCCACCACTTTGTTCCATTTGCTAGGGATATGATGAAAGGAGATAGAATCCAAGGAGCTACAAAGGCTAAGAATTTGTCTGGCCAAAGAGGCAAGTTTCCAACTAACATCCTCCAACCTCTGGTCATTCAGAATATCAACAACAATTTGAGAGTTCGACTCACAGATGATCTTCTGCCACCCTAAAGAAAAACTGTGCTCAATAGCAACCTTAATAGCTAGGGCTTCCATCAGATTATTAGAATGTTGATCCTTGTAAATAGAGAGGAGAAAAACTGCACCACCATCATTACCTCTACCAATAGCCCCAAAACTAGCATGACTAGGGTTCCGTCGAGAAGACCCATCTGCATTGATCTTCAAGAACCCAGTCAGGGGAGGAGACCACCTCCCATCTTGACAAACTCGTTGCTTAACATGGCTAGGTCCTTTTTCGAGAATGCATCCTTGAATGTTATCTCCCAGGTTCAGATTCCTCACAATAGCTTGATCCCAAGGATCTATAGTAATAGACATATCACACTTTGCATAAATCATCTCCTAGAGCCTATTGAGAATCTTCTTCCACAATTGGTAGCTTCCTAATTTGGAATCAAAATTTTTTTTGTGATTCCTTTCCAACCAGAGGTTCCAGAGAATGAAGATCGGTCCAACCATCCAAGCAACCTGTACGAAAGGAGTCTTCACTAGAGGTCTACCCAAAATTTCCCATAAATCAATTAAAGAAGAAGCATGAATACAACCATGAAACCAAGCCTCCCACCATCTGTGCCATATCTATCTTGAAAAAGGGTAGAGAAAAAACAAGTGAGAAGCACACTCTTCATTGTGCAAACAAAGACAACAAATCGAAGGTCCCTGAAAACCTCGTTTGTGAAGATTCTCCCAAGTGAGACATTTCTTTTGACCCAACAACCATAAGAAAAAGTTACATTTGGGCCACGAAAAGTTTCTCCAAACCTTCTTCCACCAGTGCACTATAGTCAGCTCGTGTAAGTTCCTGTCAAGAGTAGCATAGCCTTGATCCACTATATATTTGCCTTTTGGACTAGGACTCCAAGCCAAGCTATCCCTCCCCTTGAGAGAGCTACAAAACATATTCTCCAAAACTCTAGAGAGAAGGGCATGATCCTCATTAGAGCCACCAATCAGCCACTCCTGAGAATCCTTCTAGTAAGTCACCTCAACCTGACCCAAGCATTTGACGGTCTTAAAGTGCTCCACTTTAAGCCAAACTGCATTACTAAAAGAATGGGAGAGGGGAAGAAGCTGGGAAAAATTAGAAAGAATGGGAGGATGTCCATCCCAAGAGTCCTACCAAAATAGAGTATTCAAGCCTCTATTATAAATCCAGAAGAGACCCTCCTTAACTAGTTGGGCTCCCCTCTTAAGTGTATCCCAAATACTGTAGGGCCCATTTGCCGTTGCACCAAAAGTCATGAATGTTAGTGAACATGGAACACCACATAATTAACCACCTGTGGGCAGGGGAGCACGTCACATCACCCAACAATCTCCCCCTCGACGCGCATACCAGGTGCTTACGCAGGTCGGGAAGGCACCGGGGAGATTTGAACCCATGACCAAGCCAAAACCAGGCTCTGATACCAATTGTAGGGCCCATTTGCCATTGCACCAAAAGCCATGACTATTAGTGAACATGGAACACCACATAATTAACCACCTGTGGGCAGGGGAGCGCGTCGCATCACCCAACAAATACAAGAGCCTTTACCCACCAAACGAAGTCATGGCACCTTAGAGAAATCCACACCAGGAAAGTACATATAGGAAATAATCTTGGCCCAATAATGACCTTGATTGTTACACCATCGCCAAGACAACTTGGCAGCCAAGGCCATGACAACAAGAGCCATCGGGCAAAGCCCAAGACCACCCGCTTGTTTCAGTCTACACATAGACTCCAACTTGACCAGGCTCCACTTCAAGGATAGAAGACTACCAGACCAAAGGAATTTATGAGATAAAGCATCAAAGTCCCTCACAAAATTAGAGGGGGGACTTGAACACAACACTTGTAAATGGGGAGAGACTACACCATAGTCTTTAGCAGAACCACTCTCCTAGTAGAAGATAACCATCTGTAAGTCTAGTGGCTAACCTTACTCTTGAATTTGTCCAAGATCCCTGCCAATAGTCCCTCTGCTGAACACCCAAGACCAAAGGGAACTAATTCAGAATCTAAGAATTCTAGCAATCTTGTTCTGAATAAGCTGAGGAGTGTTAAAGAAATAAATAGAAGACTTATCATCATTAATTCTCTGACCTGAGGCTTTCACATAGGTATCTAGAGATTTCCTAATATTCACTACCTCACTGATTGTAGCCATTCCCATCAATACAGTATCATCCACAAACTGAAGATGAGAATACTAAGAAAGGTCATTTTTCCAGCTCCATCCTTGGATAAAACCTTGCCACACTTGAGCTTTTAGAAACCTGCCAAGACTATTTGCTATGATAATGAATAAGTAGGGAGATAGAAGGTCTCCCTACCAAAGTTTTTGAGAGGCCCCAAACAAGTCTGATGGTTCTCCATTAATAAGAACTAAGAAAGGGGTCAAGGTCACATAGCTAAGAACCCAATTGACCCACTCCTCAGCAAATGCAAAAGTCAAAAGAATTTTTTGTAAGAACTGCCAACTCACCCGATCATAAACTTTGGCCATGTCCAGCTTAATGAACATAGCTTTCTCCTTAGAAGTAGCAATAGAGTGGACTACCTCCATTGCTATCACAACCCCATCCAAAATTTGTCTTCCATCAACAAAGCCACCCTGTTCAACAAAGATCAAAGAACCAAGGATTGGGTTGAGCTTCTTAGCAATCAATTTGGTGATAATCTTGTAGATAACATTACATAATGTTGTAGGCCTAAATTGATCTAGCTGATTAGCCCCTTCCTTCTTTGATATGAGAGCCAAGAAGGTGGAATTCAAAGATTTCAGCATTTGTTTATTCCTATATGATTCTTGGACCACATCTAGGAGATCATACTTATTTATCTCCCAAAATTCTTGGAAAAACTCAATCAAAAAATCATCTAGAACTGGGGCCTTACCTTTCTTCATATTAAACACAACTTTCTCTAATTCTGGAAACACAATAGGGCATAAGAGAGCACCATTCATCTCAGCAGAAACTAGGTGAGGGATATAATCTAGGATGTCCCACTCCTCAGGCCTAGCAACAAGATCCTCCCTTGAAAAAAGATCAAAGAAGTAATTGACTACTTCCTTAGAAATATCATCACCAGAAAAGATCTAGGTTCCATCAGTTAAGACAAGAGAGGTTAGAGAGTTTCCATGCCTTTGTGCCTTAATAGAGTTGTGGAAAAAAGTAGTGTTCCTATCCCCCTCCTGAAGCCAATCAATACGAGATTTTTGCTTCTAGAAAATCTCCTCCTAAAGCTCCCATTCTTTTAGATCCTTAAGAGCTAAGGACTCAATTCTACTTAGCTCAGACCTCAACCCATGGTCACGAATCTGGTAGGCGATCTTATCTAGCTTGGTTTGAGCAATAGTCTTTTGAACATGTAGATACCCAAAACACTACTTATTCCATCTCCTAAGCCTGTAATTCACATGTTGAAGCCTCTTACTAAAAGTATACATAGCCGTACCATGATTAGGCATCCCCTCATACCACCAATCCACCATAAGATTAGGTAAAGACAAGTCTTTGAGCCACATCAACTAGAATTTGAAAGAGGGATTCTTGGTGACTCTGTTGGTTAGTAAAGAAAATTTTAGAGTCTACCAAGCTCAGTTGGTCAGCAAAGAAAATTTTAGAGTCTACTGAGTGTTCCTAAAAGTTACTCTGTAGAAATAGTTTCTACCGAGCTCACTCAAGCATCGAAAGATTTTGTGGCAAAAGTCAGTTTCTACCAAGCTCACAAGGTCAGTGAAGGAAAGTCAGTGTTTATTGAGTTCACTTGGTCTCCAAAGTATTTTTTAGAGTTTGCAGTGTTCACTGAGCTTCAATTGGTTAACATTGGAAATCATTTCTGGAGCAATGTTTACCGAGCAGGATCGACCAATGAAGGATTTCATTATTTTGGGAAATAAAGTTTAATTGTTTCATGTAATGATTGTAGCCGACTAATGTAATGATTATTGGTAATTGTAACTTGTAAATGAGCTGACTTGACAATTTGTAAGGTATAAATAAGAGGTCAAGTTGTGAACTCTAAAGTATGGATGAGTGTAATCAGTGAGCATGCAAGTGTATTGATTGTGAAGAAGGTGTGAGCAAATTTTGAAGAAGGATCAGATATTGTTGAGGAGTAGCAAAGTTGTATTTGATCAGAGAGGATCTAGTGAAGCAAAATAGAGTTCTATATCAACTATTCAGTTGCATCTCATTCAAGTCAACTCATTGTTACTTTCTCACAATTGTAACATGATTTCTAAATCTCTTAATAGAGTTGGTTTTATAGCCATTTTGTAAATCCTCTAACAAGGTGAACAGTTCTATTGAATTAATCTAAAGTCCCCTAGCAAGGCCACTCCTAGTAGGGTGATTAAATCCTTTAACAAGGTCACACCTCACAGTGTGTTTTGTAACCTTTAACGGGGTTGGCTCCTAATAGGGCTCACTTTAGAAGAGTGAAAATTAGTAGCTAGTTACTTGGTGGTTTTTTCCATATTGAGTTTCCACGTTAAATCTGGTGTCTCTTGTGTTCATTTTATTTGTTTATGTATGCATGTTAATCACTGCAAATTCTAAAAGACCAGTAATTAATTCATCTACCAAGTTACAACATTTTTTTGTGTAACTACCGAGTGAGAACAATAACTAGTTTTATAAGACATCTAAGGGATCTATGGATTTATTTTTGTGGTAACTAATTCACCCCCCCCTCTTAGTTACTCCATCTCTATTTACAACAATTGGTATTAGAGAATTTGGTGCTTGCAAGAAGGATTTTTAGGATCTAAGCTAAAGATCAGGATGTCTTACAAGAGGGAAATTCCAAGGCTTAATAGGGATAACTTTTCAGCAGGGCAAGGTCTCATGAGACTCCATCTAGCTTCCATTGGAGATACAAGATTGAAATATCTTGATGAAGAATATTTAACTCTTTTTGGTACACTATCTGTCAATGAAATTGCTGAGAAAAGACTCATAACACCATGATGATAGACAGTGCATCAGCTCTAAGCTATGAATAATTTGATGATATCAAGGACTGCAAAACTGCCTTTGAAATGTGGAACAAGTTGAAAGATATCTATAGAGGTGATGAAAATGTGAGGAGAGCCAAAGAAAAAATTCTAAGAGGACAATTTGATCAAATAAGGATGAGAGAGGATGAGAACATTGCCAAGAATGTTGAAAAAGTCAAAGCAAGCATCATTGCAATCAAAGCTTATGGAGGAGATATCAAGGATGAAACAGTTGTAAGTAAAGTTCTTAGAACATTACTTTCCATTTATGCAATTGGAGTTTTTGCAAATCAAGAAAGAAGATTTGAAGCAAATCATGAGATAAATTTAGAGGCAATAGTAGGAAGATTGACTACATTTGAGCTATATAACTATGAAAACTATGTTCTAGCTTCCAAGAACATTGAATCAACATTTGAAGCCAAACTTTCACTCAAAGAAAAGGGCAAGAAGATAAAGAGTTTTCAGTCAGAAAGTGAAGAAGAATTAGACCAAAGTTCTAATAGTGATCTTGAGGTGGTTGAAGCAAGGAAATATTCTAGAGGCAAAGGAAAATACAAAGGTAAGGTTCCTTTGATCTATTTTTCATGTGAGGAAGTTGGTCATATTAATGCTAGGTACACAAACAAGCAAAACAAGGATGAGAAGAAAGGTCACAAGTGCAATGGCAAGAAAGACTTCAAATCATTCAAGGACAAAGATAAGAAAACATGTTTCATGGCTAAGGATTCTGACAATAGTGAAGATGAAATTATTTACATTGTTGTGAAAGATGGATTTGATAATGATGAGGAAGATGAAATGACACTTAATTCTCATGTAAGAAAAAATGATACATGGATCATAAATAGTGGTTGTTCTCATCATATGACTGGTGAAAAAATAAAGTTTGAACATTTTGAAGACTATGATGGTGGAAGTGTGAGATTTGGTAATAATGAACCTTGTTGCATAAAAGGAAAAGGAAGAATCTCACTAACCAAAGAGCTTGTATGTGATAATGCCTACTGGTTTGAAGGACTAAAACATAATCTGTTTAGTGTGGCACAAATAATCAATATTGGATTCAAAGTGGAATTCATGCATGGAAAATAAGGACTACTAGATGACAAAGGAAAGTTGATTGGATTAGGCATACAAACAAAAGGTAATTTGTTCTATCTTGAACTTAGTGAATGTTCATGTTTTATTGCTCAAGTTGAAGAAAGTTGGTTATGGCATAGAAGGTTATGTCATGTGAATTTTGATAACCTGGTGAAACTAAGCAAATTTAGGAAAGCAAGAGGCATTCCTAGTATAAAGAAACCTAATGTTGGTCTATGCAAGAATAGATTGGTAAGATGAGAAAGACTAGCTTTAAAAGTAAAAATGATCAATTTGAAGAAATTTTGAAAATTGTGCATACTGATTTGTGTGGACCTATTAGAATTGAGAGCTATACTAGAGAAAAGTTCTTCATTATTTTTGTTGATGACTACTCTGGAATGATGATTGTCATGTATCTGAGAGAGAAATTAGAAGCATTTGAGAAGTTCAAATGATATTTGGCCAGAGTGGAGAAGGAAATAGGGAAAAAATTGAAATACTTGAGGTCAAATAGAGGTGGTGAATTCATCTCCCCTAAATTCAATAACTTTTGCATTGAAAGAGGAATCAAAAGATAGGTATCAACTCCTAGAACTCCCAAGCAGAATGAAATAGCTGAAAGGAGGAATAGATCTATCATGGACTATGCAAGAATTCTAATGATTGAAAAGAACATTGCTATCAAATATTGGAAGGAAGCTATTGACACTACAATTCATACCTTGAATCGAGTACAATTGAAGAAAGACTCATTCAAAACCCCATATGAGTTATGGTATGGCTATAAAGCCAATGTAAGTTACCTAAAAGTATTTGGAAGTAAATGTTACATTTTGAAAGAATCTAGAAAAAGAAAATTTGATGTGAAGGGTGGTGAAGGCATATTTTTGGGATATTCTTGCAATAGTAAAGCATATAGATGTTTGAATTTATCTACTCACAAAGTCATAGAAAGTGCACATGTGAAAGTTGATGAGTTTGTAGAAAGGACTGAAGAAGAAAGCAAAAAGAAACCAAAAGATTATAGGATATTTGTTTTCATTGAACCCGATAAAGTGCCAAATACATCTTTCAATCAAGAAACTTCTACTCCCGAGTCTTCAGTCACCAATTGCAAGAAGTTCAAATCGAGTTGCAGGAACTCGAGTCACATTCAAATGCTACTAAGCCAATGCCTATTGAGTCTAAAGAACCTGAGTAGTAGTTAGATCAGCTAGAGCCAGAAATTGAAACTCAAAATGAAGACAGTGGAACTCAGTCAAAAGGCAAGGAACCTATATTAGCAAAATATGACAGGAGACATCATACACCAGATTAGATTATTGGAGACAAATCTGAAGGACTATAACAAGAAGTAAGTTAAAAGGTACTTGTTTACTTGCTGATTTTGAACCTAGAAATGTAAAAGATGCATTAGAAAATGAAAGTTGGATTGAGGCTATGAATTTAGAGATAGAGAAAATAGAAAAGAACAAAACATGGACTCTTGTACCTAGACCTAAAGATAAAAATGTGATTGGAACTAAATGGGTATTTAGAAATAAGTTTAATGAGGATGGTAAGGTATCAAGAAACAAAGCTAGATTGGTATGTAAAGGCTACTCTCAAGAAGAAGGAATAGACTATGGAGAGAATTTTTCTCCTATTGCAAGACTAGGAAGGTGTTAGGACCTTACTTGCATATGCTACATACAAAGGATTTAAGGTATATCAGATGGATGTCAAATTTGCATTTCTCAATGGTATTCTTGATGAAGAAGTCTACATTGATCAACTTGAAGGTTTTGTTGATCCAGACAAGAAGGACATGGTCTAAAAATTACACAAAGCATTATATGGTTTGAAACAAGCCCCTAAAGCATGGTATGAAAGATTTCCTAACTATCTTATTCAAATTGGTTTTCAGAGAACTAATGATAATAATAGCTTGTATATCAAGGAAGGACTGGATAAAAAGATTGTTTTGGAAAAAATATTTGTGGATGATACTTTTTTTATAGGAAATGATGATCTATGCAAAGAGTTTTTAGAGCAAATGAACAAGGAGTTTGAGATGTCAATGTTTGGAGAGATCAAATTCTTTGTTGGTCTTCGAATACAACAGAGCAAGAATGGTATCTACATCACTCAGTCTAAATACATCAAGGAGATACTAAAAATTTTTGGTATGGAATATTGTAAACTAGTTGGGACTCCCATGTGTATTAGACTAAAGCTTATCAAGGATGATGAATCAAAAGAGGTAGATCAGACCTTATATAGATCAATGATTGGAAAGTTGCAGTATGTAGTTCATACAAGGCTTGATATTGCTCTTGTAGTTGGTATTGTAGAAAGATTTTCAATAAAACCAAGAGAAAATCACATGATGGCAATCAAGAGGATCTTGAGATACTTGAAAGGCACTAAAGATTATGGATTGTGGTATAAATTTGGAGGTAATTTGGACTTGAAAGTGTTTACTAATGCTGATTGGGCAAGAAACATTGATGACAAAAAGAGTACAAGTGGAGGAGAATTCTTTCTTGGAAAGAGGTTGGTTTCTTGGATAGGTAAAAAGAAAAATTATACATCCCAATCTACAGCAGAAGTAGAGTACGTTGCTATAGCAGTAAACTATTCTAATATTATTTGGTTTAAATAGTTGTTAGAAGGCATGAAGGTGGAAATCAAAGAACTAGTTGTTATGTTTTGTGACAATACAAGTGCAATCAACATATCTAAGAATCTAGTGATGCATTCAAAAACCAAGCACATTACAATAAAGTATCACTTTGTCAAAGAATTAGTGCAGGATAAGGAGATTAGATTAGAAGATGTCCTTACAAAGGAACAAATTACTGACATATTCACCAAGCCATTACCTAAGGATGCATTCTTGTATCTAAGAGGTAAGTTAGGGGTCATTCCCCTATTTGAAGTTCACTAAAATAAAGTTTTTGTGATGCATCAACAGGAACCAAGTTGGAGATCTATCAGTTGATGTAGCATAGTTATGGAGACATTGCATATGAATTAGTAGTTAAGGTACATTGCTACTCATTTGGTTTGTGTTGTCGTGAGCATGTGTTATCAAAGAGGGAGAGTGTACTATCATATCTTTCTAAAATTTGAATTTGATTATGGAAAGTTTGTTGTTTGAAAAGAAGCTATTTAATTCCTTCATAGAGGGATATTACTGTATGTTTGTGGCATATAATTTAAGACGGAGAAATGTTCTATCAAAAAAAGACTTATTTTCAAATTTTATCTGCTATGACATGTTGTGTTTCCATCAATACCAAAGAGGGAGATTGTTGGATACAATTGTTCAATTGTGTGTTGTCTTTGATGTTACACAAATCTCATATCAGTCAGTAGATAGAGTCTACCAAGCTTAGTTGGTCATAAAAGAAAATTTTAGAGTCTACTGAGCATTCTTGAAAGTTACTCTATGGAAACAGTTTCTACCGAGCTCACTCAAGCATTGAAAGATTTTGTGGCAGAAGTCAGTTTCTACTGAGTTCACAAGGTCAACAAAGGAAAGTTAGTGTTTATCGAGTTTAATTAGTCTCCAAAGCATTTTGTAGAGTTTGTAGTGTTCACCAAGCTTCAATTGGTTAACCAAGCAGGGTCGGCCAATGAAGGATTTCATTGTTTTGGGAAATAAAGTTTAATTGTTCCATGTAATGATTGTAGTCAACTGATGTAATGATTATTGGTAATTGTAACTTGTAAATGAGTTGAGTTGATAATTTGTAAGGTATAAATATGAGTTCAAGTTGTGAATTCTAAAGTATGGATGAGTGTAATGAGTGAGCATGCAAGTGTATTGATTGTGAAGAAGGTGTGAGAAAATTTTGAAGAAGGATTAGATATCCTTGAGGAGCAGTAAAGTTGTATTCAATCAGAGAGAATCTAGTAAAGTAGAATAGAGATCTGTACCAACAATTCAGTTGCATCTCATTCAGGTCAACTCATTGTTACTTTCTCACAATTGTAGCAGTGATTTCTAAATCTCTTAATAGAGTTGGTTTTACAACCATTTTGTAAATCCTCTAACAAGGTGGATAGTTCTATTGAATTGTTCTAAAGTCCTCTAGCAAGGCCAATCCTAGCAGGGTGATTAAATCCTTTAATAAGGTCACACCTCATAGTGTGTTTTGTAACCTTTAATAGGGTTGGCTCTTAGCAGGGCTCACTTCAGAAGAGTGAAAATTAGTAGCTAGTTACTTGGTGGTTTTTCTCATATTGAGTTTCCACGTTAAATTTGGTGTCTCTTGTGTTCATGTTATTTGTTTATGCATGCATGTTAATCACTGTGAATGCTTAAATATTAGTAATTAATTCATCTACCGAGTTACAACATTTTTCTGTATGACTATCGAGTGACAATAGTAACTAGTTTTATAAGACATCTAAGGGATCTATGGATTTGTTTTTGTGGTAATTGATTCACCCCCCCTTTCAGTTACTCCATCTATATTTCCAACAATAGCCTCACCACCACATCTTTGATTATTCTACGTAAAGACACCATTGGCTGGCTTCACATTAATGAGAAACAATGCACCAATCGTATCTCTAAGTAGATTTGAAGATGGGTCCTACCTAGCTAGCCCACCTCGTTTTTCCTCTAGGCTAGTAACTGCATTAAAATCTCTCACCATAATCCATGGTAAAAAAGGTTCCAGAGACCAGATGAATCTAATGTGAGCCCATAATTGGGATTTACCTACAAAGTTCATAGGAGCATAAATATTGGATAAAAGGCACCTTTCTCCATTCTCAAAGCTAGTGGCAATCAAAGACATGGAGGACTGACTGGAGATCCACCATACTAGGGAGACTTTCCTTGGGTCCCAGAAGAAATCCACCCTCTTGAACTATTCAAGGCCCCCACCCTTTGCCAAGAGGCAAGGGGCCAGATATATGCAACACAATTAGCCAATCCATCCAATGAAAGTTTGGTTTCCTAAATAAACACCATATCAGGAGACTGAGACTTAACTAATTTGCAAAAAACCTTTTTTTTGGGGATGCTGTTCAACCCCCTTAAATTCCATGACAAAAAAATCATTTATAGGGGTGGGAGAAATGAGAATCAATGAGTTTCATAGACCTAGACTCAACCAAATTTTCACCCATTATCTTCACTTTCTCCTGATCAGTCTTCCTGCCACTTTTTGATGGTTTATCTAAAGGTCCCTTTTTGAAAGGTTTTTGCTGTATGTCTAAAACAAGAGGAGCCTTGTTAATCTTTGCAAAATTAGAGGTCTCCTTAGGCATAAGGGGATCTGAAGCCACCAAAACTAGGACCTTTGAACCTTGTGATCCACGAAGATCCCTGATATCCTGAACAAGAGGGAGAAAATCAATATCCAACTGCCTGGCCTAAAGGTCCCCTATAGATAGAATCTAATCCTCTCTTTGCATATCCCCTACTTGAATCTCCTACTGACTTTTGGCCTCAGAAGAGAACTCAATTGGGATACCTTCCTCTTGGACCATGTCTCCAAGAGCATCAAACCTATTAAAGGTGTCATTAGTCCACCTATCCATCCAGATTCTCTTCTTACCTTTGCCCTTATTACAAGATTTAACTTGTGTAAATCCCTTGCTGTCAACAGTTCCATTAGATATTGTAGCCTTTCCCTTTTCCTTCCAAGGGGGTCCTCTAGTAGCCAAGGGGGGGTTCTTATAACTGGGAAATCTATGAAGTAGATGCCCATATTCATGGCAGATTCTACATCTAAATGGTAAGGTCTCATAATCCAACTACTGAATCTAGGAAATTGAGCCCATACAAATCTCCATAGAATCTGGCAATAGATTATTTAAATCAACTTCTGCACAAATACAAGAAAAAGAGATTACCTTACGATCTTGAGTCTGTGAAGTTGATCCCATAGGTTTTCCTAGAAGCATTGAGATTGAGTGGAGAATATCTTCCCTCCATAATTCTAAATGAAGTCTCAACAAGAAAACCCACACCAGAACTCGAGAGGGGATTTCCTATGTAGAGTTAAAGCTTGTGTGTCGAGGTTTGATGAAGAGCCCCACCTGATTAAACAAATAAGGGCCACCTTCAAAAGCCTTATTCTGATCTGACATGCTTGAGAAGATAACCATAAAATAATTATTAGCGACTAACAAAATCTCCATATCCCCTTTTGGGTTCCACACCTGACAAGCCCAAGAATCCAACACAGGCAATGAAAGACGAAGGCCTAGAAATTTGCAAATAAGAGCATGATTGCTCCAGTACTCGACATCCTTTGAAACTTTTTCAAGTTGAATAACCAAGATTGGATGGACCTTAGCTTTTTGCAAACATCCATTGATTTTTTGTAATCAGAACTTTTTGTTTGAGGAGGATTCTCCTTCCCCTGATTGGGGTTTACCATTTAGAGCCTTACTATTGGCATGCACCAACTAAAGCCAGCTCACCCATCTCCAAATCTCCACCAAAAGGTAGGGGGGAGGTGACACCAAGATCTTCCATTCACCCCAAAGCCCAATTTAACAAGAAGAAGAGGGAAAGATGGGGCAAAAGCCCCTCAACCCCACAAAACCACCGACCCCCACCAAAAATGTAGCTATGGCCAATAAAATATTGTAGGTGTTTACCCAAGGCTAGAAGAAGAATGAACACTCAAAATAGAAGCCTGCACCCAAGCTACATCAAGTAGCGGCCCCTGAAACAAGAGACAAAGTCACCACAAGGACCAAGAATGGATATGGGCTAGGGCACACAGGCCCTAGAAAATAAAAAAAAACTAGCCATCCTCCTTCAATTGCAGTCACAACCCTCCTATCTTCATTATATTGAATCTTATTTTGTGGAAGCAATTTATCAGCATTAGGATCTAACATGTCAAACCAACATAATTTCTCAAAGATTCTTCATCTCATATACCAAGTACCACTATCTAAATGCCTCAATATAGAAACTTCCAGATTGGTTGGGTCCACGTAGGTATATGTTTTGTTATAATTTTCCTTATTTCTTATTTGAAATGAAATATCTAAGAAAATCCTTGAGGCCCCCATTTTTCAAGCACATGTAAATTCCATGGTGTATCCATTAATCTAGTAAATTTTATGTGAAAAATTTGACAATGATAGTGGAAATTTTCTAGACTCTGCGTACTAACTTATGAAGCTTGAAGCATTGTTTTTAACTAGTGAGAGCCATTTTCATCTAATTATGTGGGGTGAGGAACTCATTCTAAATAGGCCTCTATGGGTAAAATGAATAATTAGTAGGATCACACTCCTTACAACAAACCAATTCGTTAAAACTAGGATCTTTATAGAAATGGTTGGAATTTTGAAGAGTTAGAGGATGAAACTTAAGTTATCCTATTTTCAAAATATTTATTTTTAAAGATAAATAGTTTTCACTTTCTTCGCTATGAATTCTTGTAAGATCAATATGCTCATACAAGTCATTAGTTCTAATTATCCTTTTCCTTATCATGATTTTAAAAAAAAAAATCTTAAATAAAAAAAGAAAATATGAACATATAAAAGAGAATAAAATTTAAATCAAATCTTTGTAAACAAACTAAAAGAGTACACATGAAGTAGAATAATATAAGAGACAAAAGAATATGTTATTTTGAAAAATAATTATTATTTGGGTTTTAATTAGCATCAATATCAAAGAATGATAAATTAATACTTTTCCAATTTTACCTTAAAAACATGTAAACCCTTCTAGTAAATGTTCCATATTATCTTTTCATAAAATATGTATTTATAAATGATCTTGCAATTTTATTACAAAAATAAACAAGTCTTTGTTGTTGTTAAAGTTACTGTAATATAAATTTACTAGGAAATGTTATATGACATATTTTCTATTTCTCTAAGTCTTATTTCTTCTGCTTTTCATTTTTCAAGCTGTTTCCCCTTTTTTTTTCATTGAGATCATAGGAAAATGGTGGAATTATTATCAATCACTGTAATAACTTTACACAAGATATTTCAAAAAATGTCATTCATGTTCTTTTCATTGGACATATATCAATTGATGTTGTTTTAAGTGTTAAAAATTGAGATTTGTGTATTATCAATTCCTAATCTAGTCGTAATGTTATTTGAATTGTACAACCTCTTTGTGCATGACAGATTAGAACAATTCTTGGATTTTCTATATTGAATGGGAATCTAGAATAGGTGTCAAATTTCATCACGACTTACAAGGGTAGTTCTAGTGGCACGATTCTTGATTTGTACACAATTTCTTGAACACAACCTACTGTACCATTTACAAGTCCAACTTGTATCCATAAATTGGGATTCAACATAATTCTTGCATGCTTTGAGATCACAAATTCCATATCTAGTTTATTAGTAAAATTGTCATCTACTCTACTAAGATATGAAACTTTAGATGCAATAATATGCACAATAGGTTGTCTAAGAGAATGTAACATACTTCTATTATAAACCCAAACATTTTTACTTGTCAAAAATAAATGAATATTTTATCAAAAAATTCATTTATCTCTAGAAGAATGTTACTCCTTGTTCTTGATATTAACAAATTCGATTGGATTTACATCTCTAGTATTACTGAGTAATTGGAAAATTTTTCTTGTTCCAAGTCTTCTCCATCTTGCCTAAAAATATTTTCTAACGTGACCACCTTTTTGAATTCTTCCCAAAGTAGCTTTTCTCATCTACACCGCACATATGGTAATTTGTCTTTTATTGGAGGTAGCTATATGAGGTCACCAATTCAAATCATGAAAATACCAAGAAAATGTAACAAACATTTATCAATACATTATATCTTCAATCTATTATTTTTAATATATCATGAATAATATCAATAAAAATTTGACAACTTCGAATGTAAATTTTGAGATAAATGAACACTTCTAAAGTCTACATTAGATGTATGAGGAAATGTCTAACAAAGCCTAGAGGCTATATTCTCAAGTAATTTCTCTCTAATAAATTGATTTTCATCTATTAATATGTATTTGATATGACCCATTTCCTCTTGAAAACTTGTTAAATGTTTTCCTTCCAATTGCATGAAATTCTTAACTAGAATTTTCAACTTTGAATGAACTGTTGATCCACCAATGTCAAATGTTTCTATTTTGGTTGGTGGAAGGAGTGATAGAAGGGAGTGAATTGGATTTGCAACTTGCTTTAGATATTTATTGATTCCACCAAACAAATATGACTTTCTTGTGTCTTATATTCCTTGAACAATCAATTACAATGGCTCCATTACCTAACCCCCATGATAGTGCATCATAATGATGTCAAATGAATTTTTCTTTCTCTCACTAAAATTTCTACTATTGATATGGTGTTGTGCAAGATAATCCATAACCAATCCATTTTCTCTCATTTTACTAATGAAATTGATTGCAATATTACTTTCTTCATTTGACCTATATGTATTTGACCAATTATACTATCTATCTATATCCCTTTGACCCAACATATTAATATTTGAAACCTACATTGCTTGTCCATGATGCAATCATGAAATTATTTCCCATTCATGTTTTGTGATATTAACCTAACCTGTAACATTGTCTTCACTTTCTGAATAACCAACATTCTCACTATCTTCTACATCCACACTTCATTTCACATGCCATGGAACATAGTTAAATGAATTTGAATTTGAAATTATGGTGTTACTATCTTCACCTACTTATCAATTGCAATTTCTCTAATGGTTTGTACAAAAGCAACTCTAAGAAACAAAATTAAACAAAATTTTTAGACTCACATGTAGGAATAGTTATAAGTCTTGGATATAGTCTAACAATTTCATTCTTTCATCTTATTTTCCATTTATTTTCATCTTTCTATTCTTTTTATATATCCATGATATAAAGGCATCAATAAATGACATGGTTTCCATATAAATGGGTCTCCTTCTAGATGCTTCAATAAAAGATTTTATTTGCGCCACAATTTCACCTTCATTCTTTGTTGTTACTAGTTTGAAAATTTTGCAAGAAATATTTACATTAATTTTTTTTTTGCTACAATCAATGCAATACCCCCTCTAATAATAAATTTTGATAATAGAAATTAATTGATAAAGGAGTATAAAATAGAGTAGCTAATTATTATCCAATAGTAAATAAATAGTTAACTAAACAATATTGAACAATTATATTTGGTAGTATTAATATTGAACATATGTGTGTATATATATATGTATGTATACACACACACACACAAGACATATATATAAATATGTATACACATACATACATACATATGCAAAGATCACAAGGGCACAACAACATTATGCAGAGATCACAAGGGCATGGCAACAAAATGCAATGATCACAAGGGCATGGCAACAAAATCCTAGATCTCCACTGATCTCCACAATCCATAAGATCTATTTGTATATATACATACATAAATACATAGACACACAAATATGTGTGTATGCATGTCTATATACACATATATACATATACATACATGTATATATATGTATATACATACATGTATATAGATGTATATACATACATGTATATACATACATACATCTGCATATGCAATTTTATCACCTTGCAAAACTGTATTTGATCTTGCTAGCTAGGAACATTTCATTGTTCATTTTATTGTACCTAATATTATGATAGTTCTACAGGAATTTATAATCAACCCAACTAATTAGCAACTAGACCCATTTAGTTGGGTTATGGCTTATTTCTTTCTAAAAATATGTGCTATGATATGTTTCTGTAAAATTCCTTGTGAACTCTGCCCATTTTTCCTAGTTTGCATTATTTGTGTGTAGGAATTTGAGGAAAGTCACTTATCATGGGTTTAGTGAGTTTTATTGTTTTATTATTTCACTGAGTGAGTTTTATTATTATATATATGCGTGTATGTGTGTATATATACACATACACATACATAAAGAGAAGCTTCTCTATTCAGCTTTTGAGGGAAATATAAAGAGATGTTGAAGTTAATTAGATTTCTTATAGATTTGACTATGAATGTCTTTTCTATTTTTAAAATTTTTTTTATTAGTAATCTCTGAGCTTTATATTTTAAGTTACTGAACACCAAAGGGCAAGGCATTTATTGATTTCAATACCTCTCTTGGTTGTTCAGTTGGTTATAAGTATTGTTTCAAAAGATACAAATCCAAAAAGCATGTCACTTGAGGACATGTCTCATGTCCACTTGATGTAGAGTGGACAACTAGAAAGGTGTAAATGGGCTTTCCCACAATAACACCAAATCAACAAGTTTCCAAATCCCCAACCTTTTCACAAGCTCATAACTAGTTGAAATCCTCCAATTTTTTAAGAAAACAAGACTACCAACTTCTTCAAGCACCCATGGTATAAGGATCAAATTCATCCAAATTATGGCTTTAGGACCTAATCCCCACAACTAGGCCAAGATGAGGAAAATACAAAAAAATTTGCTCCAATAGTTCCAAGGCATGAAATGGACTTAGGGCATCCACATAACACAAAATACATCATTGGTTTGATCCCCACACTTCCACAATGTATCAAACCCAAATTTACGTAGTAGCCTTATTAGGCCTCCTTAAGAGGTTTTTGGTGTCTAGCTTCCAAAAGTTCCAAACAAAACTTAAAAAGAATCAGGGTTCTAGATACCCTTTTCAGAGTTATATCTGATCCCAAAGCATCAAGACTCAATTCCACTCTAGCACTTCCTTTCCTTCACTAAGCAATACAATCCTAATTGGCCTATTGAGGATTGGTTTACACAGAAATAGTGGAAAAGTGGGGTCATGGAAACAAACTCAATAGTCCTGAATCTCTATTCACATTCCTCCAACTTCTTTCCAAATACTCAACCCTCCAAAAGGTCTCCTTCTTGTGTTATACTCCAAATGACACACTCACAAGGTCAAATCCTCATAGGCACTTGACCTAGGACTAGTTAGGAAAAATAGAAAAACACATTGCCCAATCTTGAAACCATGGAATAATTGAGAGGACCCATATAATTGTCATTCCCCAAGAGGCCATTAAAAACCAACCATGGAAGTCACAACTATGGGCCCATCTTTGAAGCTTGCACAAAATTGTTGTCCTACAAACCCTCCTATACAAAAAAAAGGAATAACTTGAACAAAACCCCACACTAAATGATGAAACAAAAAGAAATGGAAAGGTAAGATAAAATCTTCTTCAAACAATCATATGATCATGTCTGCCAATTTGTACAACATGGATAAAGTACAAGAAACTAGTAAAAATGCTTCAAAATTGAAAAAATCTCTTATTGCAACTTCTCCCAATCCATACAATCTACCCTTTGTGACCTCACAATGAGGTATATATCCTTCCTACATCCATCCAAACCAAAAGCCACTATTGTTTGAATAGTTACAACTCCTTTTCAACCAAGTTTTATTTTTGAGAAGCGTTTACAATTTTGCACAAAAAGTGTAACTTTTGCAATTTTCACAAATTTTCAATTCTAAGACTTGGAAAAGGTTCCAAATTATTGAAAAAAAAACTAAAAACACATAATCCTTGGCTATCTTAACCAAAAACTCAAAAAGACCCAATTTTTCCCAACTAGAAACTTTGGCTTATAACTTGCCCAAAGTGACCTAGGCATACATGGACTAGGTGTCTTTTCATTACAATCATAGATTTTTCATCCAAGACTTATTTATCCTATCCTAATTAGGTGAGAAACCAAAACATTAAACCAAAATCCACAGTAGTGCCTTGGTGCTCTGCACCACCACTCATGACATGACTATTGATATAAACAATTATTAACCTTATATTAATTATTTTAGTTAATGCTTAACCAAACATGATTTATATTAAGTTGTTGATTTGTATAAACATAAATGGATCATCTATTAGATCCTATTATGAGTTAATGTCAATGCATCAGATCATTACCCAAATGATATTATGCATGAGATCTTTACTCAATCACCAAGAGAAAATATAATTTGTAAGTACAAATTTCTGTATACTTAGTTTGGTATGAATAGTTTCAATTGAATGCAAGGATAATTGCTTGTGTGAATTCAAGACATGACTGATTAATTTAATTTAGCACAAGTACTATGCAAATGTGTATGTATGCATACAATCATCATAATTAGTTATCCTTGAATTTGACCAAAGCTATTATATCTCAACAAGAGATACATGTTTAGAAGGAAAAAAAAGAACATTTACATAGGTACCTCTTCTCCCCTTGAAGAAAGTCACATAAAAAGGACACAAAGATCACAAGGGCATGACACGACAAAAAAATGAAACAATCACAAGGGAACGGCAATAAAATCCTAGATCTCCAATGATCTCAACCAATGTACAGAGCTCTCCACCCTCATTCAGAGCTCTCCACCCTCTTTCACATGCAACTCTCCACAATCAATCAAAACAAATGGAGAATGATTAATGTCATGTTTTTTTGTTTTTTTTTGTTATAATTCATAATCTACAAGATCTCTCTATATATATACATACACACAAATGTAGACACATAGATATGTGTGTATATTAACGTATATACACATATACATATGTATATATGTATATACATACATATACATATGTATATACATACATACATATACATACATACATACATACATACATACATAATATATACACACACACATACGTCTATACATACATACATGAAAACAAGAATGCACTTTATAAGAGTTTACAATTGTTCAACAAAATTAATGTTTTACAAGAAAATGCACCTGAATAACTGTTAGCTTAGAAGTAATAACATGGTGTTGAAATAGTATAGAAAGTGCTTGACACGAGAGGTCTACAAGTGAGGGTGTTGAATAATCTTGAAGACTTGAATGCTAAAATGAAAGCTATCGATGATCAAACACCTATGTTAGAGTTACAACACAATGTGAAGTTAATTTCTGAAGTGGCTTTAGAAAGAGACTGCATGACACAAACAATAGCTAGACAACATAGAGGATATTATGGGAGCTATTGGATAGAATCTAGGAGAGTGTTGTAGTAGGTACTATGGCATTGGAATCACTTGCAAGTGGCTTTGAGAATTTGCAGTCCAAATATTGGGAGGATTGAAAGTTGTGCAATTTGTCATGTATTGCATTTACATTTTCTTATAAGAGTGTTTCAAGTATTGGAATAGTCTCCTTGTGATGATTCCAAGTATCAATTTATTATAAGAGTGTTTCAAGGTTGGGAACCACTTCAACATCATTTGCATGGTCTAGAGGTAATGTCATTGTGGTAGAGGCTTTTACAAAAAAATGAGTCTCGTGGTTATGGCATTTACATAGAAGTAGAACTTGCTTCTTCAACTCCTTACACTCAACTCTTCATTGAAGTTATTCTTCCAATAGTGAGAATAGTTGCTACAAATTCCTTGGAGCCAAGGGACCCTGAACCTATGCTACATTTTCTAGAGACATGGGATAAGTTACTATTGGCTTCAATACTTCATAACATTATGGATCATATAATGATACCAAAATTAATAGGGGTAGTAGATACTTGGGGACCTCGTAGAGGGGTAAATGCAAGAAGTTGGGTTTCACTTTTGGGCAAAAAGTAGAATTTTTTTCCTATTTTTAAATTTTCTTGTTAATTGATGTCAAAATTTGAGGCATTTAGATATTGAATATATAAAAACTTTAGAAATAAAAATTTTAGTGTTTGAAATCTACTTTTTGAATATGTAATTTATTTCTGTACCGATATGATACATTTTTTTTGTAGTATGGATCTTTAAAAACCACTTTTTCAAAATGTTTGCTTTAGGACCAGACCACACTCATGTATGGACACCATAATTTGAAACAAATAAATAATTTTTCATAAATCCTTTTAAAGGGAGTTACCTAATACACCTAAGATTGATAATTTTTCTTTAATTTTTTATTAAATAATTTTATTGTTATTAATTATTAATTGGCTATAAAGGTGAATTTTTAAACCTCTTGTGTATGGACACCATAATTTGATCAAAATTTCACTTTTTTCAAAAATTCTTTTTTTTTAACCTCAAAAGAATTGTATATAGATTGATGGCATATAAATTAATTTAAGAAAAAATATAAAATTATAAAGTTATTCAAGTTATAGCGAACTTCACTATTTTACATTTAGGTACCATCTTTTATTAAAAAATAATGTAAAAATAGTAAATAAAATCATAGCACTATAAAATCTATATTTTTGAAATCAGGACAATGAGAGCTCTAATGGGTTTTTGTTTCATAAAAAATTAATCAGGAAGACCCTTTAAAAATTATGGCAAGGTGTTAATTTATCAGTTTAATGCCTTAGCCAAATCTTGAGAGGTCAAAGCATAGGCTTGGTCTCACCAAGCCTATCCCAAACCAAAATCTGAGGTAGGTAAAAAAAATCCCACCCACATGTTGTAAGAAATGGGCACTTGTTATTTGAAATTCAAAAAATGGGTACACATTTTAAAAAATTCAAATCAATATATAAAATTCCCCTCTCCTCACCATTCGAAAAAAATTGATTTTTTAGAAACGGGTACCCGTTTTTGAAAAGTAAAAACTCGGTACCCATTTTTCACTTTTCAAAAATGGGTACCCGTTTCTAAAAAATATAATTTTTTTATGTTTTAAAAAATGGGTACCCATTTTTTAAAACTTAAAAATGGGTACCCGATTTTTTAAAGAATGGGTTCTCATTTTTTAAATTTTTGATAAGGTACTTGAGCCTAAAGTGGGTAACAATTTTTTAAAAATGGGTACCCATTTCTAAAGAGCATGATCTTAATCCATGGACTTTCATGGAATTGAAACCCAACTTTTTGCTTTTACCCACGGAGAGTGTGTCAATACATGCATGATTACATCCTTGGCTTCCATTTTTGGGCCAGTGTATGGAGCCTATATATCCAACCATTCATTATAAATTGGGGAATGTGGTTCATGCCTGACATACAAGTGATGCATTTGCATATGCAATTTTATCACCTTTGAATATTGTATTTGATCCTGCTAGCTAGGAATAGTTGATTGTTCATATTATTATACCTAATCTAATGACAGTTCTATAGGAATTTGTAATCAACCTAGCTAATCAGTAACTAGACCCATTTAATTGGGTTATGGCTGGTTTCTTTCTAAAAATATCTTCTATGATATGTTTTTGTAAAATTTATTGTGAACTCTACCCATTTTTTCTAGTTTGCATTATTTTTGTGTAGGATCTTGAGGTAAGTCACTTAGCATGGGTTGAGTGAGTTTTATTGCTTTATTATTTGGATTCTAGAATATGTATGTAGTTGGATGAATTTTTCTATTCTGCTAAGGTGTAATAAGCATTTTAAAAAGGATCTCTACGATATATGAGAAGGAAATATAAAGAGACACCTATTTAGAAGGAAAAGAAAAGAACATTTACATAGCCCTTGAAGAAAATCATAGAGAAAGGACATGACACAGAAAAAAAATCACACGACAACATAATCATTGAGAAAGGGCATAAAGATCACAAGGTCATGGCATAGCAACAAAATCACAGAGAAAGAGCACAAAGATCACAAGGGCATGGCATGAAAATGAAATTGCAAAGAAAGGGAACAACAAAAAAATCACAAAGAAAGGGCATGGAAAAGAAATACAAAGATCACAGGGGCATGACAAAAAAATCACCGAGCAAGGGAATGACAAAAAAATGTAGAGATCACAAGGGCATGACAGCATTTAGAGCTCTCCACCCTAATTCAGAGCTCTCCACCCTCTTTCGCGTGTAGATCTTCATAATCAAAACAAATAGGTAATGATTTATGTCATGTTTTCTTTTTCTTTTTATACTAACACCGACATAGCAATTACACTACCAATGTTAGTATAGCAATGGTGTTGGGGATAATTGCAAAAGAAAATATGAAAATCACCACAAAGTACACCGTCATCGCAAATTGTCATCGCAATTTGACCCCAAATGTTGTAATGAATAACTACATGCTCTAACAAAGTTAACTATTAATCTATATTGACTCTTATGAATTGGAGTATGTAATGGTTGTGTGAGTTAACTCTGTCATCATTTCTAGTAGGTTCAATTTTTTTTCACTAGTTTCAATGTCTTCATATAACTTTGAACCATTTAAATTTAGAGGCCAAGGGGTGTTATAGTTACACTTTAAAAAAAAAGTATATTACACTAACTAATTAACTAATTTATTTTCATAAAAAATATATCATTGAAATATTTTTATTTGCAAGCGATTTTTGCCCCTTTTTCCCAAGGCATGCAACCTTCTTACAAATTGTATGCTTTGCAACAGTGTTTAAAATTTCTTCATAATCTTAGTCGGTACCCATATCCACAATTTGCCTCTTGTCTCTTAAGCATGGATGCAGTGAGTTTTTTTGAAATTCTTGAATTAAAATACAAATTTTAAAATTGTTCAACATAAAAATGAAAACCTTTATATTAAGTGAAAGAAATGTTGTACACCTATTGTAGATATACCTGCATGTTGTGTTGGTAAACATTTTCTTTTAGATTCTATTGATAAACAATCTTGTGAAAATAATTTCTATCTTCAATTATCTTCTCTTCAGTATTCTAATATATTGAATCCGTATTTGGAGTGCCACAAAGCCATAAAAACCATCTACATGTGGAGAACCCCTATGTTGCCATTGAAATGTAGGCAAAAGTCCTTAAAATTCAATCTTGTTGATGCGTGTTTTATGAACCACAAAATAGTAGAAAAAATATTGATATATCTTATCCTCTCTTGAATAAATCTCATGTATGTTAAGATTACAAAAAGATCATACGATGACTCCAAGGATCCTTCAATGTTATGTCTTGACTATGGATAAGCTAAATGGTTGATGTGATCTTCTGATGATCACAAGGGGCCTTACATGTGCTTACTTAGAATCATTTCAAGCCATACTAGGTGTTGGAGATATCTAAAGGTTCTATAATCACTAGTACATTTAAGGTCAATTTTTGACCTTGAATTTTGACCTAATGCCTTTTTGGCTTGTTTAATTCAAAAAAAATTATGAGCTTGATAAGTTTGAAATTTTGACATCACTTTAGTTTGGTGTCAAAATTTTGACCTTATCAGGATCATAAAAAATAAAAATATAGAAGACCTTATTAGGCTCATTGACTATTTTAGATTGTGGGTGGGAGGTTTGGGGGTATTTCTTTGCTCTTGCAGGAGATGAGCCAAAATCTAGAGACTTGAATGCCAAATTTGTGACACATTTGCCTTGATATATTTTCCTTCACACATTTTCTAGGTTCCATTGAAAATTTTACTCATGTTCTTCCATTGCATTTTTCATGTGAAAATAGGAATGCACTTCATAGACCTCTGATTTTAAGTTTTTGATAGTTCATTTTGGTATTTAATAGCTCATTTTTATTTGTTCTTCATTATTCTTGTTCATATGCTTCTGTGGCTAGGGTTTGATTTTTTTCTTTGAGCTAACAAATGGTAATGGAGATGAAATGTTTCTAAAATGTTCCATGGATAGATTGAATAGATAAACCCTTTGACCCATGAGTTTTGGCATTCATAAACCCTTTGACCCATGGATTTTGGCCTTGATAAACCCTCTGATCCATGATTTTCTATTGAAGAAACCATTAAAATAGTATTTTCAAAGGGCATATTAGTATTTTTGAATTATTCTTAATGCAATGAAAAACGCACATGAAAAAGCTGTAAATTTGAGAATAGTTATACACTATCTAAGCTTTGGGGATTCAAAGAACCCATTTTAGTTGTTAATGAAACTACTACATTTCTTGTCAAACTCAATATATTCTAGGACACTTGTTACAATATCATCACCTTGATCATATTATAATAGTTGCAATAAAAACCCAAGATAATGAATTTGAAAACAAATTTATGGTATCTAAGTCATATGCATTCAAAGAAGCCAGTCTAGCTATCGAAGCATAGTAGAATGTTACAATAAAACTAGTGCATTTTTTATCGCATACAATGTATTCCAAGATAATGATGCATGTAGTACATTCCCTTTTGAGACAAATTTCTATGTTGAAGGCATTATGCCTCATTGGCCTTGTAGTGGTTGGGTGAGAGAGACATCTTTCAAGAAGTATCCATAGCCCATGAGATAATGTGAACTTGATATAGTTTCTTGTTATCCTTGATGTATACTTATATTTATTTATTTATTTTATGTTGGTTAAAAAGAGATATGAATATTTTGATGGAACTAAATCATTAAGAGATGTTTTCTCTTTGAAGATTTATGATATCTTATGAAAATACGTGACATTCTAGATACTAAGAGATATATTCTATGTTATTTCATATTCTATACATATAATCATTAACACAATAATTTCATTCACACAATAACACATAACCACTCATACAATAATATATTCTATACATATAATCATTAATTTAAAATGATTATAGAAGGAATCTTTCACAGTCTAAAAAAATAGAAAATTGCATATAAATAGAAAAATGCACATAATCAACCCCAAACAATATCTCTTATAATAAAAAATTGTAAGAAAACCAAATACAAAAATAAAATGACATGATTCATTTCCTTTTTTCCTCACTTGAGGTGACCAAGAAATATATGTGCACTAAGTTCCATAAAGACTGAAAATCCATACATTATAAAGTAACTATTCAAATTATGTCATCTCAGCATAGATAAAGACTTGCTTTACAAGATAAGCTAGTTACCTCATGAATGTGGTAATATATTATTTTTTCATTATTGAAGCTAATGGAGGAGCCTCTATTGTAGGTTTGACTTCTTTCTCATCTAGTGATGACATTTCTTGAATGGGGCAAAAGTTGTTACATTAGATGATCCATCAATTGTGACCTACTAAGAGGTGTGAGAGAATTACCTCAATATGTAATCATCAAATGATAACAACACAAGCTCAGAGAAAATTCAATACCTTACCTTATTGATAGGTCACTTACACAAAGTTTGCAATGATTCCTACCAAGAGAAAATGAGTAAATTATCAATCATTGAAATAAAAAAATATTTCTAAAAGAAGATGAGAACAAAAAAGTCTTAGCTACAACACCTAGGACCGCAAATTTAACCAACCATTTTCTATCAAATTTGTTAAGTATTACTCAAGGATCAGGCATTTTAGAACTGACATTAAAAAAAAAACATTTTAAAAATTATTTTCATATTAGAAATTATAGGCATTTTCTAGAAAATATGTTATCTTACAATTAGATAAACTAGTGTAACCATTCAAATATCCATCTAGAAACATTAATTTTTTTTGAAAAGATGTTATAAAAATGGACTAAAGGAATTTTAAAGGAATGTAGTTAGGTACATATTCCATGTATATTATTGTCAAGGCTCCATCAGAACAAGAGGAGGATATGGCATCTCAAATAGTAAAATTTATATAGTTTAGGGAAGAAAAATATGATAAATCATTTCTTTCTCCTCGTAAATGAAAAGGTTTTCTTAGAGAAGGTGGGGGACTTTTATTTTGGTCTTAGAAGTCTCTGTGGAGTTGGAAGTCAATATTAGGAAGAAATAAGTTTTCTTTTATGTCTCTATAAATACATTTGTATATTTAAAAGATGGAATTTCATCACTTCAAGGCACTTCTTGAAACAAAAAGATCGCACTTGGAAGCTTAAAAAACTAGCCTAAAAAATAGTGAGAGAATGAGACTTACAAGCAAAAGGTACTCCTATGGAATTTCTAGAAAATAGTAATACTTCTTTTTTAACTAGAGAATTTCTTTCTAAATCAAGAAATGTTTGTAAAGGTTTTGAACATGGATAATAGGAGACAACATAATGAGCTAGAAAATACTATCTATGAGTCTCAGGTTGACATATTATGTAAGGTTTAAAAAGGCATATAATTGGTTATCAAAGGGAGGCTCTCAATACTTTAGAGGTGTCTAATCAAATTGGAACTTTAAATAGAGTTGAGCTTGGACATGAAGAACTTAGTGAAAGCTCAATTTATAGGTTACCTTCAAGAAAGGAAGGGAAAATGATAAGATCATGTACAATTTTCTAGACCTCAAATATTTCTCAAAATGTAAATCTTTGGCTTGTTTCAAAGGGTCAACAACTTAATCTATTTCTTCCTCTTGGAGATCAGCCAAGGTGGGAGTTCTCTTTCCTATAGGGGTGGGTGGTGATTCATAAAAAAACTAGTTTATATCCACTTATACCTACAACTGGCCCTAAACACATCTAAGATATTCCATATGATGTTTGTGTCACTATTGTAGATCAATTACAATAAAATGCTATAGTTTCATTGGAATCAACTACTCTAGCTTTTTATATGCCCATAGAAAGAATGCATGGAAGATCTATTAGAACATTGATCATTTTCCTAATCAAATTCTTAGGAAAGAGCTAGATAGGGTTTACATATTGGAATTCGAGGTACACAACCAATTTTGAGTACTGTTGAAGCTACAATTGCACATGAAACCTTTGTTGCTAAATTTGCAATAGATCAACTACAATGCAGTGTTAAGTTAAGAATATGGCCATGTGACATAAAGAACCCCTATGCATTTCTTGGCCCAAAAACATGCTTCTTGACCATACCACATTCCATTTTATGCAGTGAAATGGGGCACATTTTTCACCTTGTGCGCATTTCCTAGTTGCTTGTGTAGCATGTATGCTTTTGTAGTGTTTCCTAGTTTGATATTCAAGAAGCAACATATGCCAAAGAAAAGATACATAGTTTGATATGTAAGAAGTGATATATAGTTTGATATCAAGCCCTACATGTTGTAACATTTATCCTATCACCTTTTATATATTTCTATCATCTATATAGAAAATAATTGCTGCTAGTATATTTCTAGCTATGGCTAATCTAGAAGCTGCAATTGTATCACATAAAATAGTCCATTCCTCTATTTGTAAATATTACATAACATGTTCTATTCTAATAAGCCCAAAAAAAAGATATCTAGTAAGAAAATATATGTTTTGGGTAACTTATAAGTTTGTATATGTGCATGTGTGTATTTGTTCATGTTTGTATATGCGCATGTGTATATGTATATTAGTTCATTATATGAACTGATATACATGCACACATAACACACCTACAATTCCTCTACACAAACATATATATTATGTCTTTCACCTTGGAATCAAAGCAACCATTCTTGCATCAAATTGAATCCATGTACATAATTGTAAGTATACCAAAATCTGATTTTTAGATTACTCTTTTCTTGGAACAAATCAAGGAATGATCTGATATAGAACTGGTCTAGTTATAATTGAACATGACTTGAACATATTTGATCCTATTTAAGGTCAAACAAATGATCTATAAATTATATGCAAATCAGAGACTTAGTATGTGAAATTATTAACTAAGTCTTAACCATTTGTTAGGATAATAATTAGTATTTTTTTTTAAAAATTCATGTCATTAGCAGACATGATCTATATTTCCTTTGACTACAAGTCTATTGGAAATAATATTAATGCCTAGCTGATTAGACTAAGAGGGATATAGAAATCAAGTAATGTCCTATCCAGAGCAGATAAGGTATTGCCAAAAATAAATTTAGACTTGGGAATATTTAGAATTTGTTAAAATAGAAAATTGTATCACATTCATAGTTTAAAATGAGATTGTGGTTGCTATAATAACTAGGTTTATTAAGATCAAAGGGGGGTACTAAGCATCAATTTTGGGTACTTTTGAACCAAATGTTTCTAGCATGATTTTCTTGTTGTGATATACTAAGCAACAATAATCACTTAGCTAAATCAATTTAACCATAATTAAATAATGGACAAGAGTAACATCAATACACAAAGTTTTTTTTCATATTCAATCCAAATATTCACAATCCATAATAAGATAACATATGAATACATTATGATCATTTAAATCAACATCAATCTATATATCTCTAACATTAAATCTCAAAAAAATCATCAGTGCATGCAGTATTAATTTAAATTATTCTCTTCAAGGAGTATACATACAACATCAATGCATATTTCCAATAGTACACAACATGATTCAAATTTACAATAAGAATAATTAGGTTGCATTGAAGATGCAAAATCCATCCAATATGTTCATGAACAACTTTTTGAACTTAAATGGAGAATTAAAAAACACTACCACCTAATTTTTTTTGGAAAAGTTGCAACAACACATGAATGGAAAAAAATTAGCTATAGACAAGACCTTTCATAAGTATAACTAACCAACTCAATTATCAAGAAAGGTATAACTAACCAACTCAATTATCAAGAAACAAGAAAAACCTTAAATGAGAATGTTTGTTATGGATAATCAACCTATGAAAAAGACCTTCCATAAGTATAACCATCAAATCCTAAATTGATATCAATATGATTTTCTTCATCAAATCATATGTTGGATGTCAAATAGGTTAAATATTTCTTAGCTTACATTTGTTTCATGAGCTTCATATTCAAATATATATAAAATATTGATTCTATGATTGCATATATTTATCAAAAAATAATTTAGATCCCACCCTTATTGATTATATGGTAATATTTTATTATTTTATTATTTTTTATTATATATACAATATACTACTAATTCTTGTATGTTTATATTTGATATAATTTTATAGCCTGATTACTTTTTAGTGAAGAAAATCTATGCCTAACAATATGAACCTAGAAAAAAATAAGGATCTTCATTCATTGGTGAATGCAGATTTCAATTGGGGGAACATGGAGGTGTGAATATCAAAGTAGAAGGTAATGTTTCCATGGAAGAAGATGATCCTAAGGAACATAACACAATTGAAGATGTTGGTATAGACACAACTAATCATGAGCCAGAGAACGCAATTAAAGATGTCATTAGCACAATTGATGAAAGTGATAATACTACAACATTTGATGATGATGATGAAGGTAACTTGATATACCTATAATTGAAATGGCATACAATCCCCTGTACCAAGGCTCCCAAATAACTGTTCTCTCAGCTATATTGTTGTTGGTGAATTTCAAGGTTATGTATGGTATATCCAATGTTGCAATCTCACGTATGCTAAGGTATGATGTCATTTTTATCAGCTTCTATGTTAGCACACCATTAATGTTATTTATATTTTTAAAAAAATTCTATAGGTTGATAGGTGAGTGTTTGTTACCACCATCAAACATTCTTCCTCATTCTTTTTGAGAGTTATTGACCATTATGAAAGATATTGGAATGGAGTATCATACAATGCATGCATGTCCCAATGATCATATTAAATATCATAAACAACATAAATTTGAATTTTCAATAGAATGCCCTTATTATCACATTAGTAGATATTGATTAGATCAAACAACAAAAAAAATGTGTCTCGCAAGCTTTTTCAGTACATTCCCATTATTCCACATCTACAATGATTATTCAGGTACACTAGCTTGGCACAATTTATGGATTATCATACATGCAATAGAAATCAAGATGACATTATATGAATGCTTGTGGATGGTTCTACATTTAAGGACATATATGATAGGTGGCCACTCTTTAAAGAAGACCCTTGTAATCTGAAGATTTCATTGGTGGTAGATAGTGTTAATCCATTTGGAGAGATGAGATCTATTTACTTGGTATGGCTTATTTTTTTTATTAACAATAACATGCCTCCTTGGATGTCCATAAAGAGGGAGCATATAATGTTGGAAATGATTGTACCAAATATTTTTCATTTAATAGTCTTTTAAAATAATATATAAACACCACATCAAAATGATCATAATAATTATGTTTTGTTTATGTCCATTCAACTAGATAAGTAGCAAGTGAAAGATATGAATGTATATATTGAGCCCCTTATCGATGAGTTGTTGGAGTTATGAAATGAGTCACTATGTATGATATATCTAGACCAATAGGTTCCAATTTCGTGAAATTCTTGTATGGACAATACATGATGCCCTTGGGCTAACAAATTTTTGTGGGATGTAAAACTGTTAACACATATTTTTGGTATATAATAGTGTTAATGCATTTTTATTGTATGTTTAAGTTGCAAACGATAAATGTAAATATCAAAATTAACACTTTTCATCCAATTATACATGGTCTTGTAGGTCTTCAGACAAAAGGAAAATTTACATGTCTAGTTTCTAGTCTAAAGATGAAATCTCATTATTTAAAAAGTTTAGCAAAGAAGGTGTTTGATAAGCATAGTCACTTTCTCCACAACAATCATAAGTATCCACTTTCTCCACAACAATCATAAGTATCAAATTATCAAAAAAAATCTTTTCAATGGGAAAGAAGAGACAACATCAAAGCCATGAAGAATGACACCTTATAGATGGAATTTGGAATAAAATAGAACAAATTGTTGAGGTAATGTCATTCCTTTTCATGCAGGTTTTTGTATAAAATTCATATTTCGATACTATCTTTTGTTTAGTAATGATGTAATTGATGTTTCTGAAGGTCATCAAGGCATTGATGAGCAACTTCCAAAAGGACTAAAAAGCCATCCTAGACAATTTAGTAGGTTGTCTTACTATGAGCACCTCCAAATCATGCATCTATTTGATGTTATGCATATTGGAAAGAATGTAATATAGACACTATAAAAAATTATTAGATAGAAGGCATCAAAAAGAAAAAATGGTCAAAATTTATAATGACATTCATGAATTCATTCATGCATTGAAGTTTTTCATTGAATCAAATAGCAATGAATTAATATTAGAGCCCTTCCTTGGTTATTAACACAACAAAAAATTAATGTCATATTTGAAGCCATACAAAATACTAAATTTCCCACAGGATTTTCTACAAACACAAGCAATCTCATATCAAATAAAGGTGATTTTGGGTTAGGGTTGAAAATGCATGATTGTCATACCTTCATCAAGGTAAGTCATGTTCTTCTCTACTTACAATTTATTTGTAAAGATTCTTGTACTTTTCATTGTATTATAAATTATAATATATTAGAAGGATCATTTTATATTATTGTAGTATGTTCTACCTCTATCTCTCCCACACAACTTTGACAAAATGAGTATAAAAAAAGTTATATATGATCTTTGGATATACATGAGGTTAGAAGTGTTATTTCTTAGATTTGTTGTATAGATATTATTTTTACATATTCTTTTTATTTTTTTGTAATTTTTTATATTTTTTTTGTATAATCTCATTAATTTTTTTTTGCGTGATGAATATCTTCTAGGTGGTTTTCATCTAAAGAGATTGATAAAAAAGACATAAAATATTGGAAGAGAAAAAATCCTCATCTTTTGTGTGAAATACAAAAGTGTCTACCTTCAACCTTTTTTTAATGCATAAGAACACTATCTCATACATCTAGTTGAGGAGATTTAATTGTGTGGACCTATACCAACTAAGTCAATGTGGATGGCTAAGAGACTCTTGAAATTTTTGAAGGGCTTGGTTTGATAAAGAGCACATCTTGAGGGTTCCTTGGTGGAGGGATATATGGTATACCAGACCATGGTGTACATTAATAAATATCCTCCCAAGTTTGTAGCAAATATACATGTAGATCACATTTGGGACCCAAACTCCATTGATAGGTTTGAAGGGTAGTACTTGATGGGGAAAGATAGATTGAGGAAAGTAAGAGGTGACTATAATATTTTATTGTACTTAATTAATTCTTATTCATTATCAATATAAGTTGTGTCTAATTGGTCTATTTATTTTATACAGCTGCTTGTGAGTGGGATGCACTTCATTTGTATATTAAAACAATCTTGATTGGATGGCGGTGTGGATTGAACAATCTCAAAAAAATAGTGGCTCATAAACATGGGAAGGTGTTTCTTCATTGGTTATAAAAACTCATCATAATGGAGATTACAATGTTATGCCAATGATAATTGATATAGAAAATGGTTTAAGAGGTAGAAAGATACATATAAGTTAATTTATCATGACCCATATGTTTAATATCAACTCATAGATGGATGGATAATTTTGACATGTTTTAAAAATAATAGGTCAAGCATCACAAAGCTATGTACTACAATGGCTATAAATTTTGCATAAAAAGTTGACAACATGAAGAGAACTTGTGATTTTGGCATAACTGCAGTCTTTGAGGTCATTAATATTTTCTTTATAAATGACTTTCATCCTCAACAATCTGAAAATAAATACTATGACATTTTCAATGATATAATTGAGTGTGACTTTAATTCCTTCAAACTGCTTTTTTTCGTTGTCAAATGGCACATGCTATGACTAAATCAAAATGATCCTAATAGAACTATTATTGATCATGATAATGAATCTTTACAATGATTAATACAAGGTTATTTGAGCCAATTGGAAATGATCCATATGTTCTTCCAAGCTAATGTGAGAAAGTGTTTTACTTTGGAATTTTGCATAAACTGGGTTGGTCATTTGTTGTTAGACACGATCCAAGAGGGAGACCAATAAAGTATATTGTGATTGAAGAAAAAGATACCAAAGAAGTGGAAGACAAAGTAGAAGATTATCACGAATGACAATTAGTGGATGAAGAAGAAGAAGATGAAGATAATAATGATGATGATGATGATAATGTCAATGATGTTCATGATGATGGTGATGACATTGATGATGATGATGGTACTAATGATGACAATGATAATGATGATTCTAATGATGATGGCAATGATGATGGTGGTGGTGGTGATAATGATGATGATGGCGATGATGATGACGATGACGATGACGATGATGACGACGATGATGATGATGATGACAATGACGATGGCGATGATGATGTTCATGATGATAAGATGGAAGAAGAAGATGAACAATAAAATGATTAATGGAAATGCATGAGGTGTGATAAATAAAATGTAAGAGATTTTGATATATTCATTGAAAATTTATCTAAGTTGTTATATGTTTTCATGATTGATATATTTTATGTTCAAGTCTAATGTGATTGTATAATTATTTCATTGCGTTCAATTCTAATGATAACAACATTGGTGATTTATGATACACATGTTCCAAATATATGTTAAAATTCTCAATTCTTGGTGTTGATTTAAGTAATAATATATTTTTTGTGCATGACTATCACCCTTTGTGGAAACAAGCTAAAGACTATAGACATCATCATCCCTTTTGTTGAGGATCTTGCATAGCTAGCACACATAAAGTAGAGTAAAAAAAATAAAAAAATAAAAAGATTATGATGTATGCATATTGTTGATGTTATGTTCTATGTAATGTGTAGCATAAGTATCATGTAATTTGTAACTAATTTAAGATAAATGATTTACATATGCGGGAAACAATAACCCTTTGACAATGATTCTACATAGTGAAATGGATCAAGAGGTATAAGTTTATTACATGCTTTCTTTATCTTTACCTTCAACATCGAGTTTAGGCCAACATCATCAATATTAGCCTCATTTTATAGAAAAATATTTCACTCCTTCAATAGTATCTCTCATTTGATGGGCTACAAGTATGAAAAAATAAGTATCTATCATATTTATCTTCCTCAAGTGAGGGAAGTGTGGGAATATAAGAGGATAGTGAGACATGTAGTAGGTCTACACAATAGAGACAAACTAGAGGTCAAAAGATTATAAGAAATTCAATAAATGCATGCAATTTTACCTTTCTCAAGGGGGTCTGTATTCTTATGATGATGGGACAAAAGGTGACATCAAGATTTCCTTGAGGTACACACATCTTAAAAAAGAATGGGTACATGCTGCAAGGAATTACCTCCAATTAGCACTAATTTTTGTGTTAAAAAGAGGATATATCACATAGCTCCATCATCATTACATGGTTTGGCATATTTTCCATGGATGGCATAAAGGTTAGTTATAATTTTTTTTTTTGAATTGATGGAGTTTCTAGGACCTTGTTACAATTACAAAAATTGGATAGATAGTTCAATAAAAATAAATATTTATAGGTATGCACAGTTAGAAAATTATCTACAATGGAGAGAAAGTGATCAAAGTAAAAGACTTGTTCTATACATTTATGGAAGGCAAAAATCAATAGGGACCATTGCACATTTTATAAATAGTATGCATCATGGGTCAGATAATAAGTGACCCAATTGCATTTTTAAGGTTCATGAGGGAAATCATGTTTTTGTATGTGCAATAAAATCAATAAGTGTAGGGGAAGAGTTGCTAATAGATTATAATTTGAATCATATAGATACAAAGAAAGTTACTATCATGGGGCTTGTAAGTACCATTTATGTAATATTTAAACTAATTACCTCTAATTAATAACTCCAATATATAATATACCATTTTATTAATAAGTTTTTTTTTTCTAAGTCAACTATTTCTTTCATTATGCTGATGTTTTTACATTTTTCATTGTTACAGGGCAACATGGTTCCATCAGATGAAGAGGCAAGGATGTTCCTCCCACCCCTTCTTCAGTGAAGTTAAACCTTTTGTATAAAAATTGGTGCAATTGTAATTTTCATGTGTAATTCTAGGTATCATCCCCAAACAAAAAAGTATCATCAACAAAGACATTCTAGGTGTGTGATTCATCTAATTTTCCAACATAAATTCCTTTCCAATTGCCAACCAAATTAACTCTCTTAATGGTCCTACTCAATCCATCTTCTATGATAATAAATAGAAAAGGAGATAGAATATTCCCATTTTAAATTCCCCTAGATGATCTAAAGTATCCATGGAGCGAACCATTAACCAAAACTGAGACCATTGTAGAGGTAAAAAAAAGAGAAAAAATCCATTTAATTCAACTAGCAACAAACCCAAAACTAGCCAAAAGTGGCCAAAGAAAATCCCAGTTCATCATGTCAAGCTTTAAAACCATGTATGATTTATTTTCTACTTCTAATGAGTTTAATATTTCATATGCTAAAATAGCACCCTCTAGTGTCTCATTACTAAGAATAAAACCTCCTTGATCTTCGGATATAATACAAGGTATGATTTTAGCCAGTTGAAGAGAAATAGCCTTATTAAAAATCTTATAGAGAACATTACATAAGGATATTAAACTAAAATCTCTAAAGGTTTTTGGGTGATCTACCTTAGGTATAATAGAAATGAGGGTACCATTTAGATCTCTAAGAATAGTTTGATTCATCATAGATTCTTTAAGAGCTAATAAAATATCATTTCCAATAAATTTTTTGTAGGATCCTCCTTGGGCTATTGGTAATATCACATCCCCAAGAAATATATTTTCTTTGTTTTCTATTTTCCAAATATTTGTCTGATGGTTTGGTTTGGCAATCACTTGATTTCCTTTTCTAGATTCTATGGGCTTGGCTTCTTACTATGGAACTATCTTGGATCACTATCCTATGTTCATAGAATTTAATGTTATAGTTGGTCGGAGTTATGTTTCATCTTCTTAGGTGTTGATTTCCTATGTGGTTCTTCATACAATGCACGACATTTATTTCAGTTAGGTTCTATATTTAGGAGTTATCTTATGTGTTCTTGGATCTAGATAGCTAGATTGTGTGTTGACCTTTATCTAAGGTTGTTGAATTCCTTATAATGTATTATTTATTTGGTCATTAATTCATTGAGGTTCATTCCTATATTGGATAAAATATTTCTTATCATTGGAGAATGTGAACTCAAAGCTGACTTGTGTGTCTAGATGGCTATATATGTAATGTAACTAGGTATTGTAAGAGAGCATGAATGATAAGGAGAAGGAAGTAGGAGATGAGGCTCAAAGTATTGGAGTTGATCTGCATCTTGAAAGATTTGGTCATAACAAGGAAGGCCTTATAACTCAACTTGAAGCTTGTTTAATTGATGTGATTCAAGATCTATTATTTATAAAAGAGTTTTTTTTTTCAATTGTATCTTTTTATTCTTCTTGTGTTTTTATTTATTGGGGGTTTAGTCATCTCCTTTAGGGATGCACTAGACTTATAATGCATCATATGGTATCAAACTAAAGGTTGATTTTATTGACAACTTATCTGAGCTTGGTTTATCTTAATGGACTTCTCAAGACCTAGACTTCTTGGTTGTGAGGTGGCAGATTGTGGTTTTGGCTCAGAATTGTATAGGACTTACATAAGTTGTGTTGGTATTTTTTTACAAACCTATTGACTTCTTTTTTGTGGAAAGATCACTAAAGATTGAGGCAGTTTCACCTTGTTTGAATCAGTATTCCACTTAGAAGGATGAATTCTAAGAGTTTGACACTTTTATTTGAAGAATTTAACGCAGAGATAAGGAATGAAATCTTTTTTTTTTGAATGGAGTAAGAAGAAATAATAGATAAATATGTGGAATCTATTAAAGATCTTAAAGTACTTGAAGTAGAGATCCCTACAAAAGAAAAAAGATTGCTAAGAGTTATAGCACAAGTTAGTAAGATTCATATAATGGAGGTGTCAAATATTCTAGTTCTTTAGATCCTAATGAATTATTTTGAGCTTGAGAATATTGTAGATCTATAGAGGGTTAAGTTAGCATTAACTAAGTTGAAAGGTCATGTACTTGGATAAGTGATGGAGCTTTGATAGTTTGGTCGACAAGTTTAGTACATGATGATATTCCAATAACTATTTTGTACTTATTTAAAACATTTCATCTTATCTCCTACCTTCATGTATAACTCTTTTAATATTAATTACTATTGAATGATCAATATTCAAATGACCTTGAATTTTTTATACTTCTACATTTTATGGAGATTACTTATGTGGCATTGGTTTTGCAAGAGCAATTCTTAAATATGGTATTAGAGATCTTGGTTCCACGCTAGGGCCTTGAGTTCACTATGCTTAGTCATAACCCTATGACATAGAACTATAAGTCAACAAAGCTTAGTTTATGTGTATATGTGTTGGTTACTTTATTGATTACTTTCTCTTTGAGTTATTATTACTTTTGACATGGAAGGATAGGATGCTTCTTATGTATGTCATGATTTTGGGTTGTCCTTGCATTCTTTTAAAGATTTTCAAAATAGATTTTTTTTGGAATGATTGGTAATCGATGTACTTGGATAAAAGTACAAAGTCATGTCACCTTTTAGGCCGACCTATAAAAATGTCTGAATTTGATTATTTCTATCTAAAAAAGAAATTGTTCAAACCTATGATCTATATAAATTCATTCTAGGTAAGTTATATATGATATCACACTTTTCCAGTTGAAAATGTGTATTAAATGCATATTTTATACTAGTTTGTGTCCAATTACTAAAGAAATAAAATTATTTCAAAAAAAGAACATTTCAATAACTCTTACTCTTTTTAATGATACTTTTCAATACCACATAAACATGATTTTATAGAGATCAAAGTTAAGAATATTCTCATATAGAATTTCTAATATTTTACTTAGATATAATATATTGTAATTAAAAAATACTATAAGTATGTATCTTAATACTTGAGAAGATGTTGATTTAGAGAAAGAAAAAAAGTCTTCTAAAAAATAAATTAAAAGCATATAATGTTCTACAGGAGAGATTCCTCTTCCAAAATGAATTATTTTTTCTTTAGGTTAGAATAGATTTATTTTGAAAAATATGGTGGGAGATGAAAACTATCGAGTTCACATGAGTTGAAATTTGAATTATTAAAAAAGAGAAAATATATGTCAAAATCTAATTTTTAGTTTTGATTGATCTAGCTATACATGTCATCTTTAACATAATCTAAGATCAAATAGAAGAAGGTTAATTTGTTTTTGGTGGAAACTAGACCCCTCATTTTCAACATTTTTCAGCAAATAAAAAACATCCTTAAAAATTAGGAAAATATATCAATTCTTATTCCAAATGATGATTAAAAATAATAATCTCAAACTTCATCCATTTCTACACATTTGATTAGTTTACTTCATTTTCAAATCCTAAATAATAATATCAATTTTTTGTCATTGAAGTTGAATAGTTATACTTTTGTTAGCCTTTTCCTTTATAAAAGGGTAACATGGATAAATTGGTATCATTATGCATACATTAGTAAATTGTATATAACAACTCCTAATAGGATTGATGATTCTAACTCGGCCTAAGTCCTCTAACAAGGATTGAAACACAACATGGATGTAATACACTCCTAATCGGGTCATTATCTTTAGCTAGATACTTTTGATTAGTGGATCATGTTGTGGGTATCATTCCCATCAAGGTTTTCCTTTGGCCAGGCTTTCCCTAGTTAGCAAAATGTGGTGCTATGAGTTACTTTATTTTCTGATTGTGTTTAATGTGAACCAACATAGTTTACTTTCTTATGCAAGTTGTAAAGTTATTAAATAAATCCAGTTTTAGGAAAAAAGTTTGTGAAATACTTATTACTTATTAACCTCCCCACCCCCCCCTCTCAATATTTACTATTTATAACAATTTCTATCGGAGCACAATTACTCAGAGAAATCCTAACAGCTTGAGTAAGATGCCTAGGGATGTGGAACAATTACATAAGAACCTAGAAGAATTTCTTGAGAAGATTGATATTCTTACTAATGAAATAGATACTCTAAAGGACAGTTATGAAGATGTTAAAGATTACATTGGGAAGTTGAAAGACATGATAGATTATCTTAAGTCCAAGAAAAAGTATAAAGATTAGATCAAGGAAAATGATGAAGTTTCAAGATTGAAGAAATAAAATAAGATCCTAAAGCTTGAACTGAAGATTACTAATTTGAAGTTGAGCTTGAATGATGATAACAGTAAAGTTAAGTCAAATTTGAAAGTTGAAAATGTAGATGTGAGATCCAGTATTACCAAAGTAACATCTGATCTTGAGTCTAAAAAGTTACAATATGTAGAATTTGAGATATATAATACTATTGTGAAAGGAGAGTTAACTTAGTCTAAGATACAACTTGAGAAGTTATGTTCTAGTACATTAAAAATATTGATGAGAAGATCTTTATACAAGACCCTCTTATGATAAGACAGGTCTTGGATACCTCAGAGAAAAGTCAACTAAGAAGTTTGAAGTTAGAAAAGAACCAGGTCTTGTTGTCCATTAGTCTAAATATAGAGAAGACAATCAAAAAAAGATTGAGTCAATACAATCTAAAGATATACCCAAGCAAGTTGAACAAATTAATTAGCCTAAGCAAGTTGATGTATCTAAGCAACCTAATCGATATGAATCACCTAAAGAAGTAAGGAACAAATTCAAAGATAGATTCTATGCATGTAATAAAGTTGGTCAGATGAAAAGGGACCACACACATAATATTGGAAATAATTCTTCAATTGTATGTTTGTCGAGAGATTGTTAGAAGCATGAATGTTGATGATATTCCTATGGGGGAGTATTGTAGATATATTACTATGATGATATGTTACATTCATGACTAAGTTTTTCATTGATGTCAATATAGCAATTTTATGTGGTATCTGACAGAAGAACAACAGAAAGATCAAGTTGGTAGAGATGGCTAGTTGAGTATACTAAATATCCAAGGTTATGGGAGATACTTCTTAGTAACTTGTAAATAGAGTTAATGTCAGATGAAGAAATGATAAGTTTGGAAGAAGTTATGTAAGTTTTGGTGATTGTTTTGAGATAGACTTTATAGAGACATCTTCTAGTAAACTTGTTATATCTCTTACCAGAGTTGTTATTTTTAGAATTTAGGTTGAGGATGTGAAGAGGACATGTTGGTGATGATGTGGCTAAGTTAGCTCATCATAATATTACATGTACAAAAATATATTCAATATGCAAAGTGGAAGATTAATGTTATCACTAAGTGTAACATGTTCTTAATGTGGTCCTATAATAAAAATTGAGAAGGTCTAATAGCTGACTTAGGGAATTGTATTATGGACTCGGTATAAAGGAAGGAAATTTTCATTTATAATAATGTATGGTTTTTGATTGATGACAAGTAGCAATAAAAGCGGAATGAAAAAGTGAGAAGAGTAGAGTGAAAGTGAAGGAAACTTCATTGCCAAAATTTTGTTGAGTGATCTGAGGTTAGATATTTGGATCTGTGGTTTATGACCTAGTCCACAAGGTCCGAAAGTGATTGGTTTGGTTGACATAACAAAGGAAAGAAGAACATAATAGTAAATTGTTTGTTTGAGCAGTGAGCTCTTCTTTTAGTTGAAATTGCATGTTTAGGCAGTGGGTTCATCTTGCATACATTATACTACAACTCTTAATAGGGTTGGCACAACTCCTGATAGGGATAGAATCTCCTAATAGGGATTTAAAGTCTCCTAATAGGGACTTATATGTACTAAATGTTGTAATAGACTCCTAATAGGGTCCATCCTCTAACAAGGAATATTTATATTAGTACATCATCTTGTGGGCATCATTCCCAATGGGGCTTTCCCTCTAATCAAGGGTTTCCCTAGTCAACAAATCTAGTGTAATTGTATATGTGCATCTTTGTATGGTTTTTGTTTACTTTGGTTGAATGGTTAAGTTTTTTAATGAAGATAAATTGTTTAATTATTGGATAATTGATTCACCCCCCTAGTTATCTCGATGATCTATTGTTTCTAATAATTGGTATTAGAGCATCAGGTCCTTGAAGATAAAGTTTAACAACTTTGGGAGTTCCATGGTGAACATGTTTAGGAAAGATAGTCCAAAGTTTGATGGAACAAATTATGACAGCTAGAAGGAAAAGAAGAAGACACATCTATTGTGTATGGGTCCAATATATTGGATCTTGACAAAGTTAGTGAAGAAAATCATTGTTGAAAAGGATTTGGAAACTTGTACGAAGGAAAAAAGAGATTTTTTTATGTGTGACATAAGAGCTAGAGAAACATTGTTGACTATACTTCCTAAAATTGAATACAATTAGGTAAAATCACTTGCTACTTCACATTTTATTTGGAAAGCTTTGGAAAATAGTTTTGAAGGTGATGAACATTCTATGAAATTGAGGCTACAAAGTTGTATTTGTGCATTTCAAGATGCTAAAATGATGGAAGATGAATCTATAAGAATATTTGTAGGCTGGATATCATAAATTACTATAGGTATTAGATTTCAAGAAGGAACCAAAGAAGATGATGAGGTGATATGGAAGATATTGAAGAGCTTAACACTAGTATTTAAGCCAGCAGTTCAAATGATATAGTTATTGATATCTTGTACTAAAGATTTCACAAAGGAGACATTGCTTGGAAGACTTGAAGCAATTGAGAATGAGCTTAGATAGTTTGGAGAATTGACCAAAATAGAGACAACTTTTAGTGCCTTGAATATTCAAACTAATTTATCAAGAAGCACAAGTGCTAGAGGAGATTTTGCTAGCATCAACAGATCTAAGGAGTACAGAAAGATTGAAGAAGGAGTAGCCCTTCTAGTAAGAAGAGAAAAAGGAGGTAAGAAAATCTTTAAATGTTGGGCTTGTGATGAATATGGTCATTATGAATCTAAGTTCCCTAAGAGAGAGAAAAAGTATAAGGGACATTACAAACCTAGAAAAGATAAAGAGTTTTTTTATGCAAATGAAGATAATGATTCTAATGGACAAGCAATAAGTGCTAGTAATAGTGAAATTGGATTTGTGTCAATTAAAGAAGGAAGTCTAGAAAAGGTAGCATTGGTGTCATAGGTTGAAAAGAGATCTGATTGGATAATTGATAGTTGTTGTTCACATCATATGACTGGTGATATGAACAAGTTTGTTGACTTCGAAACTCAGGATGGAGGCATTGTCAAAGTTGGAAATAATGCAACATGCCAAGTTAAAGGTATTGGATCTATAACTCTTGAAGGTAAAACTAACATTGAGGTTGTATATTTTGTTGATGGTTTGAAGCATAATCTTTTGAGTGTTGGACAACAAGTGGAAAAAGGTTATTAGTTGCAATTCCAGAGAAGACATGCAGGATCAGAGACAAAGATGGAAAGGTAATTGGAAAAAGAACCAGATCTAGAGGTAATGTATTTTAGTTGATTCCTACTGAAATGACATGTTTAGTTGCAAAGATAGATGATAGTTGGTTATGGCATAAGATATTTTTTCATATAAAATTTGACAGTATTGTGAAGACTAGTATTATGTTTGCAGTTAGAGATTTGCCTAAGATTGTAAAGCTTGCTAACACAATCTGCAAGGAATGTGTGTTTGCATAGCATAATATGACTTCTTTTTCCTACAGGAAGTTTACTACTACAACAAAGTTGGAGATTGTACACATAGATCTCAGTGGTCCTATGAAGACTAAAGGATTCCATGGTTAAAGGTATTTTATGATTCTAGTTGATAACTTTTCTAGAATAATGTGGGTTGCATTTCTTAAAGAGAAATTTGAGGCATTTGATAAGTTTAAGATATTCAAGAATAGAGTCGAGAATGAATCTGGTATGAAGATTAAATGTCTAATATTAGATAGAGGAGGAGATTTTACTTTAAATGAGTTTAACATGTTTTGTGAAGAAAATAGAATCAAAAGATAATTATCAGCTCAGAGAACCCTTGAACAGAATGACATAGTAGAGAGAAGAAACTAATCAGTAATAGAAGCTGTAAGAGCTATGTTAGCTGAGAATGAAGTATCCAAGATGTTTTGGAGAGAAGCTATGAATACAATAGTCTACACTATGAATAGAGTACAAGTCAGGAAAGACACAAAAAAGACCCCTTATGAACTATGGTTTGGTCACTCACCTACAATTAAGTATTTTAGAATTTTTGGAAGTAAGTGTTATATCAAAAGAGATAATGATATTGATAAGTTTGATGCTAGAAGTGACAAATATATGTTTCTTGGTTATTCATTGGAAATCAAGGCTTATAGATGTTATAATTAAAGAACTAAAAATTTTATGGAGTGTGCAAATGTGAGAATTGATGAGACATTCACGATACGAGAGAGAATAGTTGATTACAATTCAGCTAATGATGTTGTTACTAAGCCAAGGAATGATGGAGTATTTCTTAAGACTAATAATGATTTGCAGAATGAAGGAGATCTGAGGTAGGAACAAAGCTTGGAACCTTCAGTAGAGCCAAGAGTTGAGATAACAACTCTTACTTAGGGAAAGAATATGATAAAGAATCATCCATCTGAGAAGATCATCAGAAGAAAAGATAAAGATGTGATGACAAGAAGTAGAGTCAATGAAGAACTATGTTTGATATCTCAAGCTGAACCCAAGAATACAGATGAAGCATGTACTACTACATTTGACCCCAAATTTTGACCATCAATTAAAAAGGTTTAGGTTGGTCAGATTGTAGAAGGAAATTTTTCTCTTTTTTAAAAATCTAACCCGTGTTGATCAAAATTTTGACCAACACGGGCTTTCACTTTAAAATGAAAAATCATTTGGCCGAGCATACGAAGGAGCAGGAGAATGGTTATAGGTTTAAGTTTTAATTTGTGATGGCCTACTAAGAACAGTTGTAGAAAATCATTCCTCCACCATGGTTGCCAGAGGCATTCTTTCTTCCTATATCTACCTAGGAGTCACCTGCCCTACCTACCCCAAATTACAGGTATATTAGGATTTAACCCCTTGATCTAGCAATCATTAGAACGGTACAACCCTGGGAGTAGGATTGAATCGTTTATTGTTTCTGTAAATTGTTTATTTTTTTGTAAGTGTAGTCTGCATAGGTACAAGGTAAGGACATATTTCAATGGATTTGACAAATCTCGATATATACAAAGTATATTTATAAGTGGAATTCATATCCAGTTTAAATCTTAAGAAATACTAGGGGAAATGTTACATTCAAGAATATATTCTTACGCTTTTGGGCATGTTACTTTTATCAATATCACATTTCTGAAATGTGAGTGTCCTTTAAAGTAGATTCAAGTTAATTATAACTTATTGTCTCCTTGATACAAGCATCTGCCAAAATGGGCAACTTTTCACTGAACAAGAAGATTTATTTATTGTGTGCCTCAATGGTGGTCTGTATTTTTGGTTTCATCTGGTATTTTTAAAGTACAGGAACCGTTTAGTTATTGTCTTCATTTTGTCTTATGATTAGCCATTTTTTGAATGATCTCTTTTTGTTTTCACCACATCGATTTCATTGTCCTTTAATTGAAAATCCCAAAACTTTAGGTATAGGCCATGATTTTACCCGACTCTTGTTTTAATAATGCTTTAAATCTAAAGGTTTGTTGACCATGATATCTACTTTTGATTAACTTTGGTATGGTAGATGCACCCGGTACCAGTGATGTAGAGGCACATGGAAGCATAGCATTCTGACACAATATCATTTCTTCAACTATATTATTTAGCAACACTCACCTATAATTAATAATTGGCTGATTGTGTTTTAAATTTACAGAGCCAAAAGATCCTAGAAATGCAGGAAATGAACTTAAAACATAACAGGCAATCCACAGGAATTTATGTCCTTACTAAAACATGTCTATGCATTGCATGAATTCACACATTAGGATTTTCTCACTGTAATGAGTTTTTGAGCAGATACAAGAGCAGTCCCATTGACCCCTCACTAAAAAAACAATAGATAGAGAAAGTGCAACAAATGTGAGTCTAGATTTGTGCAGAAAAATCGCATGATGGGTGTCTTGTTGGCAAATAAGCTAGCTGTCATAGTTATCATGAGCCTCACCATGTTCCACATTAACAGTAGTCATCTACTCTATTCCCTTTTAGTTTTAGAATATGCTTTTCTTTTTTCGTCATTGCCTTTCATTCTTTAATGCTTTTGGCTAATGATTTTAACCTACACATTTTATTATTAGTTTTAATTTTATTTTTGAACTCTTTACAATCTTTCAATTTCTCTCATTGTTTTATGACTCTTCAAATTAATGTGGTTGCGCTTTCACATCATTGGAGGCAATCCACACTAATTCAAATATTTTAAAAATATCACTTAAACTAGTACTTTTGCAAGCTTATTAGTTTCTATCAAAAACTATAGTAAAGATGCAATTTGAGAAATGTTGATTATACTTTCTCCCTATATTCTGATAAAAGAGTAGAAATTGTTCATTCTAACATATTTCCTCCCAACCTTTTCTAATTTCTCCATTTTCTCCTATTTCCAAGAACCACCTGCCAACTCTTGGCAGGAATGCGCTGTAGCTCTTGGTATCTTTAACAAAGGCAGCATTATAAGATACCTTGCACTTTTACATTTTCTCTATAGATGAATTCCTATTTCTTAGAGAAGAGAACCAAGAAACTTTGAGAATAGTGTAGCCTTTTAAATATTGTAGCCTTAATAAATCACAGTTGTAATAATTACATTGTAAAGCCTTTCTTGTTAAGTCAGAGACTTTTTTAAATATTAAATCTCACGTAATCCACCTTGACATCTTTGGCACATTTGGCAATTAATGAAGAATTGGCAAGGTTTCTGAATTCTTTGCACTTTTCTCCCTTCTTACATCTCCAAATTCCTTTCCATATATTTCATTAAAAGTGAAATGGTGGCATGTTTTAATGGTGACATTCAAATTAATATTGGGCAAGCTAATCTTATATGCCATACAATCTGTAGATATTATCCTAAAATTAGTGATCATCCCCTTCTTACTACTCTCGTTTTCTAACTTAGGAACCTTAACCTTCCTATTAGTAACAAAAATTTTCCCCTTAAATATGTCTATTTGATAATTAAACTTTCCTTCGGCCAAAATAAACAATAGATTAATGTCATTTATAATAAAATAATTTGAAAACACCTCTCGCCTTTTTCCAAATATTTAATTTTTTTATCATTAATTAAATTCATTTTAGTTGAGTACATAAAAAATCACTTTCACTTCTCGGTAGCCCAAAATCTAGTTAGGATGTCTACTGCCCCATTTCCTTCTCTTAGAGTATGTGTGATCTTGACTTATCTAAACATGGCTATCCTTCATTTACAATCATTCATAAGGTTGATATTTCTCTAGGACCTATTATCTTAATTCAAAAGGATATCTGTGATGAGTTTGGATTCCTCTTCCAAAATGATTTTTTCAACCGTTAGTTCCCAAAAAGATCTAATACCATGTCACATAGCCATCCCTTCCACATAACTATTAGAATAGATACCTATATCTTCATAAAAATCTTGGATCTTATCTCCTATTTTACTCCTTACCAACCCTCATATACCAGAGATAATTGAGTTTCCTTGGTTTGGATGGATCTATTTAGTTTCTTTCCTTCTCGCTATGTTCAAGCAATTCAGGTTGCTGAGGTTCTCATTAATATCATCAGTTAATTTTATTCTAGTTTCATAGTGGTTGGGAAAATAATGCATTAAGGGTAGGAAGTAGCATTGAAATTACCACTAACCAATCTCCTAAGAAGGTATTTTATGCTTGATTGGGTGTGTCTCTAAAATACAGAGAGCATATCAAAGCTCAAAGCAATTTGTTCATATTCAGCTTTATCCATCTTGTATTCAAAATTGAACAGCATTAATAGTGTAATGATCTTTACTATCAAACATTTTCATTTATTTTCTTCTTCTATATCTTTACAGTTAAAACATCTCATTTCACTATTTTAATCTATATCTATGCCCCAATTTTAGTATCCATGATAAATCTATTACAATCTAAGACTATGGGTTTACTTTGACGATCGTTGAGAATGAGACTTTATGGTTGATCTTACCAATTAAGATGGATTTTTATAAAAATCTAGAAAGTGTTTTTTCTAATAACATGAGCTATAGTTAGAGGAAGGCTGTAATGAGTATAGTTGACTTTGTTGGATCAGCAGATACAATTAATCTTCAAGGTTTTTAGTTTACAAGGTAAATAAATCATAAACCTTAGTATTAATATTAGGTGTAACTTGCTTAATGTGGACTTACTTTAGTAACATTATTCAAGTAAATAATGCCAGGAGAGTAAAATAGAGGCAACTTTTAAAATATTTTTTCAATATATGAAGCTTATAATGATAAATACATATTGATATATATTTTATCGCTTGGGATATGTATATTTTACTTTCTATTAAAAAATATAGCAGTATGATCATTTGAATCCAATGATTAGCCACATTCATGTTTTGTGGGTCAATTCTCAATGAGCTTCAAAACATAGTTGTTCTACATTTAGATCACTTGAATGAATTCTGAGATAGCTGAAAAGTTCTGTATCTGATTAAATTGTTACAAAGTTTTTTGCATGTTAGGGAAGCATCCATTATGCTCATAGAAACTTTTTATGCCCTCAATATTCCACCCCATAAAAAATCTTTAGCAATAGATTTCATGCATTGTGAAACTGGTAAGGATTAAAATCATCACTAACTGCATTCTCAATACCTAGATATTGTTGTGCACAACATTTTTCTAGACAACAAAGAGAGCAATGCAAGTGAAAGAGAGTATAATAGTTTGTAGAACATGATAGAGAGAGGAATGGTGTCTAATATCATTCCATATATCTGAGTATCCCATGAAGAAGAACAATTTTTATCTGTGTATATTCCTGAGTATTCCATGAAGAAATTAGTGACTTCAGACATAGAACTTGATCAACAATTCTTTTAGAGCTAAAATAAAATAGAGATATGAATCAAAATGTAAGGATGATCTGCGACATTCATGACCCTTATCATGCCCCCACCATGAGGGAGATATTAATACCATAAAAAGTCATCTTATCTAAGACTTCATGATTTTCTGAGAATGAGCGACCAGACAGTAGGGCATTGAGAACAACTATTAATAGAAACAAACACATACTAGACAGTGATCATTATTACAGCAGCAACAGTTAGTTATTATACACAAGTGAGGGAAGGAGCATTAAGGGATATGATTTAGCAAACCAAACCAATCAATGGTAACAATTTCTTACGAAGGAGCATGATTGAATTTGAGTCTAAAGAGCCATGATCTTGTCTGAAGGCCACGATTTCCCAAGAAATGTCTATCTTCCTGGAGACATTATCCATATAAGTTGAGAAAGACCACAATGTGACAAGGTGTCAAGGAAAGTATTTTCCTAAGTATCAGTGCTTATAAGACTAGGTCAACACATAATAAATCAACGATCAGGATCATATCAAAAATTATTGTCAACTGCAGGTATTAACATACCTTGTTCATTTTTGGTATGCATAAATATATGTTTGATATGCATGCTTAATAGAGGCTCAGAAAAAAGTATGGTTCTAGGTTTTCATACATATTTGTCCTTTGATAAAAAAAGATCGATCTTCTCTATTGACCTGTAATAGATTGTGGTGAACCTTTCCAACTATGATTTCCTAGTCATCGATGCTTAGTCAATTGACACAAGTTTTTAGTTCAATGTACCTTGTATGCAGAGACCTCACCAAATTTCATTAACCAGTTCATTTGGGTGCATACATGGAGATGAATGTGGGTATCTATCTTTCAACATATTTTTTCTTTCCATTGATCTCCCGTTGATTGTTCACCGAGTAATTTCAAACAATCCCTATTCTTTCTTGAATTCTCTGGCTTGAAACTAACTGTGGTTAGCATAAATATTAGAGATTATCCTTGCAATGTATCATGTTCATGATTGCTAGACTCTTATAAAGCTTTTGAATTCACCTCTATAATATCTTGTACATTGGGATTCCCTTTGATTCATAAATTTTGAATAATGACTTCCCAATTTGATAATGATTCTTCGCTGTCTTTTTTTTTGGTCCCTTTTCCTTATAAGTGCTTCAAGTTTATAATAACAATGTTCTACATCTTGAAAAATTCTTATGATCATATCTAGAGAAATAGCTAATAGCTATGTGTTTGCACATCTTGTAGTTGCTTCATAGTATAGCATATGATGCATTGTCCCAAGTAAATTCATTTGCATTCTACACTTTTTTTGTTTCTCCCTTGTAGCTATTCATAGAAAACCAAGTCTTCACGACACCATAATTGACATCATTGGTGTGTATGGAAGAAAAGATGCTAATGATATTCAACATTCTCAATTGTTGAAGTCACCACCATAGAATCATCACTACATCAAGATTAGATTCTAATTTTTCCTCTTTATATTTAATTTAAAATATAGATTAAAATAAATTGCTCTTTTTATATTTAATTCTCTTTATATTTAGGTAACCATGTGAAACTAGAGGGAGATGAAAAACACCATTGTGAACATTAAAATGAACTTTTTCCATTACGTTGGTTGAGAAAAAATACCTTTATAATTGCAATTACTTTTTCCTCACTCCAAAACTTCATAAAAAAAAAAAGATTCTCATAATTTATAATTATCATCCTCTTATCTGAGCAAGAATTATAAGAAATCCATCATTACCTCGGTGGTTGTCTTTGTCACATATAGTACACCCAAGCTTTGGATTCCTTCAATTTTTTGGGATTTTTTACAAGAGAAAGTACCCTACTATGTACTACAGAGCATGAAGCTTAGGGCATATTAAAACAATTTTCCACAACACACTAACTGTAGTCTTATCAGATACTTCATTACTAATTATTATAGGGGCCATATCATCCTCAAAACTTGTTAAGGTCCTCTTCACATTGTCCCCATGAATTGTAACAAACCCCTCACTCACAAGGTTTCCAATTGCATTACAAATCTGAAATTGAACAACATAACTCATTATGTATTCATTTCCCCCAAGAAAATGAAGCTAGAAATAGCTTGAAATTTACTCACAATAAAGAATTACTTACATCATTTAGGATGACTTCCTTGGATCCCTATTTGTGCATTTCCTCCATCAACTGTGATTGCATTCATTCATATCTGGTTAGGTGCCATACCAACAATTTTCTCAACACTATTTAGGGAAGTATAAAGAATGTTACCTTAGTAATACGGGTTGATGGTCCCCTTGCCTGCATCCTTTCCATGATAAGAATCCTCAGTGATGAAATAAGATTGGCTCATCTCATTCTTTCATTGGCTGAAACTCTTATGTTTATGAGATCCATGTCAATGGTCCCTGTAACCATGGCACTCAAATGCATTCAGTGGCTTCCAATTAACATAGTTCTTTCAGAACTGACTAATTTTGTGAAGATAATGCATTCAATATACAACTAAATGAACTGACAATCCTCATTGCAAAAGATGCACAATGGTTACCAGTTGAGTGATCAATGGCAGATTGTTGAATTGCAACTTCAAGAAGCTAGAATGATTCTGCCACATCACACCTTTCAACCTGTAGAATTGGAATGTAAGATATCTTTTTATTGCCTCAATCTATCTTTAAAACATTTAGGAATGTAACCCACTTTTGTCTACATAGGATTTTCTTACCCACTTAGAGAATCTGATGCAGGCGAGGACTTCGCTTATTCTTATTGAGCTTTCAATTTGGCACAGAGTCATTGTGATAACCTATATAATTCATTCAGGAGAACAAGTTAACATAACATGAGAATTGCCCTACATGTAGATGCATTCTTTAGTAGAAGTATGAGATATATCGTTACTTTTTTCACGTGTGTAACTTGTAAGCATACTATACAAAAATTGAATTTGAGAATATATTGAGCTAACCTTCTTGCTACTGCCAGGGAAGTTTCCCTTCCTACGCATTTCAACATAACCACAGATTAGATCTTCTACTACCTCATTAGATATCTTAGGATCTATACGTTGTCTTGCATAAGTGATATACGAAGTGAGAGTCGGGAGGTTGAATGCATCCAACATTTGGTCCTAGAATCATAATGTAGTTCACATCAAAAATATCAGGTCATTGGACCCCCCAATAATTACTACATAGTATTGACCAAATCAGAACTTACCTCTGGCTTGTCATAATGTAATGCAACAAGATGCCTTGCAAGGCGCCTGTCTGTTTGTTCATCAGCTTTATCAAGCACTAGGTATATCAAATCAAAACTGCAAGCATTTTTTGTGATTCTTTTATACTTGAGTTACAACAAATAAATTCTCTAGCTTGAATTCTAAAACCAAACATACTCCACCTGGAAAGCAATGTTGGAGGAAGTTGGATATTGTCAATCACTAACAATCTAGGGTTGTAGTGTGAACCACTAGGATTGGCACAAGCTAAAACAAATGTTCTTGCATTTAGAGATGCTATGATCCCAACCTTTGCAATTGAGACTATTTGCTGTTCCATAACCTACTTCAAAGGAATGACTAGACATTGATATACAAGTCAACCAACAACATAGATTATGAAGTCAAGAAACTAGTTAAAGCACATAATTTGAAGAGCTCAAAGAAAAATCACACCACATGTAACATGCTATGAGCATTGTCTGACATCTTATCAAACTTGTCTATGCAACAAATACCCCTATCACTCATTACCAATGCTCCACTTTCTAGAACCTGTTGAGTTCAAAGAAATAAGTAGTTTATATAGAATAAAGTGGTAGGTAGCAGTGGGGGAGCAGGCAGCCCAAAGAGCTCAATGATCAACAAATTGAGTTAATAACTTATTGTTTCACTAGTTTCAGGATCCTTTGATACATAAGCAGTCAAACCAACCATAGAGCTTCCACAACCACTTGTATAAATGCCTTGAAGAGCCAAATTATGCACATACTAAAGTAGTTGAGACTTACTTGTACCTAGATCCCCAATAAGTAGGATGTTGATATCACCACAAAAAGTAGTGCTTGAAGCTAGTTTTACTACAGTTCCCCCAAAAAGTTGTTTAAGAAGCATAATGGTTAACATATGGTTCAAAGGACATGCAAAAAATTACCAATTAATCAAACATGAATGCAAAGAAAGATGCCTGGCACAAGAGCCCTTTCTTTACATCTTCTAGTGCCCAAATACTCGAAGCTAAGGACCTAGTTAGCCTCTCATAGATATCAAGCATGTGAGATAGTTCTTTCAACTTCTCAATTTGGAAATTGGTAGTCAAAATTCAATTTCAGAGCTTGCAAAATTCATGTTATATGCAAAAGGTAAAAAGTATGAGTTTATACCTTAGCTTCATAATCAGATGGTGACATATCACCCTCTTGAAAAGAGGAAAAACCATCACTATTGGTATTACATTTCATTGGATCTTCGGCTCACAATCTTGTCTTGTCTACCTTTTTCAGATGAAGGCAATCAATGTAGGTCTGCATCAGGAAATGATTTACAAATTAGAATTAGAAATCATAGAATATAGCATTAAGGTCCTCATTTCCAACTTAAATGGACTAAGATAGGCTTGAGAGCTTTGCTTTAAATAGGGATTTCACAATCCTTTGGTTTGGTCCCACTCTAACTGTCATAGCTCTGAAAATCTTAGTAACCTACAAAAAAAACCAATGCCAACCTTCAAATGCTAACACTTCACAATAAAAATGAGTGTAGAATTTGTATATCATGTAATGTCACACACACCTTGATTTGATCACCAAGTTTTGCCCCATCAACAAGTTTATCGTGCATCAGCAAGCTAACGGTGTGCAGGATTTTCCCCTCTAGAATGGCATCAGGCATTTCTTGTAGCCTTATAGTATGCTTATCAGCAAACCTAACCACAAAGTAAAAGGATATAGTTGTCTTCAGGGTCTTGAAAATGCAGCTTCAAATCATGCATAAACTAAAATCAACAAGTTCCTACCTGCATCTGTTATGCATCAATGTCAAAGAATTCATAGCAGCACATTCTGGCCTTGCACAATGTGTACATTCATCAATCTGACCTAAGAATTTGAAGCATAAAATAGGATGTGAATACAAATCCAACAAAAACACTTTTATACAGCAAGTACCATTGTATGTAGTGAAGCAAAGATATGAGATTTTTAAAAAAAACATGAAATACATTTGACAAAATTCAGTAGAAGATTCTCATGGAATATGAGAATAAAATTTGGTGTGAAAGTTCTCATACAGGGATTTTTTCACACTAAAAAAATGTGTTCTCTCATATATAGCTTTCATCAAGAAAACATCTCAATGTGAGAAGAACCTCATGTACGGTGTCCTATTAGTTCCAATTAAGGTTATAGAGAGTAGATCAATAGTGGCCATGTCACAATAAGGAGTAAGATCTTATTTGCAAAATCCTAGAATCTAAAAGCTTCTGAGATCACTTTCATAAGCATGAATCTGTTTAAAGCTGTAATGTCCCCTTTCCAGCATTCATAGCATGATGTTGTTGTTAGCCTGTTTCCCCACAGTCCCGTAGGCTAACTAGGACATTAAAGGGGCTTAGAGGTGATTTGTCCTAGACAGTTTCAGTTGCAGGTCTTTTTGAGGGGTTTTGAGGCAACTTTGGGCATACTTACTATTTATAGTAAGTCATCTTGGACATGGCCGGACATTCAGTCACAGTGGTATGTCGATGGTAATTGTTTAAAATTGATAGGAAGACTTATTTATCATTGATAAGATTTGTTATGCATTGATAAAGCCATTTTATAAAGTTAAATTTGAATATTTAACTTTATTAATGCATAGACTATAGTTTGTGGGAAATATTTAAATTAAAAGAGTTTCCTTTATTTTTATAGCACATTGGAGACATAAGGTACATAAAGGGAGTTATGTTTTATCCCACATTGAGAAAACGAAGGATTGAGCTCTTGTGAGAACACTATAAAAGAAATGGAAGAGCTTTTTTTTTGTATGCTTGGATGAAGATTAATGTTATGTTGTTGGATATCTGATTATCGGGCTTGGAGGACGGAATCCCTCTTTACTAGCATTCTCTTTGCTGTTGGAAGACACAGTCAGGAGGATCAAGGGTGTTTTCACTTTAGGAAACACAGTGGGTTTCATTTGGGGCGTTTGCATAAAGAAATTTACAAGGGTTTGAGGTGCAGATCTGAAGTTAGTTATTGCTATAGTGCCGCATGAACAGTATTTTGCTACAGTCGGCATGAACAGTATTTTGCTACAGTACGGTGAGAATAGTGTTGGTATCAAGTTTAATTGTTTTTCTAGCTGATTAGAAGTTTGGAGGGCTGGCTGACTACATCTGCAAAATACTACGACAACTAATTCCAGGTTTCTTCTGTCAAATTTTGATATTTTGCATAATAATTGTTGAATACAATTTTGAATAGTTGTTGCAGCCTTTAAGGCAGCTGTAAGTGCACATCTACATTTAAAAATCACCCTTTATTAGCAGATTGAAAGAGTTTCCAGATTTTTCATATACTATTGAATGTGTGCCAAGTGTTTGTGAAAATGTTATAATGTGTATTATGCATTTTAATGTCACTTCATAGTTGTTCATAAATCTACTCATTGGAAAGCAATTTATTGAGGAAATCAGCTTTATGAGTTTGCATACAAAGTGTTTGACAATATTCCTTAAGTTAAATTTTTGCAAGTCAAAGTTCAAATCAGGGGAGGATATTACAATGGTATCAGAGCTATAAGTCCTGCCATCTTGTGGAGGTCTTATAGGAAATTTGGAACTGACGGATAGAGGGGAAAGTGTTTGATGAAATGTCAAAACACTAAAATCAGAAGCATTTATGTTTGAGCATGCGACAGGGGCCTTATAATTTCCACAATACCAGAACAAGACAAAGTAGGAGTTCAGACCTGCAAAGCAAATAGTCTAGTTCATCCGTATAGGGGGGTATAGAATCCAGTCATACAGACACAGTGGAGGTATTCTTTGATCAAGACAGCTATATGGGTGACCGAGATGACAGGAATACAAGATTAGGTGGAGGTGGGAATTTCGGTCCAGAGCTTGGAGAGGAAAGATTCTTATAGTTATTAGAGACCTTGGTACAGGGTCAGCGAGTAGCAGAACAAAGGGCACAAGAACAGAATCAGAGATTGGATCTTATGATGTAGATGATGGCTCGTCAAATGGGGTTGAATGCTAACATGGGTGGAGGAAATAATTAGAATGGTAACAATCAGAATGGAAATGATCAGGATGGGACACATAATGGAGATGAACAAGTTGGGAACAATTTTGGTCATGCACCCCAGCGAGCTAGGACTGTGAGTTCAAGGCCCATGATTCCTACATTTCCTCCTAGAGCTCCAGAGTAGCTCGTACCAGAGCCCCATATTACTGATATATAGGACCAATTGAGGAGAGATTGGGAAGCTAGAGGGCCAAATTTTACTGCTGCAATTACCTTTAGGGAGTATATGGATGTGCAGATGAAACATATGCCACATGGACATGACAGGAACCAGAGCTATGAGCTACAAAAGAAAGTAGGGAGACTTGAGTTACCATATTATGATGGCTCAAGAAAGTCTATAGCAAGAGCTTGGGTTCAAAATCTTGACACATACTTTCAATTGAACCCTATGCCCAAGGAAGAAGCTATTAAGTATGCAACAATTCATCTGGATGGGTTAGCACATGAGTGGTGGCATCATGGTATGGTCACTATGGGACATGCACACATTACCTCATATGTGGAGTTTACAGAGAGGCTGATTGAACGTTTTGATAGGAAGAATCCAGAACTCCATTTCAAGGAGTTAGCTCAGCTTAAACAGTGGGGATCATTGGAAACAAACATTTCAGAGTTTCAGAAACTTGTAGTGTTAGTAACAGATGTATCTGAATAGAGGATACTAGTTCTATTTATGGATGGGTTAGCTGATCCGTTGAGAGGGTGGATTAAAGCTCTCAACCCTCCCACTTTGCAGGAAGCCATTAAGAAAGCTCGTGACTTGGATTCCTCTTCATCTTCAAAAAATAAATTCCAGGCAAAGAGTTTCCCTTCAAGGAAAGATAAGGATAGGAAACCTTTTCATAAAGAGGTTCAGCCAACTAAGGAGGAAAGTAAGAGGTTGGACAATGAGACACTTAATGATCTCAGGAAGAAGAAGCTTTGTTTTCATTGCAGGGAGCCTTGGGATTTGTCACATAAGTGTCCATTGAAAGCAAAAGCTAAGCAAATGGAGTACTTTTCAGCCAAAGAGTCAGTAGATGGAGATTCAGAGTAGTCATCCGAATTAGATGGAGATGATGATAATTCTTCATAGGAGGAAGCACACGGTGATAGCATGATAGCTTAGTTGTCAAGTATACAGGAGGCCGTCACTTTCAGAGTTAGGGGAACCTTGGATGGACAAAGAGTTGTGGCACTCATTGATACAGGGGCGACACATAACTTCATTGATGAGAAGTTTGTGACATGCAAAGGGCTACATACAGAGGAGCATAGGGGATTTAAGATGATGGATACCGATGGCTTCAAAATTGAATGTACCAAGAAAATCTCCAACTTGCAGCTTCATTTGGGAGATTATGACATGATAGGAGATTTCTTTGTGGTCAACATTGGTGATCAGGATATGGTGCTTGGGATGAACTGGATGAAGTCTCTGGTAGAGTTTACATTTAACCTTGAGAAAATGGAAATGAGGTTTGAAGAAAATGGTAAGAAGATAGTGCTCAGAGGTTTGTCAGATGGGAGACTTTGAGTGGTGTCACTCAAGCGGATGCAGAGTTTCTTTAGACATGATTAGGTGCAGTGGGCATCAGAGTTTAGAGTAATGCAAGAGATGACAGAGCAACATAAACTAGAGTATCCACCTGATGTACAAAAAATAATAACCAAACATACTAAGATTTTTGGTGAGATACCTCCAGGGAGACCCCCAGATAGGGGAATCGAGCATGTTATTAAATTAGAGGAAGGGGCTAAGCCAGTTATCATCACACCTTACCGCCATCCAAAGAGATATAAGGATGAAATAGAAAAGGAAATTAAGGAGTTGATTGACATGGGGCACATACGGCCAAGCAAAAGTCCTTTTGCTTCTTCAGTAGTATTGGTGAAGAAGAAGGATAGTACAATGAGGATGTGCATTGATTATAGGGAGCTAAACAAGAAGACAATCAAGAACCGATACCCTATCCCACGCATCGATGAGCTTATTGATGAATTGCATAGTGCATGCTACTTTTCCAAGATTGATTTGAGATCCGGCTACCATCAGATACGGGTTAGAGAGGTGGATGTGGAGAAGACAACTTTTAGATGCCACTATGGACATTTTGAGTTCTTAGTCATGCCCTTTGGGTTGAAAAATGCCCCTGCCACTTTCCAGTCCTGTATGAATAGAGTGTTTAGAGATTAGTTGAGGAAGTTTGTGTTGATATTTTTTGATGATATACTGATATACAACCGTACTTGGGAGGAACATTTGAAGCATATTGATACAGTGCTCAATATTCTAGAGAGGGAGTCATTATATGCCAAGATGAGTAAATGTGAGTTTGGGATGACAGAGTTGCTCTATCTAGGGCATATTATTAGTGCAGGAAGTGTTCGAGTTGACCCAGAAAAGATCAGGGCCATTCTGGATTGGCCACCACCGAGGAACACTTAACAACTCAAGGGATTTCTCAGGCTTTGTGGGTTCTACCACAAATTTGTGAAGGGATTTTCATAGATAGGAGCACCACTTACAGATTTGACATGGAAAAATAGTTTCAAGTGGTCAGAGAGGGCTCATGATTGTTTTGACAGGTTTAAGGAGCTGATGAGTACATGTCCTATTTTAGCCATTCCAGATTTCACCAGGCTCTTTGAGCTGCAGTGTGATGCCTTGGGAGAGGGCATAGGAGCTATTCTCATGCAAGAAAAACATCCCATCACATATGAGAGTAGAAAATTATGAGGTGTGGAGAGAACCTACAACATCTACGACAAAGAGATGCTAGCAATCATGCACGCACTAGCTAAGTTCAGGCAATACTTAGTGGGAAGCCGATTCACAGTAAAAACAGATCATAATAGCTTGAAACATTTCCTTGGACAGAAGGACCTTAATGACATGCAACAGAAATGGGTGAGTAAATTACAGGCCTATGATTTTGACATAGCCTATGTCAAAGGGAAGAAAAATATTGTTGCAGATGCTTTATCTAGAAGGCCTCATTTGCTTGCTGTTGGGATAGTCATGGATGATTGGAGAGAGATGATCTTGGCAGAATATGCTAAGGATAGTTGGGCATATAGCATTATTGAGGGAGCTATTCAAGATAGTCGATACACTATCGTAAATGATTTGATCATCTACAAGGAAAGGATTTATTTAGTACCCGGGTCTGCTATGAAGCAGAAGATTTTGAGGGCATTTCATGATTCACCAATGGCAGGACATCTCAGATTTTTTAAGACATATCGGCAGGTGAGAGAGCACTTCACTTGGAAAGGACTCAAATCAGAGGTGCTTCAGTTTGTTAGAGAATGCCCTGTGTGTTAGTAGAACAAACAGGAACATTCTTTTTCGGGTGGTTTACTACAACCCCTACCCATACCAGAGAAGAAGTGGGATAGCATTTCCATGGATTTTATCACAGGCCTCCCCAAGGCACAAGGTCGGGATTGTATCTTTGTTGTGGTAGATAGATTGACAAAATTTGCACATTTCTTTGCAATTTTGTCTACATATTTAGCAGCACAAACAACAGAACTATTTTTTCGAGAGGTATTCAGACTACATGGGATACCATGGAGCATAGTCAGTGACAGAGACAACAAATTTATCAGCCACTTTTGGCAGGAGTTGTTCAAGTTATGTGGAACAGAGCTCACTCTGAGTTCCAGCTACCACCCCCAAAGTGATGGGTAGACAGAGATAGTGAACAAATGGGTTGAGGGGTACCTTCGAAACTACATTGCAAGAGAGTAGAAGGCTTGGGTGAAGTGGCTACATCTAGGGGAGTACTGCTATAATACCTCTTTCCATATGTCTATTCAAATGTCCCCTTTTATGGCACTATACGGGTATGATGCTCCTAATTTTTTGGATTTGTTATTTGGGGACAACATGGTGCCTAAGGCCAAGGATACTTTGCAGGAGTGTCAGGACATTATGCGATCCTTGAAGGAAAATTTGCAAAAGGCACAAAATCAGTAGAAGCAATATGCTAATCAACACAGGGTTGAGAGGTCTTTTGAGGTGGGAGATATGGTGTACCTCATGTTACAGCCATATAGACAGTCCTCTCTCAAGAAGAGTGGAGCAGAGAAATTGAAACCACGCTACTATGGACCATTCAAAGTAATCAGGAGAGTGGGCAAAGTAGCTTATGAGTTGGAGTTGCCTGCAGACAGTAAAGTGCATAATGTGTTCCATGTGTTACGCCTTAAGAAGGCATTGGGTCACAATGTGGTGCCTTCAGTAGTATTGCCACCTCTTGATGATGAAGGAAAGCTTATCTTGGTTCTCGAGGCCATACTTGACTCCAGGGAGAGGGTGCTTCGCAGGAGGACTATCAGGGAGTATCTAGTGAAGTGGAGGAACCTACCTGTCGAGGATGCTACTTGGGAAAATGAGCAGATATTGTAGCATCCAGAACTGAAATTGCTTGAGGACAAGCAATTTTGGGAAGGGTGGACTGTAATGTCCCCTTTCTAGCATTCATAGCATGATGTTGTCGTTAGCCTATTTCCCCATAGTCCCGTAGGCTAACTAGGACATTAAAGGGGCTTAGAGGCCATTTGGCCTAGACAGTTTCAGTTGCAGGTCTTTCTGAGGGGTTCTGAGGCAACTTTGGGCATACTTACTATTTATAGTAAGTCATCTTGGACATGGCCGGACATTCAGTCACAGTGGTATGTCGATGGTAATTGTTTAAAATCGACAGGAAGACTTATTTATCATTGATAAGATTTGTTATGCATTGATAAAGCCATTTTATAAAGTTAAATTTAAATATTTAACTTTATTAATGCATAGACTATAGTTTGTGGGAAATATTTAAATTAAAAGAGTTCCCTTTATTTTTATAACACATTGGAGACATAAGGTACATAAAGGGAGTTATGTTTTATCCCACATTGAGAAAACGAAGGATTGAGCTCTCGTGAGAACACTATAAAAGAAATGGAAGAGCTTTTTTTTTTGTATGCTTGGATGAAGGTTAATGTTATGTTGCTGGATATCTGATTATTGGGCTTGGAGGACGGAATCCCTCTTTGCTAGCATTCTCTTCACTGTTGGAAGAAACAGTCAGGAGGATCAAGGGTGTTTTCACTTCAGGAAACACACTGGGTTTCATTTGGGGCGTTTGCATAAAGAAATTTACAAGGGTTTGAGGTGCAGATCTGAAGTTAGTTATTGCTATAGTGCCGCATGAATAGTATTTTGCTACAGTCGGCATGAACAGTATTTTGCTATAGTATGACGAGAATAGTGTAGGTATCAAGTTTACTTGTTTTTCTAGCTGATTAGAAGTTTGGAGGGCTGGCCGACTACATCTGCAAAATACTACGACAACTAATTCCAGGTTTCTTCTGTCAAATTTTGATATTTTGCATAATAATTGTTGAATACAAGTATGAATAATTGTTGCAGCCTTTAAGGCAGCTGTAAGTGCACATCTACATTTAAAAATCACCCTTTATTAGCAGATTGAAAGAGTTTCCAGATTTTTCATATACTATTGAATGTGTGCCAAGTGTTTGTGAAAATGTTATGATGTGTATTATGCATTTTAATGTCACTTCATAGTTGTTCATAAATCTGATCATTGGAAAGCAATTTATTAAGGAAATCAGCTTTATGAGTTTGCATACAAAGTGTTTGACAATATTCCTTAAGTTAAATTTCTGCAAGTCAAAGTTCAAATCAGGGGAGGATATTACAAAAGCCATAGATTCTTTGCCATAGTTTATGCAAAATAAAATTGAGAAACAAACATAACATACAATGAAGACACAATTAACTGTTATATTAAGAGTTCAATTGCAATCCAACGAATTGCCTCTATCAATAGGTACTGGTGCTGGAGCATATCCACAAACAAGGCACCTAAAGAATGCTTCTTTGATTTTTGGTATAATTGAGCTACACCGAATTATCATTCCTTTGACTGAAACCATCTTCTCAATATCTAGATTTCAAAGACAACAAAACCCCCTTATTAGATTTTTCAAATAGCATTGAACAATGAAGACGTAACTTTAAAAAGCATTGCCTACCTAATGGATTCAGATCTGGCATGTTAACTGTATCTCTAAGATTGAATATTATTGCCTGAATGCAATGAAAGTTATATGTAAGTCTGAGGCATATTTATGTGCATAAATAAACAAAATCTGAAACAACAAAGTCATTAAATGAAAACATACTAACTGACAAAACATATTTTTCCAAAAATACAATTCAGTCACCTATATGTGCTTCTCCCACAAAGGCTTGAGGTGAACAACTACATCCATCAATACAATGTCAAAAATGGCGAGAACTTCAAGAGGATATCTAACCATCTTTCCATAAAGGTCTTCATCATATTCGAAGATGTTCATTGCATCAATATTCAGTGAATCACCTTTGACTTTCATTGTCTAAATGAGAATCAACTAAATGAAGTGAATACAAAAGAAAATGTGCTCAACCAATAATTTGAAATGAGACTAGATGGTAACCATAAGAAGCTAGCAGGGACAAATCTTAATCTATTCCAAGAGCCTCATGTATTTCCCCTCAAGGTCTAAAGGATCACCCCTAAGATTCCTTAGGAAGTGCTAAACTGCTTGATTGACATCTTGAATACTTATGTTTGTGCCCCAAACAAGTATGGGGGGGTTGCCATCAAGGTCACCCTCGAAAGACTAGGGCATCTAATTATAACAGCCAAAAGAGGTAATTAATGTGTCTTTCAACAGAACATATTATACAAATTGAAAAGAAACAATTGACTCAATTGATAGGTAGTTCTCTATCCAGATAAAAAAAGTTCTTTAATAAGTAGAGGAAAATAAATTATGATTACCGTCTTTAATTGTCTCTAGTGGAATTTTTGGTCAATTCCTATTGTTGTTGCATTGAGAAGCCACCTGCATTTAGATTGTTTTATTTTTTCACTTCTCTAGGATAAATCTTCTTCTAAGTTACTGTCCACTTTTCTTGAAGCTTTTGGATAACCTTTCTTTGTAAGACTTATTTTGTGATATGTAATTATCGCTTTCAAATATCTAAAAGCATATTCATTTTAACCTAAATATAAATGTCTTTAGCACAAGATATTCTCGATGCGAGTTGAAAGTGAGCTTATGTTCTAGAGATTGATTTATTTGCACATTTGTTCGAGTTTTATGCATTGTGTAAGGTTCTAATAAGGGGATTGTAGTGAAGAAAAATGTTCAGGTTTTTGGTCTTTCATCTTAGTAAATGTGTGTACTTCTACGGTTCTTTTTTTTTTAATCTTGCACTGTAGTTTATTCTAGAACTAGTTTTTTTTATTCAATGCATATGCATATATATCAATTGGTCTCTATTTTCAGCCAGCTAGTTATTCATGATTCAGTGTAGTTGCAACTTTTAGATACTAAAAGCCTTGAGTGTGAGATAAGAACCTTTCAGGTCTTGTGCTCAACCTATGAGACTCAAAATGATAGGTCAAGTTTATTTTCAATTATCTCTTTTATGGAAATCCCATTGACGATCTTCCAAAGTGTGCATAGTTATATATTCATAGCTTTAGGTTGAGTAATATTTAGTTCTTAAGAACCATCCTTTCTAATTTTAAGATGAGCTTATTTGTGTGTGCTATTATGTTTTGTGTTGTTTCATTAAATATAACGTAGAATGCCAACAAGGTGCCAAGAAACTTAATTTGAAGTATCCTTGTGTGTGGAGGAATCTTCGAATTAATCTTCAACTTCAAATAGATTCTAAATGCATCCATGTATGCATGTGTTTATCTATATGTTCATATATTTCTGATTTATCAATATAAACTGAGATCAATACTATATCTTATTAACTGGACTGTGTATTGGCTCTTAGTCTTATTAGCTTTCAAATACTACATTTTGTAAATTGACATATCTAGCTACTTTACAAATGGGGCTTATTTAAGATTTTGTTAATTTTCAATAAGTCCATTTAATTTTTCTTTTCATTTTCTCAATTATTTTTATGGCTTACAAAATGTAAAATCAATGTTACTAGGTTGGAGCTAAATGTCTCCTTTCAGTTTCTTCTAATATGTCCTTTATCCTCTTGTTCTAGTTATTTCATACACATCTTATTAGACAATCATACAGTGGAATCTGCATGCTAAGACATAATTCCTTAAGGCTTGGACCTAATTTAGTAAGCTCCATTTCATGTTCCACCAACTTTTAGGCATTTCACTAGGTGAGATCCTTTGTGGTATGATCTCTGATGGTGTATCTTTCAACAAGGATTGAAGTACACACCCTTGATACTAAATCATTCAATTATTAAGAACATCAGTTTTCCACAATCCATTTGATTTATTTTTAATGCTTCTAGTTTACAATTGTGTCTTAAGTTTTTTAATCAATGTTTTGGATCACACTCTGTGATCTTACTATGTTATCTTGCTGATGGATCATAGAGTGTGATTTGAAACATTGATTCAAAAACTTGACACAATTGTAAACCAGAAGCATTAAAAATAAATCATTCAATTTTTTTAAAAAAATCAAATGTATCTTGTTCTACTTTTGTGTGGTTCAAGAATACCTTATTTTACTAATGATATCTGTGTGCTTTTAGAGAATGCCCATTAGACTTGCGAGAACCTATATCTAGTTTGTATTTTGCTGCTCCTTGATGTTCAGATTTGCTAGAATTACAAGTCCAACAAATGTTTTCTACCAAGTATGGTAGGGAATTTGTCATGGATGCATCTAAACCCAAATTGACTATCAGTGTAACTCCTACTTGACCAATAACTCAACATGTTTGTTGAGCATATCCTGGCACAACTGGACATGATATGACTATTTAGGTTCTCAATATGCTTCTTTAAATGCTGATCTAAGTTTCCTTATCTTTGCTGAGTCAAATTGGGACCAAAGAAATTTAGAATACAAAGAAAAATTTAATTAATTTAGATGTAATTTGATCAACGTTATGTTGCTTGGTAAGTCATTTGCATAATCAATTCCTTAACAAACTAAATATCTTAAGAAGCCTAACGTGGAAGGTGCAGGGAATTACATAATGGAGCTTGAAAAGGATTTAAGAAAATTACAAGTAGATGTACTTGGTAGTCGTAAAGTAAAGTTCTATAATTCTTTGCTAATATCCTCATTATCTGTCAAAAAGTGGGAAACTTGCAACAAGTTATGAGTATTCATCGAAGACTGTCGGTGGAGAATTTTGTTAGCCTTCATAGCTGGAAATGTTCTGAAAAAATTCATTCAAAATTATGGAATTGTAGGCAATGCACTCAAAGTTTTTTAATTGTATCAAAGAAATGTCATTAAAGGAGATTAGAAGATGGGGCCATGGGTAGAATTTGCACTTGCTGAAAAGTCTTTGATTGGTTGGTATGAAAGTTGAACTTCACAATATTTATAGCATCTTCCTTTTGCATGCCATTTTAAGTGTCTTTGGATTGATGGATAGTTGTACTTAACAAAATGAGGAAACTTAGCTAAGGCTTTTAACTATTTGATGAAATGCCTATGCTAGAGAATATTTCAATTCACTGTAGTTGTGTGTTTTGTTGATTAATGGATTAATGCAAGTTAATTTTCTAATGTTATGATAGGATGATCAAGGGAATCTCTTAGTTATTGAGTTTTGTTTGTGCAAGTATAGAGACTATCAGACAATATCTATGCAGGAAGTACCTAAGAACTTTGCTCCTGGTCAGATACCTAGATCAATAGATATTATTGTAGAGGATGATCTGTTGACACTTGCAAGCCTAGAGATCATATAACAATGGTGGGAATTTACAAGGCAATTCCTGGCAAAAGCAAAGGTAGTGTTAATGGTGTCTTCAGGTACCTTGCCTTTTGAATAATCAATCACAAGTGGCACAATTTATTCATGGTTCCCATTTGCAATGGGGAAATATATGAAAAGGTCACAACACTACTATTATACTCACACCCATTTAGAGTGGTCTTTTTTTGTTTCTACCATTTTTTGGGCTCTTCCCTTACCTTTCTATTTATCCTTGTACTGGCTTAGCAATTAATCTTCTTAGGTTCACCCCATGCTTCAATTAAGCCCACTCTTTTTATGTTCTCTTTGCCCCATGGTTATAGCTATTTTTCTTCATTCCCTTGCTATTGTACCTACTTTACATTCCGCTACTTTTATTCTATTTCTAGTTATTTCTGCTAGACATTGGTATAATTTCTTTCTTTAGTTGGCATCAACAATATTTGAGTTTTCTCATTTAACATGATGCAAATCAATGGTTCTGACTTCTTTTTGATTAAAGCAATTTCCTAAACCAACTATCATCTATATTGTTCTCGTGCATCTCAAGCAAGAGGATTTTATCACATGCTTAATGTGAGGATGTTGATGTAGTAAGAATAAGATAAAACACTCCATTTGGTAGTTAATGTTGAACATGGTGTTGGGGTGTAAGTAATAAGGTATGAACATTGGGAGAGATATGTTGGATAATGTAGATTACATCAAGTGTTAATTCTTTACATCTGTATGCAATTTTCCTTTTTTCTTTAATTACATGTATGGTTGTAGCTTTCACTATATAAGCCTGGAGCTTAATTGTTTTTAATAGTACATAAGAGACAACACGTATAATAGTTGCTTGGGAAATAAACTTGTCTTTGGAATGAGTTTTACTATTGCTTATTTCACACTGATGCACACTCAAATCATTTGTAATTTTACAGTAACGAGCAATTTTATGTAGTTTGGTGATGGTTAAGCCTGTCAATTGATTAATTATTTTTCTTTTTTAATGTGAAGCTAACATTCTTGCAAAGCATCAGCCTCCAGTGACAGATGTACAAGGTTTGGAAAATTTAAGTTTGGCTATGAATATTTGCGTGTTTCTGTGATTTTTAATCTTTGTGTTGCAATACATGAAATTGACTTATATTATCATGTATTGGCTTTTAGATTATCTTATTTTGAGTCATTTTTATTTCAAATTAATTGGCATTTCTTTTAATCATGTTTTATGAATGGGCCTATTCCCACTATAGAATGATAATGGCATTTGCATGCAGAGTGTGCAAGAGGAAGGAGCATTCATAGGCACAAAGTAGTGGACTAGATTAAAAAGTGCAATTCTTGTACATGTCCAGCACATGACCAACAATCGTGTATAATCTAGATTAAGTTTTTGGTCTTTTAAATTTTTTTTGTAACTGTTAAGCTTAGTCTTGGTATTATGATATATTGCAGATGCATCTAATTGCTGTACGTAAGGTAGAGATTTACTTATGTGAAAAAACCTTCCATTATGTTTTTGTTGCCAAATTTGGAGCTCAAAAATGAGGTGAAGAGACTTCAATCATTGCTATTTGAAAGGTTGATGCAAAAATATTTACACAACTAGCAAGTTGCAAATATCTCATGGATTGTGGAAATCTACTTGTTCTTAAATAGCCATGTTTTCAACAGATACTGTTTGATGAGAAGATGACTTAATTCTCTATGATTTGGAAGAAGACCCCATTTCAAAAGCATTGAGAAGAAGAGGAGGCTAAGAAAAAGGTACATATCGTCGACTTTGAGATTTAGTCATGAATGATTTTTTTTCTTGATTATATAATCTTCTTGTTAAGCTATCTTGTATGATTTGTTCTTGCGATGAAGAGAGCAGATGAAGAAGTAGCTCACTTGTATGAAGAGTTTGAGGAATCTTTCAAGGCAGATGATGTACGTGGTGGTAAAGCATATGTATGGGGAGGAACTATCAATCTTGATGATCAATCAAAGGCTGGAACTGAAGGTTTATGTGAATATGTACTCAGGTCTTTTGTTGCCCAATTGGTCTATTTCCACCTTGTTAACAAAGGGGTTTTTCTATTTATTTCATAATAATAGGTGTGTCATCCAAAGATGGGGCTTCTGGTTCGAAGAAAGGAAGCATATATTTGCACAAATACTAGATTATTGCTAATTCTTGGCATGTATTTCTCAGAAAACAATAGGCTCTTAAAACTAATAAGGGTTCATTGAAGTTTGAACATGTACTCCCACATGGGGCAGCTTGCTACACTTGCATTTCTAATTATTCCTAACTTTTGAGCTATCTAACTAAACTTTAAGATTGAAAGAGGAGATGCAAATTTTCTCTGTAATAGGCAAATTTCAAATTTGTCATCATTCTAGTTATTTTTCCTGGGTATTGTTGCCCTTATCATGTTTAGAGCATCGATATGCTTTTTTTATATTATCTACATAACAATCAGCTAGTTAATCTTGGATTTCTTAGAAGCAAACATTTCTTCCTTAGATTGGGTTTTCTTCATTTATGTTGATATTAGAGCAAGAAGTTGGTCAAGCTAGTGCAATCTACAACTGTGACGGCGTATTACTGTCTGATGACCATACCTCTGTAGATCACCTTGGAATGCTATAGTTATCCTTGTTGGACATCATCTTCTATGATACCATTTTGATTTAGTGATACAGAAATCCAAGATTTAATCTACTTATCACTAGATATATATATACACACATATATATATATACATATATATATACATATACATATATATATATACATATGTATATATATACATATATGTATATGTATATATGTATATATATATATACATATGTATATATATACATATATATATACATATGTATATATATATGTATATATATGTATATATACATATGTATATATATATGTATATATATACATATATATATACATATGTATATATATATGTATATGTATATATGTATATATATATATACATATGTATATATATATGTATATGTATATGTATATATGTATATATATATATATACATATGTATATATATATATATGTATATGTATCACATATACATATATATATATATATATACATATATATGTATATATATATGTATATGTATATATACATATATATATATGTATATGTATCATATATGTATATATGTATATATATATATGTATATATGTATATATATATATGTATATATGTATATATATATGTATATGTATATATATATATATATATATATATATATATATATATATATATATATATATTATAGATAAATCTATAGGTACAACAGGTCTTGTGATGAACTCTAAACTAAATACGTGCTAAAGCTATTGGGCTCTATTGGTTGCACACTTGAGAAGAACTCCTATTTGCTAGCCTAAGGTATTGTAAAGGGATAGAAATATGGGACCCTCCAATGGTAGTATAGGTCATTATGAGTAGGTTTTACACGTCAAGCTATAACTTTTCTTATACAATAGAAGTATAATGGATTTATAAAGGATATGGTTCTACACTTTTGGAGTGTTGTCATTCTGTATATATATTTGGAATATCCCTTGAAAGTTAATTTTTTGGCACAATAACTAAATCCAATATTTTTAATGGATCACAGGTGTTGGGGTCCCAGCTCTGGGCCTTCTAATCAGGAAAATGTTGAGAGCATAAACTATAATGTATTAGTGTGTGTATCTTCTCGTTGATCATATTAATAGAGCCCTATTTAATACATTCAAATAGAAATATGCCATTTATTACTCAAAGGTTTTGTTTAAGGATAGATTTTATTGGAATCTCCAAAGTTTTGAAGCCTGCCGGTTATTTTTGGCAGCTGTTGGATGCAAAATTGCAAGTTTGCATACACAATTAAAGTGCAAACAATTTCCAAGGCATGTGCCTCCCTTTGGTTTTGGAAGGATACTATTTATAGATTATTTATAGAACATTCCTTTGATATTGCATGTTTGACATGATCATGAAACCCAATTTTTTTGTACATTTTGAAGGATATGGGGCATAGTATATGGCCCTCTGGTTGGCTACATATTACAACAGTCTGTACTATAATACTTTTGTGTATGATTTGTCATCACCATGCAGTCTCCAAGAGCATTTATGAAACTGAGTTGGCTGTCCAAATCTATCATGAGAGTCTATAGGTACGTGTCTATCTTTAAGATTGATGTTTCTTGGCAATTCAAATGAGAAAACTTAAATAGAGACAATTTTGCATCTAATTCTAATTCAAATCATATCATGACTGAAATTTGCATCTACTTCTATTGTGATAATTTGATTTCCTTTGCACATTTAAAGAGCTGGAATTGGCAAATTGGTCTTTACTATAGTACACAACACACAGTGACACCAAAATACTATCATGAATCTTGTGTCTCATTTGCATAGCTTCAGGATATAGTTATGGACTTCAACCATAATGTGCATTGAAGGTTTAAAATTTAGTTATTTCTGGAGTATCTTAATTTTCCAACATTTTGTTTCTTGACTATTCACATTTTGGGTTGACTACATTTTTCTCTTTTCTCATTCAGATTAACTATTTGTTCTGTACGATGATGCTTTGCCCATTAATGCTCAACATGAGCTTTGATTGAAGATGCCTTTGCCAATGGAATAATTTAATTGTGGGATGTTGAAGCTTGTACCACTCACAAGGTGTTCTTGCTTTAACTAACATTACCCCTAGATGCTCATTTGTTTAATGCAGAATAAGCCTTTTCCAAATGTCATCAGTCATTAAATAAGCAAGGAATATATCATTCACAATGCTGGATTTTTAGGGCTTGTTAAGTTTATTTCCTTGGTACATTCAAACTAAAAGTTTACCTATGGGAGTGAAGAACGAAACTTAATTTGTTATGTTGATTTGAATTTTGAACTGTACTTGAGGTTGTTAGATGATTTTCATAGGTGGTAGAGTTTGGCTTCCCACCCACCAATCACATTTTGATTTGATTGGGAGACTCAAAAACATGATTGATAGTTTCATTTTGTGCATATTCTGCAATCATTGCATTCCATGGACTTCCACTCTCATTCATTTCTCTATCGCACATGGATGATTGATGAAAATTGTTTGAAGGGCTTGGAATGCCCATATTTTATTTTAATGTGTGTGTCTTATAAAAATGTCAATGTGGAGAACATACTATGTTAAGGAATTCTATTAAATATTTCATTGCCTTGTTTACATGTCTGCAGAAAAGCACATATCTTCAATGTTGAATAATTATTGCACTTTAGGGGCACCTTGTAATAATTACATTTGATGAAAAAGAAAGTTTATAGGCATTATTTTGCACACTTATTGTGCCTTATCTTTTTTTACATATTCACAATATCATCTTCATGACACTTTATGTTGTATTTTCCTAAACACTATCACATTGTCTCTTTGGGATCCTTTGTACATGATTTGGTATATTATTTTTTCTTTAATTAGGATTGTTGTTTGGAGATTGCAGTGTGGAAGAGTGTACTCATTACTTGGAGACAATCAAAACATACAAGAACAAGCTAGCTAACAGTATTCTAGAGCATACTGACAATGACTATCTATCATGAGTATTCTTCATACCTCTATTGAATAAAAGTTGTGCACTGTTCATGTAGATTTAATAAAATGATTTATGTTTTAAGTTCAAATTTTCAAACATATAATAGTCATTTAGATTTTGGAGGGAAGTATTAGTTTTAGACTTGAACCTTTCAACCCAATGGTGGTTGCATTCGTTATATTGTGAAGTCTTATATATGTAAGAGGGAGCCACTGTTACAGATATAGAAGAGGGAGTCGGGTGTATGGATTGGTGTAATACCACAAGCAATAAAACTTCAATTTTTGCAAGATTTCCTTGATCCTTTGGGGTCTCATATCAAGTTGGTTTTCTTTATTAATGCATTGATAGGAGTTATTAACCATCCACATTTCTAATTGATGTTTTCCACATTGTGTTAAACTTGCTGCCACACCAGTTGTAGAACCAGTGACTTCTTTTAACTATTTACTTTCTGCAATAGGATTTAAGAATAATGGAAATCATTCCATGAGTATGGGGGCTTGATATTCATGGAATGATCAGAATTGACTGCATGTATTATAAGTTACTAACTAGGCACATGCAGGATTAAACAAGATAGGAGTGATCTCAGTTAAACAACAACATGACAATTGAACTATTCACCTAGGACTCCACATTTTGCATGCATGTCTACCAGGGTAGTTGCAACTTAAAAAAATATATTCTCTCAATATATCTATTTTGTGCATATCCAACAACCATGGCTTTTGATGACCACATTATGTTTAGGCATCCTGTCAAATAGTTCACATGACTTATCTATGCTTCCATTCTGTAAGCATGTCTCCCAAGGAAAATGCTACTATTTCATCTACACCATCTGACAGAATCCTTTATGCTTTGATGGATGCCTATATTATATCCCAAAGCTCTCATTCAATAGTTATGAGATGATCAATCAAGAGGAAACAATTGAGAGCTTAGAGTGACACAATTTTTAGATGATCATATGAAATGAAATGGGCATGCGAGTAGATAGAAACTAGAAAGACATTGTGTATAGATGAAGGCATGAAATGGATGGTTTTCAAGCACTCAGCACAAACACTTAGCATTCAATACATATCATCATTAGAGATCAAATGGATGTGTGGGATTATACACATAGTGAATAATAAAGGAGGGAATTGAACCCCCTGAGGCTCACACTTGTTGAGGTCCACTTCAGCAATGGCCCTTCCTATGAAATTGCTATCGAAAACCTTTCTAATGAGATAATGTGTTATGAGCTCTTCATTAGTGGGATGGAACATGAATCCAGGAGGTAGTTGTGCATCACCCATATCATGATTGTAACTAAAGTTAAGAGCCTATATTATTGAATTCTCTTCCCTATCACCCATATTCATTTCCTTTGCTATTCATGCTTCACATGGGAGTCTTTTTATATGATGATTTATCATCAATCATGTCCATTCACTACCAAACAATTCATATTCTACAAATTCAAGATGCTAGAACTTTGTGGATGTGCAGGCCATTTGAACATACCATAGGGAGGATGACGAACTTATTCTCAACTGTCAAACTTAGGAAAGTGATACAAATTGTAGAATCTTAACATATAGTTGTTCAAATTATGTATCTCCTAAATTATTTCCTTTTAGTGTATAACTTGTTGTGCATAGTTGCCAAGTTTTCTTATTGTATCAGGCATATTAATGAAGAAGCATATTAGTTACTATCGATGTTTTTTAGGAATTCTATAAAACAGTTCACATCCTTGCTTATGATATGACATTTTGCATGCATCTTGCACTCTCTCATTTGGCTGATGATGGATTACAGAGAGTGATCTAAAACGATGATGCTAAAAAACACACACAATCAAATCCAAAACGAACTTGCATTACAAATGGATTGTGGAAATCTGATATTGTTAATTTTGCATGCATGTCTACCAAAACAATCACAACTTAAACATATATACAAATTGTAGAATCTTAACATATAGTTGTTCAAATTCTGTATCTCCTAAATTATTTCCTTTTAGAGTATAACTTGTTGTGCAGAGTTGCCAAGTTTTCTTATTGTATCAGGCATATTAATGAAGAAGCATATTAGTTACTATCGATGTTTTTCAGGAATTCTATAAAATAGTTCACATCCTTGCTTATGATATGACATTTTGCATGCATCCTGCACTCTCTCATTTGGCTGATGATGGATTACGGAGAGTGATCTGAAATGATGATGCTAAAAAACACACACAATCAAATCCAAAATGAACTTGCATTACAAATGGATTGTGGAAATCTAATATTGTTAATTTTGCATGCATGTCTACCAGGACAATCACAACTTAAACATATATATTTATATGTTTAAGTTGTGATTGTCCAATATATATGTTTAAGTTGTGATTGTACTGGTAGACATTCATGCAAAATTAACAATATCATATTTCCACAATCCATTTGTAATGAAAGTTCGTTTTGGATTTGATTGTGTGTGTTTTTTAGCATCATCATTTCAGATCACTCTTCGTAATCCATCATCAGCTGGTAGAGAGAGTGCAAGATGCATGCAAAATGTCATATCATACGTAGGGATGTGAACTATTTTATAGAATGCCTAAAAAAAAAATTACACCCAGGTGTTGGTAGAAATTTCTACCTTCATTGGTCAAAATTTTTGACCTTCATTAGTCATAATTTCTACCTTCATTGGTCAAAATTTTCTACCTTCATTGGTTGAAATTTTTACATTTATTGGTCAAAATTTTCTACCTTCATTGGTTAAAATTTCTACCTTCATTGGTCAAAATTTCTACCTTTATTGGTCAAAATTTTCTACCTTCATTGGTCAAAATTTCTACCTTTATTGGTTGAAATTTTCTTCCTTCATTGGTCAAAATTTCTACCTTTATTGGTTGAAATTTTGTACCTTCATTGGTCAAAATTTTGACCAATTCCTAGCAAAACTTGCACTATGGCTATGGATGTTTTTCAACCAATGTATTGGTCAAAATTTTGACCAACCTGTTGGTTGGTCAAAATTTTGAGCTGAAAATTTTTGACCAATGGGTTGGTCAAAGTTTGGTCAAAAAATGGGTCAAAATTTTGACCAATAATGGTCGAAAAATGGTCTCAAATGTACTAGTGATGTAAAGATGATTATGGGAAACAAGTTATGAAAGAAGAATTGGATCAGATAGTAAAGAACAAGACATGGGAACTAGTTCCTAGACTAGTAGACAAGAATGTGATAGGAACTAAATGGGTATTCAGGAACAACATGAATAAACAAGGTGAAGTTGTAAGGAACAAGGCAAGATTGGTATGCAAAGGTTACTCATAGCAAGAAGGAATAGATTATGAGGAGACATGCACTCCAGTTGTTAGAATAGAAGCAATAAAATTATTCTTAGCCTAGATATGCAGCACAAACGAAATTAAAAGTGTATCAGATGGATGTCAAGTTAGCATTTTTGAATGGAGAACTTGAAGAAGAAGTGTACATAGAGCAGCGTGAAGGTTGTCCTTTGACAGATGAAAAGGACATAGTATGCAAACTAAAGAAAGCATTGAATGGCTTGAAGCAAGCATCAATAACCTAGTATGTGAGGTTGGACAAGTATTTGACAAAGCTTGGATATAGCAAAGGTATGGCAGATAGTTTGATGATTTTGGTAATATTTGTTAATGATATCATATTTGGAGGAAATGATGAAGAAAGCAAGAAGTTTATAGAAAAAATGAAGAAAGAATTTGAGATGAGTCTGATAGGAGAAATGAAATATTTTCTAAGATTGCAGATTGTATAGAATAAAGAAGGAATCATTATTTCTTAGACTAAGTACTTCAAAGATTTACTAAAACAGTTTGGTTTGGAAACATGCAAACCCATTGGAACACCTATGGTAATTGGACACAATTTATCTATGAAGAATGAGACACCTATTGTTGAGTAGAAAAAGTACAAATCTATGATTGGAGGAGTGCAATATCTGACTCACACAAAGCTAGATATAGCAAATGCAGTTGAAATTTTTGCAAGCTTCCAAGATGATCCTAGAGAAACACATTATGTAGTAGTAAAAAGGATATTTAGATATCTGAAAGGAACATTTGAGTTTGAATTATGGTATAACACATCTAATGACTTTACCCTATGTGCTTATATTTCTGTTGATTGGGTATGAAGTATGGATGACATAAAAAGTAGTAGTAGAGGTGCCTTCTTTCTTGGAGGAAGATTGGTTTCTTGGTTAAAAAACAAGCAAGATTTTACATCGCAAAGTACAACAAAAGTAGAATATGTTGCAATAGCAAACAATTGCAATCAAGTTGTTTGGATGAAGTAGATATTGAATGATATAAGGGTAGAGATCAATGAGCCTATTTTTATACATTGTGATAACACAAGCATGATAAATATGCCTAAGAATCCAGTATTACATTCAAAGACTAAGTACATTTCTATTAAGTGTCACATGTTGAGAGAGAAATTTGTAGAAAAGGAAATTAGACTGGAGTATGTGAGCACTAAAGAGTAGATTGTAGATATATTCACTATGCTTCTTCCTAGAGAGACTGTTTAGTATTTTCAAGGTATGATTGGGGTTATGCCCCTTCCTACATCAGAGTAGAAGATGTAAGAGTGCATGAGTCCAGTGTAACATAGTACCATTTTTGTCTGGACTAAATGCTGATGCTTCTTGTATGGGGGACTATCTCTGATGAATACAGTCATCTAGGACTCCTATTGGATGTTTCTCTAAATAGTGTCTTTGGACACTAGAGCTAAGTAAGAATTAGTTATTGTAGAATTTAATGTAGAAAGTTGGTTGCTGAAACCTTTGACATTGATGTCAATGGGGGAGAATTTTAGCATGAAAAATAGCATGTACAACATGATAGTTGGAGAAGTTCAACATGAAAAATAGCATGCACAACATGACAATTGGGAAAGTTCAGCATGAATATAGTATGTTTAGAAAAAGTACAACATGGAATGATAGTTTGATAGAAAGCTCATTGAGGTATATCAATGTGGGAGAATTATTGATGAAGAGGATTTGAAAAGAAGATAAACATTATTTTTCTAGTATTCTTGGAACTAAATGCTTTTCATCTATGTTGTCATCAATGCCAAATGGAGAGATTTTTGAAATCATGAATGCTAATGATATTCCTATGGGGGAGCATTGTAGATATGTTACTATGATTATACATGTTACATTCATGATTCAGTTTGTCATTGATGTCAACATAGTAGTTTTCTATGGTATTTGATAGAAGAATAGCAGAAAGATCAAGTTGGTACAGATGACTAGTTGAGTATTCAAACTATCTAAGGTTATGGGAGATACTTTTGAGTATCTAGTATACACAATTAACATTGAATGAAGAAATGATAATTCTAGAAGAAGTTATGTAAGTTTTGGTGATGTCTATTCTGAGATAGAGTTTAGAGAGGCATGTTCTAGTAAACTTGTTATATATCTCTTAGAAAAGTTGTTATTTTGAGAATTGAGGTTGAGGATGTGAAGAAGACATTTTGGTGATGACATAGCTAAGTTCCCTTGTCATAATATTACATGTACAGAAATATATTCAAGTTGTAAGGTAGAATATTAATGTTATCGCTAAGTGTAATATGTTCTTAATGTGGCCATATAATAATTGATTGAGAAGGTCTAATAGATGACTCAAGGAATTGTATTATGGACTTGGTATAAAGGAAGGGTATTTTCCTTTATTATAATGTATGGTTTTTGATTTATGACAAGAAAAAAAAAGAGAAGAATGCGAAAGTGAGTAGAGCAGAGTAGAAGTGAAGGAAACTTCATTGCTGAGGTTTGATATTTGGATCTGAAGTTCGTGACCTAGTCCATAAGGTCTGACAGTGATTGGTTTGGTTGATAGTTTGAGCAATGAGCTCTTCTTGTAGTTGAAATTGCATGTTTGGGCAGTGGACTCATCTTGCATACATTATACTACAACTCCTAATAGGGTTGGAATCTCCTAACAGGGATTCAAAGATTCCTAATAGGGACTCATATGTACTAAATGTTGTAATAGATTCATAATAGGGTCCATCCTCTAACAAGAAATATTTATATTAGTACATCATCGTATGGGCATCATTCCCACCAAAGTTTTCCCTTTGATCAAGGGTTTCCCTAGTCAACAAATCTAGTGTAATTATTTATGTGCATCTTTGTATAGTTCTTGTTTACTTTGGTTGAATGGTTTAACTATTGGATAGCTTTTAATGGAGATAAATGGTTTAACTATTAGATAGCAACTTCACCACCTCCCCGCCCCACCCCCCCAGTTATCTTGGTGGACTATATAACAATGTTGTCATTGATGTTACACAAATGTCAGCATTAATTGAGCAATGAAGAGTTTTAAGTTTTAACCTTGCATATTTTAGTTTTGGCCAAGTGGTTGGGTAATGAATAACATCTCAGTGTTAACTGAGCATTTGGTTAATAAAGGATATCCTGCTTGCTATGTTAACTAAGTGTTCGAGCATCGAAGGACTTTGAGTGTTGACATAGTAAAAGGTACAAGAATCCCCAAAGGAGATATTCTAGGCCCCAACAAATAACCACACATCAAAAAAAAATACAAGATACAAGATATGATACCAAAGAAAACTCTTTATTCATAAAATAACTAATTACATGTAATGTGCTAGGTTGTAAGGCCTTCTTTGCAATGACCAATACAATAGAAATTACAATAACAGTTCTACAAGACCCCTCAAGATCCAACCCAAACACTAGCTAACCCAGATCCACACTCTAGTAGAAACCTCCAAGGAAGATTTAAACTTGTGCTTGCAAGCTCACCAAGAAATATCCTTGTTTCCCAAGCCTTAGTTATTATCTCTTCAAAGTGTGCTCCTTTGCCATATCCTCTTCTCCAAGCTGGATGATTCTGACTAAATAATCCTCAAGACCCCTTCCTTATACCCAACTAAGGCATAGGTCAGCCTAGTATGTTACAAATTAAATAATTTTTTTTTATTAAATGCACATTTAAACCACAAGTTGGCTTACAATAGAAATTAAATACAACCATATAAATTTCCAAGGTATGCTCACACTAGAAATTGAACACAGACAACTCAGACAAAGCTAGAACCAAGACATGACCAAGCATCAGAAAACCACTTTTGAGTATAAGCAACTATCAGGTTCACTCAACACATGAAGGAACACCTATTTAACACTATAAACTTGGTTAAAACTAAACTTGATTGACATGTCAGGTTAATACTCAGTTAGCACGACAAGTTAATACTCAGTTAACATGACAAGTTAATACTTGGTTAACACTACATCCAAACTACTCAGTAATGACTAAGCCACACATCTTTCTTTGACTGAGTTCCCTACCTCCAAATCCAAAACATTCCAACATGTAGGATTTCCAACTACCCTAGGATGCTCCTGTGTCAAGTGTTAACTGAGCGTTTAATCCTAGTATTGACTGAGTGATAGTAAAATACAAATTGTCTAATAATAAATTTTTGAGGCTGACTATTTGGATATTTATTGATTATTTGAAAGGGTATTCAAGAAAACTTATCAAAGTTTATGATATATATGAAAGTTCAAATAGTGAGGATGAAACAAGAAAAATAAAAAAATAAGGAAAAAGATGGATGTATAAGTGAAAGAAAGGGCAGCGAAGGAAAGTGGGAAAGATAAGATGCAAAGAACATTTGATCAGTAAGGATCTAGAAGTCAAGTTAGAAAAAAGTTCTGAATCTATAAAGACATTTACTTCTTAAATCAGGTCAAATTGTTGTTACCTTCTAACCTTGTAGTAGTGAATAAATCTCTTAACAGAGTTGACTTAATAGTCATATTGTAAATCCTTTAACAAGGTGACATTTCAAGATTGAAGTTTTTGAAGACCTCTAACTAGACTGCTCCTGATAGGGTGATCTAAATCTATTAACAAGGTCATACATAACAATATGTTTTGTAACCTTTAATAGGGTTGGCTCTTAATAGGGCTCACTTCAAAAGAGCAAAAAATATTGTAACTAGTTGTATGGTCATTTTCCCAAATTGGGTTTCAACATTAAATCTTGGTGTCATTTATGTTCATGTTATTTTCTTTATGCTTTATGTTTTTGCAACTAAGTTACTAAAGATTAATTAGATTAATATTCATAAGATTACTTTTTCAACTGAGTGACGGTAAGAAATTAGTTTTAACCAAGCTGGACAATATTGTATTAACAATAGAAAGTTTGTTTTAACATCTAGGGATAGGGAATTATTTCTATGGTAATTGATTTGCCCCTCCCCTCTCATTTACACTCTTTATTTCCAACAATGTAAGTCATTTAAACTCATCTCTAGTTAATGTTATAATTGTCATGGTTTTGGTCATAGAGAAGTGAATTGTAGAAAGCCTAAATTTGATAATAGTAATAATAATGGTAGAATGTTTAGATGTACCAATCCTACAGAAAATAGACCTATTGGAGGAACCAATTTTATAAGGAATGGTATTATGTGTAATAAAATAAACAACTTTGGACATATTGCTAGAGATTGTAGAGCATAGATTGGCCAGTCAGGATCTAGATATGGAAACAATGTATTGTCTATCCGATTTGTAACAATATGGGACACACAAAAATATTTTTTAGGTTGAGCATGAGAAACCATAGATGGAACATGAAGAACAACAAAAGGAATGATAATAACATTAATAGTCAAAGAGAAAACATCAAAGATCTATGAAACCTTGATGAATCATCTGCTAAAGCTAAGGAACCATCAATTTCATATGTTGTGTTGAAAGTTAGTCAAGTGAAGCATCAAATAATAGATTTAAATGAATAATAGTTGGTAACCAATTATTATATGATTGAGAAAATTTTACAAAAAAAATATCATAAATTTACAATTAGAAACTTAGTTAAACCCTTAGGAGAAGTTTGGCAACTTGCATGGTTAGCATGAGGTAGAGTATTATGAGAAGAAGCTATGATTAAGAGTGTGTAATATTTGGATTTTTCATGTAAGTGCACGAAGAAAAAGAAGTTGACTGGTATATAGAAATAACTTTCTGATAATTGTGTACTTGCACAATTAATGTAGAAGTAAATTTGATGTGATTTGAATGTTGAAATTGAGTTGTTGGATACCATTTGATTGTGTAAGAGTTAAAGGAGATCTTTGGAGTGAATTTAAAGGGCAATTTGAAGTGATTTAAGCAACAGAACCAAAAAGCCCTAGTTTCATGATATTGAGGTATTTATCACTCACGGAGTCATAGATTGGAATTTTAACTTGAACAAATGGAAAACCCAAGAGTATGTGATGTATTTGAAAGGCCTAGGTATAAATTCAAGAAGCATCCCTATGTTTCATTGGAAGATGACCCTCTATCCTACAATGTGCTACACATAGAATACATTAGGGAAGGTTGAGTTCATAACAATGACCTATCACTTAAGAAAGGATTTGAACACCTAAAAAACCTAAACATAATTAGGCATATGTTTTACATATAATTTGATAAACATGAGTGGATGTAAATTATTCTGAGCAAAATTCATGAAGATATGTTTAGGGTTTGTGACATACTAGCTATTGTTAATTTCTAGGACCGTTTCTAGAAATGTAGAATTATAGCCATTGCGATTGATGATCTTCAAATGTAGATTTGGATCTCATATAAATATGAGAGGAGGAGAGACATGTCTCTATGGTGTAAAAATCTTTTAAATAATATTCTATAAACATGAATGATAATAATATGTATTACAATATATATATATATATATATATATATAATAGATTATATAATTATATACTATAATATATATTATATACAATAATACATATATATAATAATATATATTATATATATTAACATGGATAAGTATATATAGGAAATGATGATTACCAATAATAATGATGAATATCAGATCAAATGAATCTGATTGAAGCTACAACTTTAACATTCCCTCTGAGCTAGGGAGGATTTTTAGAACACATTATGCTCTCAAGTATATGAAGAGATATCATCTCAATATGATATTCAATTCCCTATAGGATAAATTTCAAGCCTTTCATAACACACAATTGAAATTTTTTTCCATAACTTTAATATAGCTTAAACACCACCTTAAGTGTGATCTATAATAGTAACTATGTCATGGTGTTTGGCAAGATCCGGCCCAAAGAAACATAAAAAGTTGGTTATCATGGTGTCCAAAACAATTTGGCCCAAAGAACCATGATAACAAGTTTACCATTTATAAGATTGCCACATTACAATGGTTACTTTCTATTTATTTTGTAATCATGACTTCCAAACTCAATGAATTCTATTATGACAACAGGTCTACCATTTATAAAATCATCACCTTACAATGGTTACCTTCTATTTATATATGTCAATGAAAGATCATCACCTTTCATTATATATCATATATGAAATAGTAACCACCATGAACCAAGTCAAAGGGTGGTGCAAAGGCTTTCACCTCAATTCTCTCTCATAGAGAAGAATGCATTACAAGGAATTTTATTTACAACATCTCTTTATAGAGAAGATACCACTCACAAAGGATTGTACCTCAAAAATTATCCCTCTAAACAATGATCATGGGAAGTCAAGTCTGGTAGTTACTCCCTTAGAGGCTCTCTTTCCCCAAGGATTCTTGTCACACTCACTCTGAATCTAATATCAATTTTCTCAGGTTTTGGTGATAAGCCATCACTTCCTGATGATATATATAGAAGTAGGCCGATCAAAATCATGTAGTCACACACATGTATTTCTAGACCCCCTCTAAGTATCAATCTTCTAAGCTCATGTGTTACCTTAGAATACATGTCACACTCCCTCTTAATGTAAAATAATCTCATAATCTCAATCATCAAATATGTTTTCTTTAAGAGCCTCACTTTATCAATCTTGATCATCAAGGTCTTTGGAGCTACTATCAATAGATTGAATCAACACAATATTTGGTAGCATATGCAAAGTACCAACCTTCTTTTCATGTAAGAATATCCTCAAACATAAAGGAAAAGATCAAAGAAAATAAACCTTATAGTATATAGAGAATTTAAAATAAGAGAGTGACTATAAAGAGTAGATAAATGTAAAAGATAAAAATACTTATTTGCACATGAAGATTCAAAAATTTTACTTTTTGGTTATTTCAACATCTCTCCTCTAAATAAGGTTCAAGTGGGAATGGAACAAATTGACTATTATTTTCCCCACAATGTAAAATGTCCACTCACTCTTATATTATTTGAATAATTTTTGTATCAAATATGAAAACTTCTTTCTAAGTTTGAACTTGCTCTTTTTGTCCAAACATTTACTTAGTTTAATAGTAGAAGGGAACATGTCCTTCCATTTTATCAAACTCATCCACAATATGCCAATATCTTGATTAAGTAAGATTTTGCCACATGAATGACTCTTAGACTCATACATCAATTTTCATTCATCAAGGAGAGACTCATAGATGGCTCAAACTTATTCTTAAAAACCTCATTACCATCTCTCCATAACTCAACTTTCCTTAAAGTAACTTCTGCAAATACAAGTGACATCATTTAGAAGTCATCACTTCATCATGATGTACACAGGGGGTAGGCCCATCAAAATCACATGGTCACAGTGTATGAATCATGGTCCTCTTAACAATGGAAATTTATTGATTACTAGAGAAATCCATCTCATATTGTTTACTCCCTCTTAATTAATAATATTGAGATCACTGAAGATTAACTAAATAAAATCTTTAGTCTTCTCCCTCTCTTTCAAGGCTACCTAAAATATTGACCTCCCTCTAATTCTCAATCTCCCTCTTTTTCATGTAATAACAATCTTGAAGAAAAATATCAAGGCACATAGCTCTTATAAAAAATTAAAATAAATATTGAGATATAAATAAGAGAGAGACCTATGCATTTCTCAAAATAAGATCTTTTCAATAAAACATAGCTAAATTCTATATTTTAAACATATATACATATAGTCCATTTAAATAGATTAAAATAATCTTTTCAATAATAATAATTTATAAGTTTTCCCTTAAAAAAGTGTAACCATAATAAAAAATAATCATATTAATCATAAATGACTTTAAGTTAATCCCTATCTCAATATATATATATATATATATATATATGCAACCATACCACAACATCTTCAAATAATTAATAATAATGTAAACAAGAATTTGAAATATATATCATATCTTGTTTAATAAAATATTTAAAAATAAGTAAAAATGACTTTCATATATTACCTTATTTCACAAAGTATAATTCATACCTTTCTTAATACCTATAGTGTGTTCGAATATAGTCTAACTTAGATATTGCTATCCCTTTTTGGTGGTCTTATCAATGTTTGTCTCCCTAAAATATGAACTATTTTATGTTTCCTTTTCTATGTCGGGTGGAGTATGTCACTATACTTTCTTTCTTACATTACATGTACCCTTTGTTTTTAACTTTCTACATGGATAGTGTCTTTGTTTGCTATGTAGTGTTGGGATAAGTAACTTGCATATTTGCCCCAAGATTTGTATTCAATGTGTGTAAAATCATTTGACTTAGTGTCACACTTTTCCAATCATTTTCCTTACTCAATCATAGATATCCTTGAGTCGTTGATATCTATGGAGTAGGTTTCGATGGTGAATGCCAGTTGCATAGTTCTTGGTATATCTTCCCCAAAAATACCAAAGAATCAAATTTAGCAAGTGCCAAGTTCTCCATCAATGCTGATGAGAAATCCTCATTATTATTTTTGTCATTTTGAATTTTTGACTCTATATGCACTTATGTGGCAGGGTCATTATTTTATCATTGGTATCTTTCCAGTCATGTAGAATCCTTCACTTTCCTCTATATCTCATTAATTTCATACCTATTTATCCTAGTACTCTGTTGGATCCTCCTCATATATCCAATGATTAGGTTTTGTTACTACTTCTTCTTGTGAGCCTTTGTTATTGCTTCTTCTCATGAGCCTTTGTAACTTCTTCTTCTTGGGAGCCTTTGTTATTGCTTCTTCTCATGAGCCTTTGTAACTTCTTCTTCTTGTGAGCCTTTCCTTTCCACATGGTAGGCTCTACTTGAATCATGGGTCACCCTTGTAAACTTTTCTTGGCTTGTCTATATTTGAAGATTATGTCTTTGTCCAAGCTCCATCTTTGTTCCACAAACAATGTCCTGTGCAATTTGACAACTCTTTCCTCATTCTCACTATGTTGCAATTATCATCAAACTACAACATTGCAAGATCCACATCCAAACCATGTAGAATTGACATATAATTTAAAGTCTCATTATAGAGAATTTCTTATTGTGGGCTTTAATAGAGATGATAATAATGCCAATATAAAACTTATTTTGTCAAATAAAAATGATACACTCGCACCTCATCTTTAGCCTCGATATCAATTCCACTTAATGAAATCCATGCACTTTGTCCACTAATTTTATAATTTTCCTCTACCATAAATAATTGAATCATTTCACTTTAATGCTTTAATCATAAATCTGCACCAACAATCCACTTGATACACACAGATGTAATGTGTGGAACATGTAATTTTCAGCTTTTATACATTTCATACATTTTATCCACTATAGGTCAAACTTCTATTTCACTAATAGCAATGCCATTATGCTTTGATATATTATATTTTAAATAGTGTTTATGTTTCATTATGGAAGTTCTAAACTTATGTTGGTAAGACATTATATTTTTCATTTAAATAATAAAATTTGTCTCTCAACATTTGAATCCTTAACACTGTAGATAACATCATTAGGAAGAAACATTACCACACATGTTTCTATGTGAGGCCTCGCCCCGACCCATCCTAGCATCGAGGATACATTATTATTTTGATACTCATACTTTGTTATGTCAGAACATTATTGGATACACTGAACATTGTTATGCTATTTTATGATGTGTGATGCTTACTTTAGTTATTTGATTTTGTCATTTAATGCTTATAAATATGTATAGTGATGAAGAAAATGTATGCAACACTAACACATTTGGTTATGTAAGTCGAAAGGTTAGAAATATGCATAGAATTAGATAAACAACTATTTATTAAGAAATGGATGTTTTAATTTATATAATTCCTCTAATATGTAATTCACATTATGCATGTGGTTTTTGGACCTACTGATGTGTGCAATGAGTGTGCAGGAAAATTAACCTAGACAACTCAATGGAAAAATGAAGCTAAATTACTTGTTAATTTTATGCTAACCTTGTATTGTAATTTTTTTTAAAAGGTTGTAATTTGATCTTACTACTCCCCCTAACTTTTAATTGTTCCTAATAAGTCTTTAAAGACTTAGAAACATTAAATTTAAGTACCCCTATGGGTAAGGGTATGGGTGGGGGTACTTTCCAACCCTTTAGCCTCCTAGGTTGACTCTTAGGGTCACTCAAAAACCCTATTTTAGGTTGATTTCGAAAATGAGTTGTTCTTTACTTGGGTTAGTGAAACCAAACCCCCATCTTGAGTTACTTGTAGCCTAGTGGAGTTAAGGACCATACTTAGAGGCTTTTGGGAGGAGTTTTTGTTTTGTCACCCAATCCTCTAGTTTTGGAGGAAGTCTTGAAGATTGAAGGAAGAAAGGGAAGCTCTTCTCAAACCACCATTGCCATAACTCTTTTATGAAGGTAGGAGTTCTTCACTCCATGAATGGTTCTTTATGCGTGTTCATGTTTTGAATCTTACTTGAATCATGTTGGAGACATTGTGTAGTTATGCATTTCTTGTTTGTGTGTTGAGGGTGGGTTTGGGAGGGATTTTATCTTGTTTCTTTTGATGTTATTCATATGCCTCCTTGATGTTTTGTTTGTTTTGAGAGGTTTTCATGGGGATGTTCTTGGCAACAGTCACCATTGGATAGGGAAGAAGTGGCCATGTTTGGGGAAAGGGCCTTAGTTGGACCTCAATAGTGTAGAGTCTCCTCTCATGGTGGGAGGAGGGAGAAAGGGTAGGGTGTATGGGCCCCTACTTGTCATCCCATACCTTGTTGTTATTGAGAATTCTTGAATGTGGAGAAGAATGAAAATCCTTGTGGATATAGCCTTGAAAGGGCCTTGTGAAAGAATGGAAGTTCTTGAAGTTTTAGCCCCAAAAGGGCTAAGTGAAGGTATGGTGATTGACTTCTCCTATTGAGAAAATCCACCTTTCCCCTATATTGGTTCATTGTTGGACCTATTGTGCAACCGGGTGGGAATGCATGTTTAATTTGCTTATCTCCTTGTGTTTTTTATCTCCATGTTGGTTCTTGTCTCTTCCATGTTTTCCCTTGATGCCAGGAAGACATTTGATAAAAGTTCTCTTGTGAAAGCCTTGAAGAAAACTCATTGAATTGTAATATTTTGTAAGTTTTAATTGATTTTGATGTAGTAGCAAAGACATCGGGTTTTCTTACTGGTTCTTTCCCAATGGAGCCTTGAACCAGGAGGAATAATAGAGGAAAGAAAATATTATGAAATTCTCCTTGCAATGCTCTCATGTGTTTCCAAATTTTGGCATAGGTATGTGAGAAATTAGAATGATAGTTAATGTCTTGAATTGGGAAATTTCGAGTTTCAATTATGATAATGAAATGCAAATGGATGTGTTGAAGTTTCAATTCAATGTTTTGAACATTAACATGTTATAATATCAATCCTATATTGTGATCACCAAGCTAGCACTTTCATTGTTAAGTTACAATAGTGATACAATTATACTTGATAAGAATTAATTCATCACCTTTTTGAATTCTAAATATTGGTTCATAATTCCTTGATAAGGTTCATTAAGAACAAGAGCAATTGATTAAGAGGCTTGAATTTCTTTGAATTTAAATAAAGAAGAAAGAACACATACCTTGCTATGATGACTATATATAAAACATACAACCTTGCCTTTAGATGATTGAATTAACATGAACTATAGTAGAAGGCGAATTATAATCCCTTGCATCCTTTTTGCATTAGTGTGCTTGTTCATAGGAACTATATTACCTCTAGAAATATTTAAAATCATCTTGCATAACAATGAACTTAGCAAGAAAACATGCCAGCACTTGGCAAAAAAAAAAAGATTGGTTTTCAAATTGTGCATCTCCAAGTCTAATAAACTCTCTAGAAAATGTATGGGGAGAAATTTTAATCCTCCAAGTGCACAGAGCATATTCCTGAAATGATTCCTTTATAAAACAAATACAATAACACAAAATTAAACAAGAAATTAATGTAATCCTATTAACAAATTTGTTGATGCAAGTAAACATATATAATATATTAAATTTAATATATATATATACATTTGCCTAGTATCTCTTACCTTATTCACCTAATAAAATTTTTAAAGTTAATGCTTTCTTCTCTCTCCCCTACCCTTGCTTATTATCCTATGGAAGGGCTAGGCGTGGGTAATCCCATCCACCTGCCACACCTAGTACATTTGTCAAATCAACTGCCAGTAGGAATTAATCACATTGTCTTTTTTTATATTATTGTTTAAAGCAAAGTATTTAAGGGCGGGGGGGGGATGGAAACTTACCAACCTACCCCCATATTCTTTCCCCACCCTACGTTGACCTTGCTTCTTTTGGGTGGGCAAGTAATGTTTTAATTTAATAGGAGGGACATACATACTTTCGCATCCCCCCCCCCCGTGATCTTCTCCAAACACAGTCTCCCTCCATGACGTCTTCCCCATGCAGGATAGGGGACAGCCCTGGCATGCATAAGCTTTGGACAGCGCGAGGGGCAGACCTAGGGTGGGGTAGGTGTAGCTTGGTAGTTAGTAGGGGGGGGGGGGGGGGGGGGGGGGGGTGGCGGGTAGTGTAGGTTATAATTTCATTTCTTTTTATGTATGTTTTGGGTAGTAATTTTATTAGTAATTAGTTAGGTTGTGTAATTAAAATAATTCAGGTTTAGGTTAGTTTTAAATTTATGTTTGAATATTGATTATCATTTTTTTGTTTAAATTTAAATCATTTGTTTTAGTAATGTTTGATTTATTTAAGTTTGGTTAATTGTTTAAAGTTAAGTAGCTTAAATTTAATTAAGTTTAGATTTACGTTAATTTATGTAATGTTAACTTAAATTAATAAAGTTTCTTATAGTTAGTATGTTAGTTTTAGATGGTGGTGATTTAAGCTAAGATAGTTTAGTTGTTGATAAAGTTTAGATTGTTATATTTCAAATTAAGGATTACCTTGAAACTTATATTTAGATTATAGTTCTTAGCCTTTAGGAACTAAGGTTACAATTCGTTAGGTTGGTAATGGTGTTGATATCAGATTAGTTCTGTATAGAGAATTTTTACGTAAATTGAATATTGTAATTTAATACAATTTTTAATGATTCATAAATTAGTCTTATCTTATTATGAGCTCTATAGATTGATTTTAATGTGGACTTAAAGTTACAAAATTCAAATTAAGTTCAGATTAAAATATAGATTTATTGAATTATTATAGACACCAACTTTAACAGTGAACATTAAATTAATTAATTAGATTGTATAAGTATGTGGAGTTAATTGTCAATTGAGATGTTAAGATTGGTAAGTTAATGGATACGTTAAATATTAATTGTCATAGTATGCTTTAGTTTAGATTTCATTCATTCAAATTTAATTTATAATTATCTCTTAGGTAGTTGTACTAATTCAGTTTTAAATTAGGGATTGTTGATATTGTAAATTAGCTCAAGTTCATTTATGATGAAAGTTAAATTAATGTTTAATTCACGTGTGAAGATTATAAAACTTAGATGAAGTGTAGAGAACCTTTGCTTAAAATTGAGCACAAGCATATCAAGCTTATAGTAGTTTAAGTTTTAACTTAAAAAAATAATAATTTTGCGGGTGTGTTTTGCTCTAGTTTTCTGGGCATGACATTCTAGGAATAGATTTTTATTGTAATACTAAAGTTGTTCGTGTCAAGATTTTTGGTCCACATTAGAGATTAGTCCTCTCTACTTCCATGGCACATGAGATGACACACTCAAAAATATCTCTTCTAAACTTCCTCTAATTTGTGGTAATTGCATATTCTTCCCATGGTGGGGGCATTCACATAGTCTACACACACTCATCCTTCTATCTATAGAAATTTCTAGTTTCTACTCTTAAGGTCCTCCACAATATTTTTTAATAAA